>CM075817.1:21323038-21855538 GCA_037975025.1 Excoecaria agallocha
ACAAAACTCACTATAAAAATAAACAAACAACAAAATACACAAAAGTGCTCCCCCACACTTAGAACACACATTGTCCTCAATGTGGAGAAACAAAACAAACATACAAACAAAAAAAAGAAAATCATAAAAATAAACTAAATCATGGAGGAAAGAAAAAACTCCCCTCAAATCATGGTGAAGTGGGAGGCGAAACAACCACGTAGCCCGATTGGGCAATGAAAGCATCCACCTTATGCTCAAGGCGGCGTTGATTATGAACTAATTGAGTGGTGGTTTGCTCCAAGAAAGCCAATTGAGTTTGGATGGTGGATTGAGTTTGTAATAATTGAGTGAACATGGAATTTGTGAAAATGGAAGAAGCTCCAGCGGTTGGTGTGAAAACAGGTGAACCGTCCATTGGATCATCACTAGGCATGGGCTCCGTTGGTCTTGACTCCTCGGATGTACTTTCCATATTAGCCACCTGCGGAGTAGAAGTACCAGGAAGTTCCTTCCAACAAGATCGATATACAGATGGTATGTATTGGAAGGAATTGTTAATGACCTCTCCCCTCACAAATAAAAGCTTAGAAAAATACAAGCAGGGAAGCACACCATCATAAACACTCAAATCAATATCAATGCCCCTAGCAATAGCAGCAATAACATGACCATGGGTAACAGGGGACTCTGGGCGATTAACACAATTCAACAACTGCTTGAAAATCCAATAAGACCAACATATAGACTTACCATTATGCACACACCACATCAAAAACAATTCATGACTTGAAACTCTATTGAATTCAGGCTTGTTAAAAACAATGGAAGCAAGAATCTTATGCAAAACCCAATACTTCAAATCCGAGATAAACATAGATTTAGCATCTCTAGCCCTATATGGTGTAGTCAATCCAGTTAAAAAGTTCCAAAACTCATTAGGTCGATAACTCTTAGGTGGATTACATAAACCATTTGGATTAAAACCAAAGATTCTATGCATCATGAAGTATGTAAGAGTATAGTCAACACCATTCAAACGAAAATCAACAAGTCTAGGATTTTCAGCATTTTCCTTGAAATTAGTGTAAAACTCCAAGACTAAGTCAGTATAGAAGCACTCATGCATATTGACAAATCTCAAAAGACCACATTCAGACAACATTTCATTAACAGCCTCAAGAACACCAACTTGCTCAAGCAAAGAATTAGGGAAATACTTACATTGGGATTTCGCTCTATCTTTTAACACAAGGAAATGATTACCTTCATGAATGGAAGAAAGAGGAAAAGGGGAACCAAAGTCTGCCTGCAAACTGGGTAATGGTGCTGCCTCTTCTCCCTGCTGACTCCTTGAAACAGCAACATTCTTTGTCCTTACCATTGTGACTTGAAGAAATGAAACAAGTGAAGCAGTTGCACTTTGTCTCGTGTAGGGAAGAAAACAAAGGAAATGCAAATATGACAGTGAAGAAGACAAAGAAAACCAAAAAGAATGTAAAACAAGATGATTAGATGAAGAGAGAAAAGTTCACGAGAGGAGTAAAAGAAGTTAGATTGTAAAAACGGAAAAGAAAGAAACTACCACAGTATTTATAGAAGAACAGGAAAAAAAATATGAAAGAAAACAACGTTTGGAAACCCTAAATTTAAGTTACAACCGTTCCCTCTCTTAAATGGAAGTTAATTATGGTAGTTATCCTAATTAAAAACCGCTTATACACTTAATTAAAAGAAATTGAAGCGAAATAAAGAAATTAAAATGAAATAAAAACAAAATAAGGAGTTAAAAATCACGACTCGTAATACGGAAATAGTGCTTCACGAGTCGGCACAGTCTTCACGACTCGTGAAAATCAAGCAGGATGTATTGGTTGAACAAAGATCACGACTCGGCAACAAAAACACGACTCGTGAAAATGTGATAAAGATAAGTAAATGTGGAAGAATCACGAGGCGGTACAAGGTTCACGACTCGTGAGCCCTACAAATCTGTGCAACACGTGAACATGTTCACGACTAGTGAGTCCATTCACGACAAATGACAAAGCTACTGTAGCACTCGTGAACACACTCACGAGTCATGAAGCACTCGTGAAATCTATATACTGAGCTGCAAAAATTTCCAAAAATGAAAATAACAACTAAAAAGAAACCAAAGAACATAAAAACAGATACAAATTAAAAGAACTACAAACTAAAATAATGCAATCTTCAATCAAACCATAAAATAAATACATAGATACAAATCAAAAGAACTACAAACTAAAAGAAGAAAGAAAACAAGGATTATGTAAAAGTAGAATTGATTAAAGAAACTTTATGTGTAGGAACCATTACATCACCAATGAAATAAGGCTTCAATCTATGTCCATTAACCTTAAAAACTTCACCTTTTCCATTAACAATATCAACAGCTCCATAAGAAAAAACTTGAACAACTTTAAAAGGTCCCGACCATCTAGACTTTAATTTTCCAGGAAATAGTTTCAATCGAGAATTATACAACAAGACCATATCACCAACTTGAAATTCTTTCTTGAGTACATGTTTATCATGCCATAACTTAGTTCATTCTTTATATAACTTGGCATTTTCATAGGCATTCATACGAAGTTCCTCTAATGCTTGTAATTGAAGCAATCTTTTTCTACCAACTTGTTGCATATCAAAATTTAACACTCTTGTTGCCCAATAAGCTTTATGCTCAAGCTCAACCGGCAAATGACAAGACTTACCATATACCAATTGATAAGGTGTAAGACCTATAGGAGTTTTGAAAGTTGTACTATATGCCCAAAGAGCATCATCTAACTTAAGTGTCCAATCTTTTCTTGACCTAGAAACAGTTTTCTCTAAAATCCACTTAAGCTCTCTATTGCTAATCTCAACTTGTCCACTAGTTTGGGGATGATAAGGTGTAGCAATTTTATGAGTCACATTATATTTTTTCAATAATTGCTCTATAACTTTATTACAAAAATGAGACCCACCATCACTAATAATGGCCCTAGGTGTTCCAAATCTAGGAAATATAACTTTCTTAAGCATCTTCTTAACCACCTTAGCATCATTTGCAATGGTTGGAATTGCTTCCACCCACTTAGACACATAATCCACCATAACTAAAATGTACCTATTCCCTAAAGAACTAGGAAATGGTCCCATAAAGTCCATACCCCAAACATCAAATAATTCAACTTCCAAAATACCTTGTAAAGGCATTTCATTCCTCCTAGACAAATTTCCCATTCTTTGACACTTATCACAACTAAATACAAAGTCCTTAACATCCTTAAACAATGTAGGCCACCAAAATCCAGCTTGTAAAACCTTAGAAGCTGTCTTTGAAATCCCAAAGTGACCACCTAAAGCATAAGAATGACAATGAGCTAAGACTTCACCAACTTCTTCATGAGGGAGACACCTCCTAATCAATCCATCAGCACATCTCCTATATAATAAAGGCTCTTCCCAATAGTAAAACTTCACATCATTAAGGAATTTCTTCCTTTGCCTATAATCTAAACCATAAGGAAGCATCCCACTCACTATGTAGTTTGCTATATCAGCAAACCAAGGAGTTTCCTTGGAAACTACACTAAAAAGATGTTCCCCATGAAAAGCTTCATCAATAGGTATCCCATCATCATTATCTTGCAAAACACATTGGGTCAACCTAGATAAATGGTCCGCAACTAAATTCTCCTTCCCCTTTTTATCTCTTATCTCCCAATCAAACTCTTGCAACATTAAAATCCATCTTAATAACCTAGGCTTAGCATCTTTCTTACTCAAAAGGTACTTAAGGGCAGCATGATCAGAATAAACAATAACTTTTTGCCCTACAAGATAAGCCCTAAATTTATCAAAAGCATACACAATAGCCAAGAGTTCTTTTTCAGTTATAGAGTAATTAATTTGGGCATTATCTAGTAACTTACTAGCATAATAAATAACAGAAGGCTTTCCATCAATTCTTTGGCCTAAAACAGCCCCAACCGCATAATTACTAGCATCACACATCAATTCAAAAGGTTTATCCCAATTTGGTGGTTGCAACACCGGTGAAGTGACAAGAGCATGTTTAAGAGTTTCAAAAGATTTAAGACATGCCTTATCAAAATGAAAATCAACATCTTTACCTAGCAATGTGCATAAGGGTTTAGCTATCTTAGAAAAATCTTTGATAAACCTCCTATAAAATCCAGCATGGCCTAGAAAGCTTCTAACATCTCTAACATTTTAGGAGGAGGCAAATTAGCAATTATTTTAATTTTAGCTCTATCAACTTCAATCCCCCTATTAGAAACTAAATGTCCTAGAACAATGCCTTCTTGAGCCATAAAATGACACTTCTCCCAATTTAAAACCAAACCATGCTCCATACATCTATCAAGCACTTTAGAAAGATTAGATAAACAATTCTCATAAGTAGTGCCATACACACTAAAGTCATCCATGAAAACCTCTACACTTTGATCAATAAGATCACTAAAGATAGAAAACATGCATCTTTGAAATGTAGCTGGTGCATTACATAAACCAAAAGGCATTCGCCTAAATGCAAAAGTTCCATATGGGCATGTAAAAGTTGTCTTAGATTGGTCATGTGGATGAATAGGTATTTGATAAAAACTACTCAACCCATCTAAGTAACAAAAGTAAGAAAAATTAGCCAATCTCTCAATAACTTGATCAATAAAGGGTAGAGGAAAATGGTCCTTTCTAGTAGCCTTATTTAACTTCCTATAGTCCACACACATACGCCAACCCGTGATAGTCCTAGTAGGAATTAAATCATTGTTATCATTACGAATTACAGTTAAACCACCCTTCTTAGGGACAACTTGAATTGGGCTCACCCACTTGCTATCACTTATAGAATAAATTATGCCATTATCAAGCAATTTAATTATTTCTTTCCTTACAACCTCTTTAAGAGTTGGATTAAGCCTTCTTTGACCTTCAATAGAGGGCTTAGAATCCTCCTCCAATAAAAGTCTATGCATGCAAACCTTAGGTGCAATCCTTTTTAAATCATTAATTGAATATCCCATGGCATTTCGATGAGCAAGTAAAATACCACGTAAAGCATCCACATCATTCTTAGCAATTGATGAATTAACAATGAAAGGCAATTTAGAATTTGCATCTAGAAATTCGTACCTTAAGCTTGTTGGTAGTGGCTTGAGTTCAAGCTTGATTTCCTCCTTAGATATCTTTGATGACATATCCTCTTCCTTTCTCAAAGACTCAAACTTTGAGAATTTTCCTTGGAAAGGATATGAGCCAACTTGCAAAACTTTATCACAACTCTCATTGAAAGAATAAGGTGCAATAGGGTTTTGACTCACACAATCATGCACAACACTATCAATACACTCATCAAGAATATCATAAGAATCAATTCTATTTACCACCTCTATTGGTGAACATTAAACTCAATTTTTTCACCATTAACCTCAAGAGATATTTTACCATTTTTCATATCAAAAACAGCCCCAGCAGTAATTAAGAAAGGCCTACCAAACAAAATAGGAATTTCAGGATCTTCATCCATTTCTAACACAATAAAATCAGCAAGAATCACAAATTTACCCACTTTGGTTGGAACATTTTCTAATATGCCTATAGGGTGTGAAATAGATTTATTTGCCATTGATAAGCACATATTAGTAGGCTTTAACTCACCTAAATCAAGCTTTTTATAAATTGAGAAAGGCATAAGACTCACACTAGCACCCATATCACATAGGGCCTTATTAAAATAAGTACCTCCTATAACACAAGGAACCGTAAAACAACCCGGATCCTTTAGCTTAGGTGGATATTTAGAAAACATAGCCTTAGACTCTTCTACCAAAGAAACATAACCATAATCTTCAAGCTTACCCTTGTGACTCACAATTTCTTTTAAAAATTTTGCCCATGAAGGCATATCCTTAATGGCATCCACAAAAGGTATAGTTATAGTAAGTTCCTTCAAATAATTCAAAAACTTGCCAAATTGCTTATCAAGATTTCTTCTAATAAGTCTTTGAGGAAATAGCAAAACATTCAAATTAACTTTAGGTCCATCTTCCCTAGATGAGGTTATCTTTTCTTAAGGTTCATCAAGCTTATTATCATTTTCACTTGCATCCACAATATGATCATCATTCACAATAAGATTCTCATCACTTTTACTATTACTCTCAATCTTTTTTCCACTCCTTAACATAATGGATTGAACCGATTCATGAGGCAAAAACTCAGGTTGAGTTGGTAACTTGCCTAAAGGTTTAGCACTAGAAGTGGCTTGTTAAGCCAATTGGTTTTCAAGCATCTTATTATGAGTGACAAGTTGATCAATTTTAGTGTTTATTTGCCTAAATTGTTCCTCATTTTGCTTGTTAGTTGTCATTTGATGATTAACAAATTGCTCCATCAAATTCTCTAAATGGGATTTAGGTTGTTGGGAGTTAAAAGGTTGCTTATTTGGAAAAGGTGATGGGTTAGGTAAATTGTTCATATGATTGTGATTATTATTAGTAGGAGGGTTCAATTGGGCATTTTGGTTAGACCAAGAAAAACCGGGATGGGTTCTCCATTGTGGGTTATAATAATTAGAATTTTCACCCATCCTTTGGTTATAGTTCCCTTGAACAAAACTTACATCTTCACTAGATCCCTCACTACAATTAACATACATATGAGGTCCACCACATTTCTCACATACATGACTCACATTTTCAACATTGGAGTGAGAATTACTTACCATTTTTGTCAAAGCTTCTACCTTAGCCGTCAAAAGATTAATGGAATCCAATTCCAAAAACCCCTTAGCCTTCGCCATAGTGGGTTCTTCTCCCATGTAGTCTTGCGAGGCTAACTCTTCCAACAAGGTTTCAGCTTCCTTAGCAATCTTCTCCAACCATTTTTCACCTGAAGCAGCATTAACAATATTTCTATTTTCCTCCATCAACCCATTGTAAAAGATTTGAGGAATCATCCAATCCGGCAAGCCATGATGAGGACATTGCCTTTGGAGTTCCTTAAACCTTTCCTAAGAGGTATAAATGGTTTCATTAGACAATTGTTTAAATGTAGATATTTGACTTCTAAATTTTGCCGTTTTATGTGGTGGAAAATACTTATGAAGAAAAGCTTGTTTTAATTGGTCCCATGTAGTAATTGTCTCACTAGGTATACTAGCAAGCCAAATTTGAGCCTTTTCTTTTAAAGAAAATGAAAATAACCTAAGTCTAATGGCATCATTACTTACTCCATTAATTTTAAATGTAGCACACACATTAAGAAAAGTAAGGATATGAGCATAAGGGTCTTCCCCTTGCAAACCTCCAAATTGGTTATTTTGCACCATTTGAATGACAGCCGGCTTGATCTTGAAATTATTATTAGCAATAGCCGGTGCCACTATTCCTCCAAAACTTTCCGAAATATTTGGCATCGCAAAATCACC
Organism: Excoecaria agallocha; assembly: GCA_037975025.1. NCBI lineage: Eukaryota > Viridiplantae > Streptophyta > Magnoliopsida > Malpighiales > Euphorbiaceae > Excoecaria > Excoecaria agallocha. The sequence continues at coordinate 21,330,483 of CM075817.1, forward strand.
AAGAGTTCTCCTTTCTTCACCCGCCATAATTGGAAAATTATGACCTTCCTCCAATTTAACACTTTGTTCTCCTTGTACTTGCAAATTAAATTCCTCTTTTAGCTTCCTTCTAAGTTCCCTTCACAAATCAAAACAAAATACTTTTAGTCTAAAATGATTACAAAAACTCTAATACTAAAACAAACAAAACGCAATATAAGAATTCATGCATCAAAATAACTAATATATAACATACGATCCTAAAACATATACTCTTTTGTATCAATCAATAAAAATTCATTTTGAACCGTTCCTCGGCAACGGCGCCAAAATCTGATGGGGATTTAATTTAACCCTTAGTCTCACTAGACTGTGTATAGAGCGAGTAGGGTATCGTTCCAAAGGAAACGGGGTAATTTTATATTGAAATAACAACAAGTAAATGGATAGGTAACAATTTCATTTAAAATCATGCAATTAATGTAAACACTAACCTACTTAAAATATATTAAGTTAATTTTGGATAAAAGATTACTTTAAAGATAGGATGATTATACACGATAGCCAAATAAAACAAGTTCATCTTTGAATGAATTAACAATTATATGAATGATATGAATGGAGAATTTAGCCAAGATTCTTTAAAGCAACTCTCGTTGTCAATAAAGAGTGTTTTTACTTAGAGTCTATAAGCATTCTCATGTCATTATAGAGATAAATAAAAACCATGAAGTTCTATGCCAATTCTTTAACCCCTCAAAGTGAATTCCTTATCTCTAAGTGAATTCAATGCTTTAAGTAAATTTATTTGACTTTCCATCAAAGAATCCCAACTCTCATTGTGAATTAATTGACTAACATACTTAATATGGTGATCAAGCATACTAAGTAAATTTAAGCACTCAAACAAACTTAAATCATACTTCATACATAAATAAAATAGACATTCATAAACAAAGATAACAATAGATTAATAACAAACTTAGGTTACATAGTTAAAATGTATCAAAAGAACTTAGCCACAAATAGATTACAAATAAAGTAGAAATAAGAGATAAGAAAATATCACTCCCCAGTGTTTACTTTCTAATTTGACCTTCTTATGAATCTCTTATTCCTTTGGCTTTGTTCCTTTGTCATCCTCTAAAACTAAGTAGAATAATAATAACCAAAACTACTCAAATGTTCTTAAGAAAACAATAAAAGAAATGATTGATTTTTTTCTCCTTTTTTTCTTTTTTTTCCATGAGAGTTTTTCTCCCCTTTTTATATGTCTTCACTCTACAGATATGTCCTCTCATAATCCATAAAAAGTTGCTTCTAAAGGGACACATCATTTGGTTGAAAATTCAGATTCAAAAGACACATCATTTGGGAAACTGCTCTTTGTCCGACTCGTGAATGCCTTCATGAGTCGTGATCTCCTTCTTTCCTTCTTCCGTTTCTGACTCGTGAACCCTTAGCCGACTAGTGATCATCTTCACGAGTCGTGATGTACTTCACGACACGTGATTCCTTGTCCCGACTCGTGAGCTGGGTGTTGAGTCGTGAATTCCATCTTCCATCTTCACTCTTTCTCCACTCGTGATCTTCGTCCGACTCGTGATTCTCTTTGACTACTCGTGATCTTCTTCACGAGTCGTGAGCTTATACTTCAAAATTCTCACATTCTTCTCCATTTTTCTCACACTTCACCAACTCCTACCTAAAACAAACACAAATACATAAATTGAACAAAAAGACATAAAAATACATATAATATTACATATTTAACTACATAAATAAAAGAAAAATACACATAAAAAATAGACATTTAACATGACATCAATTAACGTGACTATAAATGTTTTGGCATATACACTGTGTAATGGTGAAGCAAATTTTATATGTATAGAGATATAAATATACATGTGGGACTATTGTAAATTAATTCTATTTTGAGGTTGGATATAGTGAAGCAACGAGGTCTTCACTGCTTGCGATAGATCAATAGGCCAAATCTCTATAACAGCTAGCTGATTAGCTTCCAAATCTGCCAGCTTCAAGGCTTCGGTATTGAAGTCACAATGGGTGGTTGATTGTCTATAATGATGATTGAGGATGACTCTATAATGGTTTAAAGCCAAACTCCTTCAATCCTAATAGAGATGGCTGAATCACCCCCTCTCACCTCAGTCTCAATTGAAGTGGTAGCCATCTCGATCTATTGCCTCACAATAAAAGGTTATCCCTCACCCTCGACTTTGCTTCTTCTCGTTAAACGACAAAGCTATTTAGCCTTATTTTTCTTCCTTAGCTCCTCAGCCTTTTTGGCAATTATTATTGCCAATCTTCATTTTGCCTCTTCCCTAACCATCTCTCTTGTAAGTAAAATTAGATAGAGAGATCAAATTAGATTAAAAACAAGAAAATAGTAATAAGATAAAATGATCTACCATATAAGAAGAGAGAGAGAGAGAAAAAAAACATAAATCCCTCACCCTTTCCCTCTTCCCTAGGTGTTAAAAGATTAGGTAATGCACTCAGCAATACATCCGAGTTCAATGGCTCTTTACTCCTATTCACTATAGTGTCCAAACTCGCTATGTTATCTCAAAACCTGTATTTTTCAGTAGCCAGATTCCTCACACTGATTGACTTATCTATTGAGGCCAGGCTAACTCTAAAGCCCTCTTTCACTCCGACCAACATAAATTTATCCTTGAATCCTTTTAAAGACGTAGGAATTTGAAGAAGCTTTCTATCCTTTCTACTCATGAAATTAAGAAAAAAAACTTGTTTATCTACTCTATTTAAAATAAAAAAGAAAAGGCTAAATACTTTAAGGGTTGGGGGTATGCTAGATTGGTAATTCCTTCACATAGCTTTGAAATATGTTAACTCCCTCCAAGCATTAGGATTCAACTAATAACAGATAACCCTGTAAGCTCTTGACACAGCCCTATCGAATCCATCAAAGGGAAATCTCAATCCAGATTTTAAACTTATACCGTGAAGAATAAAAAACTTCCCATCTATAAAGGGTTTATACCTACAAATATGAAAAAAAGGGCAAAGATAGGTACAATACCTTGAAGGAAAGATAAATTGTTTTCTAAACGAATTAGCTTCCTCTTCGAGAAGCTTGGTATGGTCTACAATTATGGGTTTATGCCATGGTAAATTAAAGGCCCAGACTAGATCATTTCAACTTCAAAATTCAAAAATCAAATAGAATAAGAAGTTTGATATCAGAAGCTTATCTGAAAAACGAAGGGGTCGAACTAAAACCTAAGAAGGATGAAATTTTAAATTTTAAAGAATCTCTTAGAAATTTTGAAGATATTTAAGAAGATAGAAGAAATTTGAAAATGAATTGCCAGATAAACTTAAAAGTGAAAAAACTAGTAAAAGAGAAGAAATCACCTATTTATAAGAAACAAATAGGTTTTGAAATTCAACCGATGTCCAATGAGAAAATGCCAAGTGGTTAAGCTATCATTGCTCTTTAGTAAATAAAATAGTGTCTAACATAAAGTGACATTGCGTTTAATGTGATGTCTCCACTTTTAAGGTGTCCAGAATACGAAAAGGCTAATTTAATCCCCTTTTTCCTCCGATCCTTCAAGTGAATCGGAACATCGTAAGTAGCAAATTTATGAAAATGCTACAATTTTCAAGATGATTGAAACTCGAAATGAATATTCCAGACACCAGTTGCCTAAGCCCCATCTCCTTTGATCTTTCTAACAGATCAAAATGCTACGAATAATGAATTTCCAAGTACCAGTTACCTGGGCCCTTTTCCTTTGATCTTCGTAACAGATCGAAATATTGCAGGAGGACAAATGATAATACCTAATATTATCATACTTAGGCCCGATCCAATAGTTACAAGCCTAGTCCAGGCTCGGGCCCAATTGTTTCCCATCAGCCTAAAGGTCCACTAGCCTCTTGCACTAACAAAATGCCCTGACACTTTGATCGAGCTTTATAACTGATCAATCTATGCCATCAAGCCTGTCACATCAATAAGCCATGCCCTGTAAGCTGTCACATCAGATATCCTAAATCTTTCAACTACTGATATAGAAGATTTGATACTCAAGTATCCTAATCTCATAAGCTCTAGCCACCTAGGGAATATAAAAATAGAGAGAGACTTTAGGAACAAAGTACTGCATACATTACAACTCTCTCATTATATTTTATCTCTTTGAATCCTCTATGAGTTAGGCATTGGAGTGTTAATCCCTTGCACACTGCGAGGTAGTTTTCACCTATTGTGTAGATCAGCTCATCACACTTATAGATCAGTCCAGCTAAATCTCTTCTTCATCTTTGCCTCTTTATAAGTTCTAACATCTCAGAATTTATCAATTACATTATTTTTTCTTATATTTAATAAAGATAAAGAAAATGAGTAAAAAAGAAAAAGGTAAAAAAAATATTAATATAGTGTTGAGACCAATAAAATGATGAATATATATATATATATATATATATAATAATAATAAATATAGTCTTAATTATTATTAGAAGAGACATTTTAGGTGGAACAAATTTTTTTTAGAAAAAATAATAGTTAACCATAGGGGTGAGTATGGACCGGTTAACCCATCCATGAGCAAAAACTTTAAGCAGTCCATTAATATTGATTTTTAAAAATCACTAACCATTAATCAGTCCGTTATATTCGGTTAACTAGTCTATCGATTTTGATTTTTCAGTTTGGTTAACCAATATTTTTTGGTTAACCATTAAAATTTATAATATAAAATTATAAAAAGAATTAGATAAATTTCAAATGTGTAAAGCAATTTAATATAAAAATTATGAAAATAAGCATAATTTACTAGCTAAAATTCATGTTTCATAAATTAATAGCTAATATTATAAAATAGATTTGATATTTGTTGAAAATTAATATGCTTGATACTAAGTTAAATAAAATTTTGGATATTATTAAATGTTATAATATAAATTTTAAAATATAAGAAAATATAATTAAATGCTATTAAGTAAAATATGAACACCAATATATGATAAAAAATAACATATATAAAAGTTAATCAAATACTATTTATAAATATTACTATATCATTAATGAAAATAACATAATATAAATTTAGTTTAAAGTATTATATAATTTTTATAAAAAAATATAAAAAATTGAGATATAAAAAATAAAAATATAATTTAAATATATTTTAAATTATTATTGTATATAAATTTAGAGAGAAATAAAAAAAATCATATATATATATATCAATTAACTACGAACTAACGGTTAACCGGTACATAAAAATTTAAACCTTAATTATTAATAAAAAATATAAAAATTAAAAATTTTAATCGAATTTATTAGATCGATTAATAATAAAAATCGATTTAATTTTGAATTAATTTTACGATTAATCATATTTTTAATTATTTTTTTCCACTCGTAGTTAACCAGAAATAAAGAAAGATTTTACATAATATTAACAAACTCTTAATTGACTGCCAGCAAAAAGTCATTAATTGCTTTGTTGATATTCACGGAGAACAAATTGCATTAATCTCATTTTTATTGGTTGATGAGGTTGAAAAAAATGCCATGGCAACAAGCCATTAACAGTTAATTTTTTCGAAGAAAAATGATGGGAGCAATATTTGCGGAGGGACACAAATGAGGAATTTTATCACGAGGGCACGAATGTAATTTGCTGTCTCGAGACAGAATCGGGAAAAAAATTTCGGGCAGAATGGCTTTTTCCTAAATTAAATTATTAAGCCTAATTTAAATGGCAATAGATAAGAACCCTAATTAATTGTTTGATTTGAAGCATTAACAAGAACAATTAGCCGCTCTTAAAAATTCTCGATTTTCGGGTCAATTCCAAGCCAAGGCTCAAAACACACGCAACTACTCTTGCTTTCAGAGATGACTTCATTTGAACAATTCAACCAAAGAATTTTTTAATTTTATTTGTGTCACTATTATTTTTTTATTTTATTTTTCATTATCCTAAAGTTAAACGAATATTTAGCATTGTTATATCACCGACCAGCGAGTACATCTACCATCAAACATCCATTTAGAAAACCATCTGCCATCAATTTAAATGGCTGAAAACCATAGAAGGAACAAAATTATATATATATAAAAAAAGAAAAGAAAATTCAAGTGGACCAACATTTAATTATTTAAATTATTATATAAAGCTCATCTATGTTTGGGTCCATATTTAAACGACTTTAAGGGGAGCATAGGGACATACGTGGAAAGACAGATATATGTGATCTCAAGGAACGGAATTAGAGAGAGAAAAAGAACAGATATTAATCAACAAGTCAATGTTTTTGAATTTCATTTGTTACAAATTCTCCACGAATAATCCCATTAAATTCAAAACCCACTCCTGAAAACCTCCTTTCTTCAAAACCCAGATCGTAATTTCTCACCATTTTATCAAAATTTTGAGTTTTTCTTATCAATCCATCTCCCTTTTGCCCTGTTTTTTAGCTCTGTTTTAATATTCTTCTTTAGGTAACGAGAAATGACACCGTGTTGTTAAGGTCTCAGTTTCAGTATCAGATATCTTTAATGTTTTCTGTAGATTTTTGATCGTCTTCTTCTATCATCTGTTACCATGATGATGTTTCACTTGGCGATTAAATTTTCCAAATCTGAATTTTACTTTTAATTATTATTGATACAAGAAAAACTTAAATTTTCAATTCCCTCCAAGCTTCTAGGAAAATTTATTGATAAATTCTGTTTGAAATTCCGTTGCGACGTTTGCTTTTCTGTGTTTTTTTTTTTTTTCAAAATCTGCTTGTATTATCATCTCTAATTTTATTTCTCGGTTGCCAAAATCTTACAAATTCTTCACAAAAGTCCGCCATGAAAATCCCCAAAGATAGAGTCCGATTTAATGTAGGAGGAAGAATCTTCGAAACAACCTCAACAACCTTAGCCAATGCCGGAAGAAACTCATTCTTCGGAGCATTTTTCGATGACAATTGGGCTTTCAATCAATCAATCAACGATTCAAATCCCAACAATGAATTCTTCATCGACCGAAATCCCAATTGTTTCGGTGTTCTTCTCGATCTCCTCCGCACCGGCGATCTTCACATCCCATCTCATGTCCCGGAACGTCTCCTCCACCGAGAGGCCTCATTTTATGGCCTATTAGACCACGTAAGATCAGCTAAATGGGGCCCATTTGATGGCAACAGACTCCGCCATTCACGGTCTGTTACTGGGCGGGCACCTGGGGATGGCACAGCCATTCGTGCTGGGCCAGATGGTGGGTGCTGTGTGGCTCATGGAAGTATGGTTCATGTTTATGATTGGATGATGGAGGAGCACCCACCTATCAATCTTGACTACCAGAGAGTTAATGATGTTGCTTGGATTGATTCTGAGAATGTAATTGTTAGTGCTTGTGAAAGATTAGGCCGTGGAGATGGAGGTATGGGATTGTTTAATAAGAGTAGTGGTGAATTGAGGTTTAAGTTCCATATTTGTCATGAGAATCAGTTGAAGAGTTACACTGCTGGGGCTTTAAGTACTAGTTCCGATTATAAAATTTTTAGTAGCTGCAAGGGAAGGAGTAATGAGTATGGAATTGGAGTTTGGGATCAAATTACCGGCAAACAGATTGATTTTTTCTACGAAAGTCCTGGTTGGTCTTTAGGTGATGCTGATAAATTGCAGTGGTTGAATGGAAGCAATTGCTTGTTGGTGGCAAGTTTGTTTCCTAGGAAGGACAATTGTTACATCAGTTTGTTGGATTTTAGAGAGAAGAGGATGGTGTGGTCTTGGTCTGATATGGGGGCTCCAATGAATGTGGATGAGAAAAGAGTTCGCGATGCTATAGCTATGGAAGATTGTAATGCTATTTGCGTGGTGAATGAATATGAAGATTTGGGGTTTATGGATTTGAGGATTAGCGGAGGGAGTGTGAGATGGAGCTCAAGAAGTCGGTTGATGAAAGGGAGAATGCCCGATGAGCCTTGTTATCCCAAGCTATCATTACATGAGGGGCAGTTGTTTTCATCAATGCATGATTGCATTTCTGTGTTCAGTGGTCCTGATTGGGTCTTGACATCTAGGCTTCGAAGGAGTTATGGAGGTTCCATTTGCGATTTTTCGATTGGCGGGGATAGACTGTTTGCTCTTCATAGTGAAGAAAATGTCTTTGATATATGGGAGACTCCACCTCCACCAATTATATGATTCGGATTGTAAGGTTTGATACTGTTTCAGTTAATGTTTCTTACATTCTGATACAAATATATATATGCAGTTTTTCGCTAATAGATTGTAGAAGACAGAGAATGAGTTTGTGGTTAGATATCTTAGGAGAACTTAGCTGGAGATTTGAAGAGTTTTTTTTTTTTTTTGTGTTTGTGTGTGTGTGTATATAGCTTTTAACTACCATATGCGATGAGTTTGTATCGGGTTTGCGCATAGTCACAGAACTGAAATTGATTGTCCATTGTTACAGAAAATGAAATCTATTGTAACAGAAATGAAAGTGATTGCTTCAAACTAATGTTAAGTGACATCTCAGATTTATATGAAGAGATAAACTGCATATGAATTGGGACTTTGTTTAATTACCCCAGGGAGATTTCTTGGTTGTTTCTTCATGGAACATTGTGGTTCTTTTCCCATTTCTATGGACTGCTCAAGGACAGAATCTTTAATAGACTTTCTTTTTGACCCTCTCCTCTCTTTTGTTCTTTTGACCTTTACTTTCAGAAACTTGGTCTTTTTCCCTCTCATGAAATATGGTCTCTGTGTGCATAAGAGAGAGAGAAAGAGATGGGCAGTGCATGCGAACAGTTTCAACTGCTACGCTTATATTACCTGAAATGTGAGTTAGTCTCAGTTGTTTCTTACACTTGGTCCCTTTGCTTTCTTTCAGGTGCGTTTAATTTCTTATAGTTTTATATGTTATGTATCATCATTTGCTTTCAAATCTGTTAATGATCATCCCCACATCCAGGCCTCAGACTTTAGTTTCTTTTACCATTGGGAATCTAAATCCCCAACTGCTCTTTTGTAAGTTCACCTATATTTTAAGAAATCGAATTGAGTTAAATGATATACGTACACATAATTGCAAGTGAGGTCATGAATTCAGCAATCAAAACTCTTTCTTTGGAAATTGGATCCCAAAAAAAAGTGATTAGTGAGGGTTTACTCCTTTTTTTTAAAGGAAAGTGATTAGTGAAGGCTTACATATTTTCTGTGTATTATTGAATTTGTAAGTTTCTGCTTACATGTGCCATAAATATTATGGAAATTACAAAGAATAAAGGCAAAATTTATCTCAAAATATTAAAAATAATGCATATTTGGTCTTTATATTTGCTCATTAAATATATTTTAAGCCAAATTTACTTTAAAATAGTACACATTTGCTTTTTAAGAATGTTTTCTATCAAATATTGCTATTACTATCATATATCTAGCTCAAATTTACTAGTAAAAAATACATATCGGCCTGATTGAAACTATATAAGCTTACTGTATAAACTTATCAAAAGCAATAAATTTTAACTTTCCTTTCAAAAGTTAAAACATGGAATTAACCTACAATGTGCATAAGATAAATTTATGAATTTAATTAGTTTATTGTATGTGGTTTTATTTTCTTATCTAAAATTTTGTTACTTTTAATAGTAAATTTTAAACTACTAGCATAACGGTGAAAGTAATTTTGATTCAAAAATATATTTAAGAAATAAATATGTATCATTTTTTAATATTTAAAAAAATTGATTGAAAGTACATTTAAAAAATGAATGTGCACCATTTTTAATATTTTAATATTTCAAAACCAAATTTGATTGACCAGGTTATAATGCTCTTTAAAAGAGTTTATAACAAGTAAAGAAAGAGGAAGAGGAGAGATCCTTTTTGCATGTGAGAGTTGTTGGAGAGCTTAACGGCTAAACAGAGATAATATATATCATGTGTGTGTGGTTTGAGCTTTTTCTAATGCAGTGGAGTTGCCGGCGATGATTAGCCTACATTATCTGCTTTCTGCCATTCTTGAAACTGATCTGCCTTTAATGACTTTTTTTTTTTTTTTAATGTTTAATGATAGTACCGAATTTGACGTTTCCACCGTGTTCCCACATGAAGTTTTCAAATTTCTATAGAAATAAAACAACCCCCCCAACTCATACGCGGTTTCACTCTCGGATCCTCTACCAATAACCCTGATTAATTAGCTGATAATGCCTTAATACTATCAATCCAATCAATTCCATAACCTTTTTAACTTTTCATGTATCTTAAAAAAATATTACTCCCTCCATTTTTTTTATCAATCACTTTTGTTACTTTCATTAGGATTAAAAAATAATAAATAGATTTAAAGTTAGTATTAAATTACGTGATTAAGATTAAATTATCAAATCTGATTGGTTCTAATTTTATTGAAAAAAAAATAAATTGAAAAAACAAATTAAATTACATTTAAAATCTAAAAGTGACAGAAAAATAAAATTTGAATTTTACTCAAAAGTGACTGATAAAAAAAACGGAGGAAGTAATTAACATCGAATTCAATTTAGAATAAATGCTCTATAGTTATATAGTAATTTCAATCTATTACTAATTCTCTTTTTTTTTTTTTGCATATATAAAAATAAAATAAAATATATATAATTAATATTTCTTGAAATTTAAAACTAGTCTTGAAGTCTGATATTTCATTACAGCCTTTGTCCAATACAAGTCCTATAAATGTTGACTTCAACTGTTCAACAAACGGAATCTAGTGCAGGAATCATCCTGTCCAACGACCAACTTCTAGTAAGCTATATTAAGATTATTGTCCTCTCCTTTACTATAAATGTTGTAAAAAAGAATGGCTCAACATCAGCAAGAATGTGTAAAGAATTGCGACTGCATACCTAATTTGAGGAAAGGAGAAAAGCAGAAATTTCAAGCATAATCAGGCATCACCATTTTCAGGAATCTGACCGGTTGAGATTCTTCTGGGGCAAGCTCATCAAAAGCAATGTAATTTTGTTCCTTATCATAAACATGGCATATTGTCATTATCGTCTTCATCAATCTCCAATTCCATGTCGCCTCGTTTAAGTACTGCCAAAACCATTAGTGAATGAATGAATTTCAACCACATACATTTCCATTCACTTTGCTTTCTACTAAAATTTTGATGATTATGAAATTTATCTAGTCAAAACTTCCCTAAGAGCTCAAAACAACCGAAACATCGTTCTTCCTAGTTTTATTTTTGTTATTTAGTGGATATAATTTGGTATTAGTATTGACCACTTCGATAAATTTTAAAAATAGTGGGTACATTTGAGAAAGGCTGCAAAGTTCAAGATAGATAGAGATAATTAAGCTTATTTTAAGAACTAACACAAAGTTCAATACTGTTAACACCAAAAAAGTGAATTTAACTTGCCTTTCCCCAATTCTCTTGAATGGATTTATGAGCTTCTGGTAGGTTATAGCTCGGTATCCTCGAAGAAATATGGTGGGGGATGTGGACATTGATGTTATGGCAGAGGACCTCAATCCTGCAGAGTGCAAAATAAGGAATTTTTTACTCCGTTTAACAAGAAAGCATGATTTCTTGAACCCAATCAGCAACTAGTAATAACAAAAATTTACGATCATAGCCAACTGTGTGCGTTTGAAAGAATTTCAGAATTGTAACATATTTTGAGCATCCAAATTATCATATAGGTACACAAATCTGTGCTCCCTTAATTTGTGGTCATTGTGGAGTAAAGTATTGAAAACAGTCTCGGTACATTGTTCTCCAAAGATGAAGAATGCAAGCCCTCAGTTAAAAGAATTTTAGGATGAACAAACACGAATTCCAGACTTTTTTTTTTTTTTTGTATGTGTAAGGACGTGCTAGGAGAATTTAAAAATAAGCCTTCAATGTGAAAGTAGCTCAAATTAAATCCACTAATCATACTGATTGCATCATCCTGTAGAAAATATCAACTCGTTGCCTAATCAAAGACCATAAAATTATGCATTATAGAAAGGACTTTTATTTTTATTTTTTTGGTCAGAATTATAGAATGGATTAAGTCCTATGATTTTCATCTGATGGTACTTTGGCACTTAATAAACTAACATCATCAGTTTCATGATGAAAATAAAAGAATATAAAACTTATTCTAATATATCAATAGATGCCAAATTTTGGCAAAATCAGGTGAAATGTTTATTTGCATCATCATAGTAATACTCCATTGTGAAAATGTTAGCAATATTAGTTGGTTAGGTATCACAATGTTAACAAAAGAAACACCAAGGGTCTAAAGTATCATAAAGAAATCCTCAACACCCACAGTGTTGTATGATATATTTTTTATACTTATTTAAATAATTAAAGCAGAAAAGATTTATTACCAACTAGGGTAATCACAATGAACTGTCCCATTAAGCTGGGCCTGAGCCGCATTCCACTCATCCAAAGATTTGAAAGGAATGTGAGGTGCTGTATGATGCACCATTGTGAAAGTACTCATCTGTGCAATTTAAGGAATAGAAATAGTGATTAGATGCAAGCAAATACAATTAATAGGTTTAACCAAAGACTGTACAATAGACTACCCAGAAATGATAGCCCAACCATGGCATTAACCAGAACTTGATCCATCCCATGATCCCTGTTTTATAGATAATTAAAGGCCATCCAATTGCCATGAATGCAAATACACAAGCCAGGCTTATCTTCACCCTTTTGACTTCATTGGGTCGAAACTTCTTTAAGTCAAAGTGCCAGATCAACCTGTTAGGATTAATATAAATGTTAGCAAATGTATGTTCAATAGAATCATTTCACTTTAGTTCAGAAGTTACTAGTCAAAAATGTGGATGAGAAAGAGACAGTCTAATCCTCCACATAATTAATTCTTCTATTATCGAATCTTACCAGTGAGCTATAGACATCCAAGGCCGGAATGGTCCATAACCATATATGATTGCCTTACGCAAAAGAGGAGTTGAATCGAATTCCTCTTTCCAAACAGGATGCCAAGCTGTATCCTCGACCAACCTACAAGTGAAGCATGGGAAAAATGATAATTCAAGAGCCAATAAAAGAATGAAAGATGCCAACTGACTTCATGAAGTTAGAAACAAAATGAAATTTCCAAGAAAAGCAGTATTCTATACTCAAAAGCAAACATGCAAGTGTCAACAAGGGAAAAAGATAGGTTTTATATTAAGTAGCAAATAAAATGTAAGCATATCTCGTTAAGTATACTACAAAATGTGCTGTGTAATTATGCATATTCTAATACAGCAACCTGTTCTTTTAAATAACAAGAATGTATAGATTATGTGAACCAATAGCTGACCATTTTATCTGCTTTATTTTACTAGGTTAAGAAATGCTGACATTCTGATTAAACTTCTCCCATAATAGTTGATAAAAAGTTGCATGATTGAGATGCATGAAACTGAAAAACCACAGTAGAAATATATAAAATTAATAAGTAAGATCTTACGGACATGTTTGTTTTTGAATGATGCCGATCATGCTTAAACCTCCACGGTTCATATGGGTATATCAGTGGCAGAAAAGCCAGAGTTCCCACAATGTCTTCCAGCAATTTGTTCTTCGAAAATGATTTGTGAGCACAATCATGACCTATGACAAAAAGCTTAACAAAGAAAGAACAAATGAGATGAAAATGTTGATAAAGATGTAGTTTCTAATTAAAATGATAATTGCGGAAAGTAACAGAAAGAACACTATGAATTACCAAAGAAAGCTTAAAGAAAAGATGCATATTAACTAACCCCAGTCACTGCAGTCCCTGTCCAAGCCCAAGCAAGAGGAAGTAGGTACCACGGGGCTTTTGAAATCATAAAGAGCCCTAGAGCATATGAAGTGATTGATATTAAAACTGTCTTCCACGCTTTTACATCATCAATCTCAAACACCTTCCAACCAAAATAGGAAAAGGAAAGATAAGAATAGAAGGCAATAATGTCCAAATTCAGTAGCTAGGATGAAGCCTATTATTATCAAAGAATCGGCGGTAATGCTTTGATTCAAATATCCAGAAACTTCGCATTGTTAAATCAGCTTCTTCAGAAGAAAGGGCGTCCACAGACTCTCACTGATGCAGCATTCCAACTAGGGAAATCTGGAAATAGCCTTATCGTTCTTCATTTTGCATGAAGATGTGCTTAGGCCTCAAACTTGCAAAGAATGCAGAAGGCCGGCATTTTATCCACATTACCCTTGTCCAGGAACTTGCTTTGCCACACCAAAGTTTGATAATAACTCAAGTACAATATAAATGACATCAAAAGTTGGTAACGAGAAATTGGCATAGTGGTATAAAGCATCATTTAACATTCGTTTTTCTTCTGAACAAACACAAGAAATTTGTTCAGAAGTGCTCCCACCTCTTGTGGTAACTTTCATAACATTAAAATTTTCTTCAATCTAGCTATACTTTGTGTAAAACAAGCATGGTTGGACAACTAAAATAACTTGCTCTAACCCATGCTACTTGAAAAATTAAGTTAGGTGCCCAGAATGAAAATTCCAAAAATAATAGATCATTTTCAGGGCAGAACAATATAAATAAGTGAAATACACAACTCAACCCTCGGAAACTTACCTTCTTCGGCAAAGTATCAATGATTTCCTTTAATGTAACATTTCCTGGAAGTGGTTCACCAATTTGCCTGAAGCCATATGTTTCTGCTAACTGTTTTCTGTGCTCAGCACTCTCTGCTGAAGAAGGAGCAAATGGAACTGCCACAGCTTGTAGAGGTTTGAGTTTTTTCATGCATAACAAAATTCTTTTATGCTGATCCCCCTTTTGAAGAAGCCTTCCCCATGTTAAATTGTGTATGCCTATATATCAAAAAAAGAATCACAAGGTGGCAGTAATAGCATAAAGAAAACACAAAAAAGGAGGGACTTTCCACAAGAATAGAAGGCCTGAAATGTTTCGATGATGAATGATAACTTTAAGCATGGAAAGATGCATTTAAGGTAATACAAGGCTCAAGAGAATTATCATGAGTATGATATGAATAGAGATTTTGCAATTTAGATGGAGAAATTCATTAATCTTAATGATCAGCACGGAAAATGGATGAAAAATTTAATGAGCCGAGTTCTTTTAAGCTTAATAAAATTTAACTGTGACTGGGAAGAAGTAACTTTATCAAATATTCAGTGGAAAATGTTAAATAACTAACTATGAAATTCATGAAATTTACAAAACTTGTGCCAAAAGCTGGAAACCTCAGGTACACAGTGCTTTCTTAAAACTGGAGTTAAATGGTGGGGTAAAAAGAATTTATTCATCTTAAGTTTGGTGGCTAAGTTTATTAATGCACCAATTACAAATTTCAAATGTTTCATTATCATGGTAGTAATTTTATTTGAAGAAGAAATGAAAGAGATGTGGTGAAAGAGGCGTGAGAGGACTAGATGTCTTGATAGGATACTGCTAAATTTATTGTGAGTTGATTATTAGATATCAAAAATGAGTTTCAATTTTTTTAAACCGTCACAAACTGAAGGACAACATCATATGACCCATACATATCACGTGTGTGTAGAAGGGCCATTCCTTTATTTCAGAAAATGAAAGAACAGCTATTCCATGAGAAATAAGCCATTGAGGAAAAAGAAAGGTTCAGTTAGAGATATGAAAAGCAAGCAATTTTATATTTGCAAAGTAATAATGACTCGAGCAACTGTAATGATTTTCTATATTCCATTGCAATTTTCTCTCCATGCTTCCTAAATTTCCATCCCTGGCAGAAAGGTAACATGACTCTTAGATCAATTTGACTAGGAAGTCTAGCAATACTTAATAAAACTTTCCGAAAGTAGCACCCAGAAGGTATTAAGCTGCAAAAATTGGAGCACCAACTCAACCTTTTAATTCAAATGTTATAGAACGACTTAATCTTCAAATACAGGAATTAGAACTATGCAAGTCTAAGGAAACGATAAAGAATGAAGGGTTGTTTATCCATAAGGCATTTAGCTAATCATTTGAAAGGTATTTCCTATACTCTCATAAACCATGCAATCTATAAATCTAGAATTTCCTGCACATTCATGGCTAACAAAAAAAGGCCAGTGCAACAAGCAAATTCTGCATTTGCCATTCCAAGCTGGGTAATTGATATTTTGAACTCCCAACGCAAATGAGAAACAACAAAGCAGAGAACTTTTACATTATATAAACGGACCCCTTATACCCATTAGTGTACAGATTAAAAGACAAATACAAAGAAATCTAAAGGAGCAAAGAAAGTATTGGAATTCGAGGCAACATGCTGTGAAAAAGACTGATAACTATACCTGGAGAGTAATGAGTAGCAATCTTCTGATTCCTAAATGGCCTTGGTTGGGGACCCTGAAAATGAAACAGAACAAGCACTATTCAATTCAAATGAAGAGAAAGGAATAAACTATAACAGAGAATCAGAAAAAGAGAGAGGGGTATATTATACCGTGGAGAGGAAAACAGAATCTGCAATTCTGCAAGTCATTGACCAGAAAATGCAGGAATTCCTGTCCACAGGAAACCCCTCTTTCTAAAATAGAACAGTAACTGGCTTGTGTGAGTTGGAATTGGATTAATAATGAGATAGAGAGAGAGGGGATGGGATTTTCCTTTTCCCTTTGAGGGTATGATGCCAAGGACAAAGAAAAAGAGTTGAAGTCTTATATAGTTGGCTACCAATTGAAAGGAACAGTGATAGGGTAATCTTGTGGATACAATCGCAGCTGGGCTAAGATACACATGGATTGTGCAGGAGGTCCCTCCTTGCCCAACTCTCTCCCTCTCTTTTGCTATGCCAAACGTTACATTACATTTTCTACACCTTTCACGTTTTTTATTTTTTATTATGTATATTTTTTCTTCTTTTTTTCATAGAATGATCAGTATAAAATAAATTTTATTTGATTTGACGATTTTTCATTTGATGAGACGGTATAAATATGTACATGTGCTCGGGACGGCTGCGAAAGGAACAGAAATGGAAACCTCAATCCAAATGCCTCTGAATCCGAATTTGCACTCAATTCAACTAATTCAATGATTTTGCAGAGACCTATGCAACTTCTTTTTTTTTTTTAATCGTTAATATATGTAACAATTTTTTTTTTAGATTGTGGATGCGATAAGTTATATGTTATTTCATTCAAATGGTGTGTGAATCATTATATAGTCTAAATCAAGGTTATCAAATCACCCCAAATATAAAATTGAAAAAAAAATAGATGATTAAAGATTAAAGTAAGGATGAGAAAAAAATCAAATTTTTAGTTAGCCATAAAATCGATCAGAAATTAAATTGATGGTTAATCGATTTATATACATATATATATTATATTTTTATATTTATATTTAATTTTTCAATATTTAAATGTAATTTATAAATATTATAATACATAATTTTTAAAAAATTATTATAATATATATTTTTAATAAATAAATACTGAAATTATTTTTTTTATTACAATTATTTATTTACGACATATGCATAATTAGCTAAGTTTTATATTAAATATATTCAATTCTTATAATTAATTATAGAAATTTTATTTTCTTATTCTTTTAATAGATATTCTATTTGATCTTTACTTTTCATTTTTGAAATATTCTTAACTATTAAAAATAATATTACAAATTATATAATTTATTAAATTTATATGTTAAAATTTTTAATGATTAATCATTAAACTGATCCGAAAAAAATTGGTTAATAATCGAAATCGATATAACAGTTAACTAAAATTAATACACTGATTAATAAATTATTAGTAGGCCGGTTAACTGATCCATACTCATCCTAGATTAAAGGTTAATTTAAAAAATAGTTAATATATACTATTTAAACATGTGTTAAATAATAATCTTTATAATAAAATATTGTTCAAAAAATTAGTATTCACTATAATAAAGTTCATATTAATAAAATATCCATATTTTAATAGAAAAAAAGACAATTTAAATATGATATACGATGACAAGTTGAGAATAGTGGCAAAGCTAGGATTTATAATTAAAGGGGGCAAAAATAAAAGTAATGTTTAAATTTTAAAAAATAAGTTGAGGAGAAGGGGATCAAAATAAAATTTTGAGTAGGCAAAACTGTTTATTTAATGTGTGTGTGTGTGTGTGTGTGTATAATAAAATTCAAAAAATAAAGGGGGCAATTGCCCCCCTTCCTTCCTACCTAGTGTTGCCAGTGGTTGAGAATGTGAATCTCAAAGTCCAAAAGATCACCTGAAAAAAATAAAGAACCGGTGAAATTTTTGACTAGAGAACCTTCGATGGTTAAGTTAACAAATTTGATAATAGGAATTTGATTGATGGAAAAAAAAAGAAAAAAGAAAGGAACCCTTTCTTACCTGATTTTTCCCTTTTTATATGCTTTTTATCCCTTCTGTGTGAGCAGTAGGATAAAATCCCACCACTTTCAGCCACTCTTCCCACTTCTCTTATTTTGGGGGCGATGTAGGGGAGAAAAACTATTTATGTCTGATATTGCAGAATCCTCTTGGATACTAACTTATAGATGAGCTCGAGCTCTTTGGGGTTCAATTTTTCTGGGCTATTGGTCAGGAGAGATCTGACCTATCTTCATCGGCTTACATAGCTTGTATGTGGAGTGGACCAATATACTAGCTAGGCCATGTTATCATAAATTCCCCTCAGTGTTGGGACATTTATGTCTACTTATCGCCTATCCTGTGAGCCCAACTGGGATACGCTTCGGTTCCTATCGAGACATTTAAAGCAAGCAATTATTACTCTTTTTTTATCGTGGAACGACGGCTATTTATTGATCAGGGTGCTTCATTACCTGCATTTGGTCATAATGACAATATTGTCTGCACTAATCGTCTGCCACATGTACAGCAACTAGGGGCTTTGATTTTTTACATAAGCCTTCCTCCTCTTTCAGTTTTCACTTTTTGCTTTCAATTTTTCCTCTTATATGCTTCTCATTCTCTTTCTCCAGTCTAGGATAATTTTTTAGGGGACTTTTCACTCATCAAAGTTCTCTGCTTTGCTAACTTCTTCTTTAAAATTCCTTGCTTTACCAGATTTGTTCTACATTTTTTATTTTCTTCTATTTCTTTTTTTCAATGAGTGCTTCTAAAGATTCTAGTAAAATAGTGAGGGTAGGTGAGGGAGTCTCAATCAACAGTGCTCTAATTTCTAGCACAGGCTTGACTTTCGATGATGGGGTCCGTCCTTTTGAGTTTGGGCAATCTGTTGTCATTTCCAAGCCAAAGAAAATGCCTTGTCTTCTGCCATGGGTGGGCTGTACATGTTTCATAGTGAGGGAAGATGAGCTTCTCGATCTTTCTAGTAAAATGAGGGCCTATAACCAATATGACATCAATAAACCTAGTTCCTTCCAATGGATGAACATTGAGTTTACCAATAAATGAAAGTTAGCAATCTAAAAGGCGTAATTGGAGGTTGGGGTTCGCCTTCCCCTGACCCAATTCGAGGTGGAGTTGTTTAATTATTATGACATGACAATTAGGCAACTCCATCCTAATGTTTGGCATATACTATCTACCTTGCAAATCTGGGCAATCGAGCATGGCATAAGCCTGTTTCTTAAACTCTTTTGAGCTTCGTATGTGGTCAATTTTTGAGTCAGGATTATATACAAGTTTGAGAGGGCTATGGTGCCTTTTTTTATTATGGAGAGTTTGCTTAAGGACTTTTCTCTCTACACTACATGGAGTTTGTTTGTCAATCGCAATTACAATGATTTATGGTTATCAAATGAAGAAAAATTTGTTTTAGCTCAATCTAGATCTTTATAATTATAAGCTCATTCCTAAAAAGAAAAAAAGGTAGGCTTCTTTTTATTTTCTAAGTGTTATTGATACCTTTTTTAATTTCCTTTTTTCCTTGTAGCTATAAAGAGGGGGACCCAATTGAGTGCGACCGAGATAATGAGGACAAAAAGGCAGAAAGCTGCCAAAGCCAATACTAATATGCCTCTTGCTATGCTTGAGGCAGTGCTTAGCTTTACTATTGAAAAGGCTGGGACTCTTACAATTGTGAAGATAGCAAACAAACAATTAATGAGAAAGTCCTAAAACTGCCAGGCTAAGGACTCGAGATTTAGTTTACCTCCTAGTGAGCTAGAAGTTATGGCTGAAGCAGGAAGGTTCAATGAAAAAGATGTCCGGACTATGAACATTGATGTCATTAAGTTCTGGGAAAACAGAGGAGTGCTTACTCCAAAAAGAATGAGGATTTTAATACTTTTACGTATATGGTGTCTCGTGTGTTGAGCTTGAGGCCTCCCTTCGTAAGAGTGAGAAAAGTTTCTCTGAGTTTGATGGGCAGATCTGCTGTTGTTATACTCTTAATGATCATATCATCCATATAAATCTCCATATTTCCTCTTAACTGGTAGGCAAAGAGAAAATTCATCAATCTTTGGTAGGTGGCACTTATAATTTTTAGGCCAAAAGGCATAACACGATAGCAATAAGTACATTGATAAGTGATGAAGGCAGTCTTTTCTTAATCTACCTGATGTTAGTGTAAGCCCTAGCCCCAATACATTGTTATAAAGCATTTAATTTAATAAATAAGGCATTTGTTTTATCTATTGTATTTATGTACATATCAATTGATAGAACTATCCAAGAATGTTGTTTCAGTTTAAGTTATCATGTATGAGGCATATGGTTGTAAGACCTTAAAACAAATGAGACTTCATTCTAAATATCCCTAGTCAGTCATTGTTATGAGAATAACAAATGAATTAAGACTAGTATGCTCTCTCTGATAAGATGAGTTCTATCTTACGGATCATAAGGATAAGATTGTCAATCAGAGATCATAGATACATGTTTAGAACATGGTATTTGGATTCAATCCGTTCATGAGAACACTACATGGTACAAGTCATAAGTGTTTCTCATATGCAAGTTTTGCATCGGAGTTCTTAGATCTAAAATCTCTATGAAACTCTTTATGAATTATTGTGTACTTTCACATACACCTAACATGCTCGTAACAGAGTGACAAGTATGGATATGCTTAGGTATGCATTGATTCATGTTAGAGAGCATGAGAGAAATAAAAGAATTACCCCTCTCAATAAGAGAGAAAATATCATCAGCCACTTGATTTGTAATGCCCCTAAATATTTGAAATTTCCATGCATGATATGTGTAAAGTGTGAATAGTTAACTTAGGTTGAGTTTTGGAGTAATTAGAGTTGAGTAGAATAGGAAATTTAAAAAGAATGTACCGTTAATCGTGCCCGAGCCGAGAAACTCGAAAATGGGCAACCCATTGGGCAATATGAATTTAATATAAAATATGAAATTACATGTTAAGTGGAGTACGGTGGTACAATTTGAGTGAAAATTGAGGTCAAATAGGCCTCCAAAAAGGTAAACAAAGAAAAATTTCCTGAGTCGGCGTAGGTTCGACTAGAAATTTTGACTGAATATTTGGAGAGATTAGAAATCTCCGATTGACTTAATATTTTAAATATATATCATAAATAGCGTAGTGACGCTCAGGGAACTAGAAAATAACAATTCTAGCGAATCTGTAATTTTTGGTCTCGAACGGGCTGCACAGGCCATTAAAGCTAAAAGTATATCGAAATAAAGTCTAAATGAGCTAAAATTTTTACCATATATTATTGAATATATTGTGACACTCTAGGTAAAATTTCAGAGCATTCTGACTTCCAGATCAAAAGCTCGATTTTTTAGGTGAAAAACCGAAATCGGGCCATTTAAGGAGTCAAAATCGTGAATCTGACCATGAAAGTTCATGGAGATCATTATTGTGAAGCTTTGATCATCTGTGTGCAAGATTAGGACAGTAGAATGTGTGTGCATGCTTGAATGAGTGACATGTGGCATTATTTAAAGCCATTAGATTCAATAGTTGCAAGGTGAATCTTGGCCTCTCCTTTGGTACACTTAAAACACCATATATAAGGACCAAAATATCAGAAAATCTTTGGAATTTTTGGCCATCTTCTCCTCCTTTAGTGTGAAAATCCAAAATTCACCATTTCTTCTCTCATCTCACCATTTTCTTCTAACCAAGCCTTATTCCTTTGAATTTCCAGCCCAAAAATTTAATCTAGACTTAGAATTTATCCCTCTCTAACTTAGTAAGAAGCTGGTATCAAAAGGAGGCCAAGAACTTTAAGATAAAAGCTAGGAGAAAGTAAGATAAATTTTGTGATTTTGTGAGAATTAGATGAGATATGTGGGAGAATTTTTATGAGCATGTATATATTGATTAGTAGAGTTGATTTATAGCTTTAAATGGCTTAATATTGTGGTAAAAACTCATAATTCTTCCTTTGTAAATTTTGGCTATTAGAAGAAAAAAATAAGGAGAGGCAAGTTTACAAGGATAAAGGAAGGAGAAGGTGTAATCAGCTCTTTTCCAGAAATTTGGAGGTTAGTGGATGCAAATTACCTTTAATTTCACTAATTTACTTGAATTTTCCCTAATTTTTATATTATGTAACTATGTCATAGGGCTTAAGATAGTGAATTAATTTAATATTAATCAATAATATGCTAAAATAAGTAATTAGAGACTTAAATAAATTAAGAAAATAAAAATTAAGTAGTACTTACCTTAGTAGCCAAATTAGGGTACTAAAGGTACCTTAATGCAAACTATTTGAAATTTGGGCAATTAATGTTATTTAATCTATTTAGTGCATGAGAAATGAAAATATACTAGATAAAATGAAAAATGATTATTAGGGAACATTATGTCATAGTTACATAATGTAAAAAGTTGATGAAACTTGTAAACTTTTATGTGTAATTATCATTTATCACCATATAGTAACCTAAAATGGACATAAAATAAGGTATGGCATTAATTTGGAGCAAAGAATAAATTGTAAGTGGCAAATTCTCTGATGGCCGAATAGCAACTCTAATTAAAATAATATGTTTTGTTTAAATTCTTGTGATATAAAGCTTTTCTATGATGAATGTGCAATTAATGAGCTTATTTGAATAAGTTTGGGAGCATAATGTGATTAAAATAAAGTAATAAGAATAAATAATAACAACAAAAATAAGAAAAGAAAAAATTTAATAATGCCCTTAGCGTACAATGGGTAATTCCAGCTCTTGGATAGTATGGCTAGCCATATGAATTTATTCCGCAGGATACCATAAGCCTATGAGATAATTGTTATAAAAAATGACTATGAGATAAAAGACAGGATAGTCGACGTATTATATGCATTAGTATTGGGGCTTTGGTGTCGCACCTAGTGGTGGGATCCCTCCGGTACATCGTATTTACGTCCTGTTTATCGAGTTCGTGGTTCTCCATTGGTGTCATCTAGGGGCAAAAGAGTAATTTTGCACAAAAATTGGAATAAAAGAGTAATTATAATGAAAATTATGCCATATTAATAAATATGAAATAAATAATATAAACAAATGAGATCAATATGATAATTAAGAGCAAATTAGTAATTACACGATTAAGCGAGGGTAAAATGGTGATTTGAAACAAAAAGAGTGATTAAGGAAGTTAAAATGGCTAAATGAAGAAAAGGGTAAAATCGTAATTAGTTAAAAGTTTAGGGACTAAAATATAAATTTACTATTTTTGAGGAATTTGAAGGATTAAAAATATAATTTGTACATTAGAAATTAAATAAAAGTCAAACGAAGTCAAATGAGTCAAATTTGAAATCAAATTGAAGAAAAAGTCAACGTAGGACTTAATTGCAAAATTTTATAAAGTTTAGTAAATAGTTAAAATAAGATAGGAAAATTTATTATTATAATAATTCAAACTAATTAATGGAGGGAAAGAAATAGAAATTGAGTAACTTGATTAAATTACATTTGTTAAAAATAAAGTAATAATTTGAGTTAAATTAATTACTAATATTTAGTTAGTGAAATTTTTATGTAATTGCATCCAACACTGAGCGACTATATTGCTCAACGTGTAGTTTTATTTGACTGCGCACAGGGAGACTTACAGTGAGAAGTAGAATTTTGGTGGCATGTACCTAAGAATTTTGGTTTTGTGAAATAATTAAGATTTATAAATTATTATGTAAGCATAATTGAAGTTACGTTGTGGTTATGTAAATTAAATTTATATACATACTATTTGAGATGTGTTGATGTATGATGAATTTAGAAGTGTTTAAGTTGATTGAATGGAGTTCAGGTGTAAGGAGGATTGAATTAGGGAGTGTATTTTGACATTTGCAGGTTTTGGGATTTTAAATTATTAGATATTATGCCGCCAAAATTTTTAATAAATTATTTAGACATTAGAAGGTTTTAAAAGAAATTATATTAGGTATTTTTTTAAAGGAGAGCGTTACATTTAATGGTATCAGAGCGTGGTTTTAGGTGGTCCTAAGATTTGAGTGAGAATATGTAAAATAATAGGATGAATGACTGGATAAATGTACATGCCACATAAATGTGTTATAAATTGGAATTTGATCCTTACCTGTCCCTTGTTTATTTCAGTGTTGGTTATGGCTTCTGGATCCCGACAAATTACTGAGCTAGCAAGTGATGCTGAAAGTGAAGCTTCAGCAAGTCCAGAAATATCAGAATCAATTCCAAGCACTAGAGCTCATCAGCCTACCCCTACCTCTATACCAGTAACTCAGGCACCTCCACCCTCTGCTCCAGTTGACTTTATGCAGATGATGGCGGAGTTTTTTCAGTGATTTCAGGCTGCAGCCCCTACTCAGCCTCAACAACAACCACCACCTCCGCCACCTAAAAGACCTATTCTAGAGTGACTTAAATGGTTAGGTGCAAAAAATTTTCATGGTGGAGATCAGATAACAGCTCCAAAAGCTGAAGAATGGATTAATAAAGTTCAGCGACTATTCGAGATTACCTATAGCCCACCAGAGGAAAAATTGGAGGGGGCAGTGGCACTGTTTCAGGGTCTAGCGTATATATGGTGGGACACAGTTAGGCGTTATACTCCACCAGAACATATCACTTGGGACTACTTCTACCAGCAGTTCAGAGATAAATATGTGGGTAAAGAGTTTCAAAGAGCTATGAAGGAGGCATTTTGGCGACTCCGCCAGGGCACTCGGACTGTACAAGAATATGATCGAGAGTTTGAACGGTTGAGCTTCTACATGAGAGATTTTCGATTCCCGCCAGAGAAGATGTGTCAGTTGTTTGAACGGGGATTACATAAAGATTTGAGAAAAGTATTAGTTGTCAGGGAATATACAAACAGGAAAGAATTGGTTGATGTTGCTATCAAGATGGAGACTGTCCAGCAGGAAGAAGATAGTAGAAAGGCCCATTTTCAACAAAGGAGAAGACCATTTTCCAGAGGTGTAGGCAGTTCTAGTAAAAGAGCTAGGGGTTCCACTGCAGCTTCCCCTCAGGAGACTATGGACACATCAATAGCCAGTCAGCGTACGACTTCCCGACCAGCACCATCTATGCCAACAATTGGTAATATTCCTAGAGGATAGGGTTCAACTAGATATGAGACACCAGTTTGTGAGCATTGTGGATGCCGTCATTCAGGGGAGTGTTGGAGGTTGACAGGTGTTTGTTTGAGGTACGGGTCCAGGGAGCATTTTCAGAGAGATTGTCCACGGACACAGCCACAAACCACTACTTCAGCTGCTCAGACTTCTGCAGGCAGATCAACTACTCCTACAGCCCGAGGTAAAGGTAGAGAAGGATCCAGTGGAGCTGCTTCCACTAGGGGTAGTGCTCCAGCTCCACTAGCTACTGACAGGCCTTTCTCTACCAAGACATATGCAGTGAGAGCACAGGAGGATCAGGATGCCTCGGATGTAATTATAGGTAAATATTTCCTATTTAACGATACTATTTGTGCATTAATAGATCTCGGGTCTACACGTTCCTACTTGAGCACAAGAATTGCACAGGGAAAAAGGTTAGAAAGAGCACCGTTAGAACAAGATATCTTGGTAAGAAACCCATTGGGATATAGTGTGGTAGTGAACAAGATATATAAGGGTTGTCCTATCCAGATTCAGCAGGCCACCTTTCCTGCGAATTTGATTGAACTTCCATTCCACGAGTTTGATGTTATCTTGGGAATGGATTGGCTTCATCAGCATCGAGTGATAGTTTTTTGTCGTGCCAAAAGAATTACTTTAAAGACTCCAGATGAAGAAAAGATTATAGTGGTAGGAGAAAGATTCGACTTCCTATCTAATATCATATCGCTACTGCAGCACATCGGTGCATTCGAAAGGGATGTGCAGCTTATTTATCATTTGTGACTATTGCAAAACTAGAGAAGCTACAAGTTAGTGATGTACCTACCATATGAGACTTCACCGATGTATTTCCTGATGAACTACCGGGATTGCCACCAGCGAGGGAAGTTGAATTTTCAATTAATGTTTTACCGAGTACAGCACCTATTGCAATGGCTCCTTATAGCATGGTACCAGCAGAATTAAAGGAGTTAAAGATCCAATTACATGAGCTATTAGAAAAAGGGTTCATCCGACCTAGTGTATCTCCCTGGGGAACCCCAGTGTTATTTATGAAGAAGAAGGATGGATCTCTCAGGCTTTGTATTGATTATAGGCAGTTGAACAAAGTCACCATCAAAAACAAATATCCATTGCCCAGAATCGATGATTTATTTGATCAATTAAAATGTGCCAGCACATTTTCCAAGATTGATTTGAGATCAGGCTATTATCAGCTCGGAGTGAAAGAGGAAGACATCCCCAAAACTGCATTTCGTACACGGTATGGGCATTATGAATTTATAGTCATGCCATTCAGCCTTACCAATGCCCCAGCTGCTTTCATGGACTTAATGAACCGTATCTTTCATCCTTACTTGGATCAATTTGTGGTGGTATTCATTGATGACATCTTGGTATATTCCAAGACACCTGAGGAGCATGATCAACATTTGAGAATCGTGTTGCAGACCTTAAGAGACAAGCAGTTACATGCCAAGTTCAGTAAGTGTGAATTTTGGCTAAACGAAGTTGCTTTTCTTGGTCATGTAGTTTCAGCAGAAGGTATCAAGGTAGATCCCAAGAAGATTGAAGCTATTCTTGAATGGCAGCCACCCAACAATGTTCCAGAACTTCGAAGCATCCTTTGGGTAGCTGGTTATTACAGGCGGTTCGTGAAGGGATTCTCCATGATAGCTTTTTCGCTCACCAGATTACTACAAAAGAATGCTAAGTTTGAATGGACTAAAAGATATCAAGAAAGCTTTGAAGAGTTGAAAAGAATGTTGACGGAAGCTCTTGTACTTACTCAACCTACTTCAGATAAACCTTATGTTGTTTATAGTGATGCCTCCCGGAATGGATTAGGATGTGTGCTTATGCAGGAAGGAAAGGTTGTAGCTTATGCATCCAAGCAACTAAAACAACATGAAAGAAACTACCCTACGCATGATTTGGAGTTAGCAGCCATCGAGTTTGCCTTGAAGGTTTGGAGACACTACCTTTATGGGGAGAAATGTTACATCTATACCGACCATAAAAGCTTAAAACATCTCCCTACACAGAAGGAGCTCAACTTGAGACAGAGGAGATGGCTGGAGCTTATCAAAGACTATGATTGTTTGATAGACTATCATCCTGGCAAGGCAAATGTAGTAGCTGATGATCTTAGTAGAAAATACTTGATGGCAATGCAAGCAATGAAAGTAAAGCTAGATGTGGCACAAGATGGGGCATTAGTAGCTAAAATGCAATTGAAATCCAATCTTTTACAGCAAGTGAAAGTTGCTCAACAACAAGATGACAAATTAGCTTCTATCATTTCACATCCTCAGACTCAGGCAGGCAAAAGTATTGAGTTTGCTTTGGGTCGTGATAACTGCTTATATTACAAAGGTAGAATTTGTGTACCTAATGATATAGAGCTGAAGAAGAATATTTTGACTGAAGCACATAGTAGCCATTATGCCATGCACCCAGGTAGTAACAAAATGTACTAGGAGTTGAAGACACTTTTCTGGTGGCCGGGTATGAAGAGAGAAATAGTTGATTTTGTGACTAGATGTTTGGTTTGTCAATGGGTAAAAGTTGAGCATCAAGTTCCTTTAGGCTTATTGCATCCCATTACCATACCAGAATGGAAGTGGGAACGAATCACTATGGACTTTGTGTCGGGGTTGCCACTTACCAAGAAGCAACATGATTCCATCTGGGTGATAGTTGACAGAATGACCAAATCTGCTCATTTTCTTCCAGTGAGGTCAAATTTTCCTTTATCCAGACTTGCAAAAATCTATATAAATGAGATTGTGAGACTCTATGGTGTGCCCATTTCTATAATTTCAGACAGGGATCCACAGTTCACCTCCAAATTTTGGCAAAAGCTTTAGGAAGCATTGGGAACCCGCTTGGACTATAGCACTATTTTTCATCCACAGACAGATGGTCAATCTGAGCAGGTAATACAAATATTGGAGGATATGCTGCGATGTTGTGTTTTAGAATTTGGGGTCAGTTGGGAGAAGTATTTACCACTTGCAGAGTTCTCTTACAACAACAACTATCAATCTAGTATTAAAATGGCTTCATATGAAGCATTGTATGGGAGGAAGTGCAGAACACCCCTATGCTGGACATAATTAACTGAAAGCAGATTAGTAGGGCCAGATTTGATCAAAGAAACTGAAGAGAAGGTGAAGTTAATCCGAGATAACTTAAAAGTAGCTAGAGACCGACAAAAATTATATGCAGATCTGAAGAGAAATGACATAGAGTTTAATGTGGGAGATAAGGTGTTTCTGAAAGTCTCTCCTTGGCAGAAAGTTCTTCGATTTGGCAAGAAAGGTAAGCTCAGTCCCAGATTCATTGGTCCTTATGAAGTAATACAATGTGTGGGACCAATGGCTTATAAATTAAAGCTGCCATTGGAGTTAGAAAGGATCCATGATGTATTTCATGTCTCAATGCTACGAAGATATCGTTCAGATCCTTCCCATGTCATTACACCGGATGAACTTCAGTTAAGGTCTGATTTATCATATGATGAAGAACCGACACAGATTTTAGCTTGGGAAATCAGACAATTGAGAAATAAACAAATTCCCTTGGTCAAAATACTTTGGACGCGCCATAATGTAGAGGAGGCTATGTGGGAGCCTGAAGAAGCCATGAGACAACAATATCCTCTCCTATTCAGCTTAGGTAAATTTCGAGGACGAAATTTTATTTAGAGGGGGAGTACTGTAACGCCCCCAAATATTTGAAATTTCCATGCATGACATGTGTAAAGTGTGAATAGTTAACTTAGGTTGAGTTTTGGAGTAATTAGAGTTGAGTAGAATAGGAAATTTAAAAAGAATATACCGTTAAACGTGCTCGAGCCGAAAAACCCGAAAATGGGCAACTCGTTGGGCAATATGAATTTAATATAAAATATGAAATTACATGTTAAGTGGACTACAGTGGTACAATTTGAGTAAAAATTGAGGTTAAATAGGCCTCCAAAAAGGTAAACAAAGAAAAATTTTCTGAGTCGGCGTAGGTTCGACTGGAAATTTTGACTGAATATTTGGAGACCTTAGAGATCTCCGATTGAATTAATATTTTAAATATATGTCATAAATAGTGTAGTGATGCTCAGGGAACTAGAAAATAGCAATTCTGGCAAATCTATAATTTCTGGTCTCGAACGGGCTGCACAAGCCGTCAAAGCTAAAAGTATATCGAAAAAAAGTCAAAATGAGCTGAAATTTTTACCATATATTATTGAATATATTTTGACACTCTAGGTAAAATTTCAAAGCATTCTGACTTCTAGAACAAAAGCTCAATTTTTTAGGTGAAAAACCAAAATTGGGCTATTTAAGGAGTCAAAATCGTGAATATGACCATGAAAATTCATGGAGATCATTATTGTGAAGCTTTGATCATGTGTGTACAAGATTATGACAGTAGAATGTGTGTGCATGCTTGAATGAGTGACATATGGCATTTTTTAAAGCCATTAGATTCAATAGTTGCAAGGTGAATCTTTGCCTCTCCTTTGGTACACTTAAAACCCCATATATAAGGACTAAAATATCAGAAAATCTCTAGAAATTTCAGCTATATTCTCCTCCTTTCTTGTGAAAATCCGAAATTCACCAATTTCTTCTCTCATCTCACCATTTTCTTCTAACCAAGACTTATTCTTGTGAATTTCCAGCCCAAAAATTTACTCTAGACTCAGAATTTATCCCTCTCTAACTTAGTAAGAAGCTGGTATCAAAAGGATGGCAAGAACTTTAAGATAAAAGGTAGGAGAAAGTAAGATAAATTTTGTGATTTTGTGAGAATTAGATGAGATATATGGGAGAATTTTTATGAGCATGTATATATTGATTAGGAGAGTTGATTTATAGCTTTAAATGGCTTAATATTGTGGTAAAAACTCATAATTCTTCCTTTGTAAATTTTGGCTATTAGAAGAAAAAAAGAAGGAGAGGCAAGTTTACAAGGATAAAGGAAGGAGAAGGTGTAATCAGCTCTTTTCCAAAAATTTGGAGGTTAGTGGATGCAAATTACCTTTAATTTCACTAATTTACTTGAATTTTCCCTAATTTTTATATTATGTAACTATGTCATAGGGCTTAAGATAGTGAATTAATTTAATATTAATCAATAATATGCTAAAATAAGTAATTAGAGACTTAAATAAATTAAGAAAATAAAAATTAAGTAGTACTTACCTTAGTAGCCAAATTAGGGTACTAAAGGTACCTTAATGCAAACTATTTGAAATTTGGACAATTGATGTTATATAATCTTTTTAGTGCATGAGAAATGAAAATATGCTAGATAAAATTAAAAATGATTATTAGGGAACATTATGTCATAGTTATATAATGTAAAAAGTTGATGAAACTTGTAAACTTTTATGTGTAATTATCATTTATCACCATATAGTGACCTAAAATGGACATAAAATAAGGTATGGCATTAATTTGGAGCAAAGAATAAATTGTAAGTGACAAATTCTTTGATGGCCGAATAGCAACTGTAATTAAAATAATATAATTTGTTTAAATTCTTGTGATATAAAGCTTTTCTATGATGAATGTGCAATTAATGAGCTTATTTGAATAAGTTTGGGAGCATAATGTGATTAAAATAAAGTAATAAGAATAAATAATAACAAAAAAAATAAGAAAAGATAAAATTTAATAATGCCCTTAGTGTACAGTGGGTAATTCCAGCTCTTGGATAGTATCGCTAGCCATAGGAATTTATTCCGCAGGATACCATGAGCCTATGAGATAATTGTTATAAAAAATGACTATGAGATATAAGACAGGATAGCTGGCATATTATATGCATTAGTACTAGGGCTTTGGTGTCGCACCTAGTGGTGGGATCCCTCCGGTACACCGTATTTACGTTCTGTTTATCGAGTTCGTGGTTCTCCACTGGTGTCACCTAGGGGTAAAAGAGTAATTTTGCACAAAAATTGGAATAAAAGAGTAATTATAATGAAAATTATGCCATATTAATAAATATGAAATAAATAATATAAACAAATGAGATCAATATGATAATTAAGAGCAAATTAGTAATTACGCGATTAAACGATGGTAAAATGGTGATTTGAAACAAAAAGAGTGATTAAGTAAGTTAAAATGGCTAAATGAAGAAAAATGGTAAAATCGTAATTAGTTAAAAGTTTAGGGACTAAAATATAAATTTACTATTTTTGAGGAATTTGAAGGATTAAAAATATAATTTATACATTAGAAATTAAATAAAAGTCAAACGAAGTCAAATGAGTCAAATTTGAAATCAAATTGAAGAAAAAGTCAATGTAGGGACTTAATTGCAAAATTTTATAAAGTTTTGTAAATAGTTAAAATAAGATAGGAAAATTTATTATTATAATAATTCAAACTAATTAATGGAGGGAAAGAAATAGAAATTAAGTAACTTGATTAAATTACATTTGTTAAAAATAAAGTAATAATTTGAGTTAAATTAATTATTAATATTTAGTTAGTGAAATTTTTATGTAATTGCATCCAATACTGAGCGACCATATTGCTCAGCGTGTAGTTTTATTTGACTGCGCGCAGAGATAGGTACAGGGAGACTTACAGTGAGAAGCAGAATTTTGGTGGCATGTACCTAAGAATTTTGGTTATGTAAAATAATTAAGATTTATAAATTATTATGTAAGCATAATTGAAGTTACGTTGTGGTTATGTAAATTAAATTTATATGCATACTATTTGAGATGTGTTGATGTATGATGAATTTAGAAGTGTTTGAGTTGATTGAATGGAGTTCAGGTGTAAGGAGGATTGAATTAGGGAGTGTATTTTGACATTTACAGGTTTTAGGATTTTAAATTATTAGACGTTATGCCACCAAAATTTTTAATAAATTATTTAGACATTAGAAGGTTATTAAAAGAAATTATATTAGGTATTTTTTTAAAGGAGAGCGTTAGATCAATGAACTGAGAACTGTATGGCCATACCAAGATGAAATAATGAATAATCATTATTTATCTGAAAGTTCAATGTCACTGGAATATCAAGAAAGAAATTAATATATATATAAGGATGATTAGTTCCATGTCTTATATTAATTCTGATATTTATAGGTAAGGGATTATGCAAAATTGCATTAGGTCACTAAATGCCATTTGCATTTTCATTTAATTTTGAATGCTATAATATCTTGCTAGAGAGTATATATAGCCTTTGGATTAATTTATTAATTCATTGCCAATATTAAATGGACCTATAGGATCGCACATAAAGCATGGGGCTTAAAATATTTAATTAAAGTATTGGGCATTAATTTGAATTTTTAATTAAATTCAAATTAATGTATGTAATGGGTATTAAAATTGCTATTAGACCTTTGATCCATGAGAGAGATAAATTCGGCCCACAAAGATTAATTTGAATTAATTAATTATCTTGGATTAATTAAGTTAATTGAGTATTAAAGCCTAATAGCATTTGAATCAAAATAAAACACTTAAATAGGAGAGAGATTGGCTGAAATTCAAAGACAAATTCAATGTGAATTTTGGAACATGTATATATCCTAATTAAGTGATGGTTTTGATTAAATGTCTTATGTTTATTTCAAATTAATTTGAATTTAAAACTTAAAAGAGTTTGAATTAATATATGTCAATTGATTTTAGGAAGTGATGGAGGCTGAAGTTACTATCTTTAGGTAGTAAATTTTGGAATTAACACTTACCAAAACAAATGATATATATTTGTGAACTAAAGAAATAAAACCCTAGGCGTGATTTTCTCTCTCACACACTCTTGGCCGAAATACACAGGGGAAAGGATTCTTTTTTGTTCTCTTGTGTTCTTGGGTAGCAATAACAACCTAAAGGAAGAACAAGATCAGATCTTGTAGCTTCAATCCATTACCATTGCCAATTATTTACACATAGAGCTAGCACTCTCAATTTTAAGCCTTTATTGTAATTGTGTGTGTGAACATAGAGAGGAGTGGCGTAAAGGCTGTTTCTTTGGCATCGGTGATCAAGACCTGAAGCATATAAGTTTATCCTATTTACTGGTCATCATCAAAATCAAGATTTAAAGTGCATCTAAGATTGTAAGTTTCAAAATCCTAAAATTGCATGTTTCAATTCTATGTCGTTTATTGCGTGGCATGAATGATCTATATTTTTATTTTTTTGTTGCGTGATCTTCATATACATGCCATGTGATATTCCTTCAGTGGTATCAGATCTGGTTCAATCTTATTTTAGTGCTTTGGGTGCATGAAATCTTGATTAAAAATCGTTTGTTTAAAAACACACAATGTTGAAATTTTCTGTTTTGAGTTTTTTTGCATTGTTTTAGTGTAAAAACGATTTTAAATGATTAGATAGGTATTATAATTATTATGACATGTTAATATACTATTCTAAGATGTTCCTAGAGCTATTCATGGTCGGATTTAATTATAAATACCTGATGGTACATGTTAATCTTGAAACTAGGTGCTAGTTGGCATGATAAGTATTTGTTTAACAACTAGTTTTCAAAATTAAATGTAAAAAATTTTTTGGCATGTTTGTAAGTGATTTTTAAAGATTAATATCAGGTCTGGACATATTTTAAAAATGGTTTTAATACTGGTCCAGGACAATTTAATTGATTAATTTTAAAATCACTTAAAACTATGACTAGTTTGTGTTTGTTGCATGTTTAATCGATTTTCTTTGTTTTGTTTTGATTAAAATGGAAAAAACACATTTAGATCAGATAAGTACAGAACATTAACTAAATATTTATGACCTTATTTAAATAATTAAATAGCTCATAAAATCGTTTTAAGTGTTTGTGCATTTTTGTGGCATTATATAAGCATTAAACAACTAGTTTCATTGTTGTTTGTTTGTTTTAGTATGAATGCCATGTATGATATATGTTATTCATGATTTTATGTTTTAATTCATGTTGGTACATATTATACGTATTTTTAATGTTTATGGGCTATATGACATAAAAATTAAAAATGGCAAAATTGGAAATTATACTAGAGTTGATTTATGGCACAAATCTAACTAGTTTGTATTTTGGATTTTTAAGAGAACTTATTCAATAAGAGGATTTAGTCCATTGGGATTTGGCCCAGGCTCATCATGGGGTCTTCTCTTAAAAGTTCAAGTACACAATTTTCATTAATGGGCTTGGCTAAATTAATTAAAATTGGACTTTATTTTATCCATGATGTTATGTATATTTATTTGTTTGTTTTGTGTAATGAATGGATATGCATGGTGCATTCATGGGTCCTGGGTTTTTGTAATTAAATATGGCCTACGTGCCATTATGTATTATTGTAAAAGTTCATTTATTTCTTAGAATTTAATTTATTTGAAGACTTTGTAAATCAAGACGAAGCCCACCGGAGTGGAGAAGCCCAACTCGAAGATTCTTATGTAATAGTATAGAATCTTAGTTGTAGGTTTTTAGGCTCATATTTATCACGCTTTACTTTATGCAATTATATATGTATGCATGCTATGAATGGATGACAAAGAGTATGCCATGTAAGCCGTAATAAAATAAATCCCTAAAATTGTAATCCACAAAGTTGCCTTCCTAATTCGAAACATGTCAAGGCATTGATTATCGGTCACGTAGACTAGGAGTCTAGATGCACCCGATTATCTTTGTGAGGCATGAGTTGTGAATGTAGGTTGGACTTAACATGGAAGGGATGCCCGAACCTAGGCAACTAATAAATGGGTTTGTGCTATAACATCTTAAGATGTTAGCCCATTTGATCCAAGAGTCATGTACGAGACATGATTGGAGTTTTCCTACCTAAGTAACTTAACTTGTTAGGTGTACAAGCTTAACTTGACTAATAAGTTGTTGTGAAAAGTGGATCTTGGCCCACATTAAAATCACTAACGTGAGTTATTTAAAGGGATATTAATTCAATTTGTGGGATTATAAATAAGATCTCATTTAATCTTGCTAAGTTTTTATTGTAGATTGAAAATGGCTTCTTCAAACAATAACTTTTCATTGCGGTCAGTCCTGAAAAAGACAAACTGAATGGCACCAATTTCATAGACTGGTCTTGAAACTTAAGAATTGTAACACCCTTACTGAACAGTTTAACTGAAACAAGTGATAGGTTGGAAAAATTTTTTTTTTCAAGGTCCATTTATCGGATACTGGTCATTGACCCTTTGAGGAGCAATGCACTGAGTGACAATTCCAAAATCAACAAGATTTTTCTTTTGAATCTTAACTATCCCATCAACCCAGACTTGTCCAAAAAGAAATACTTATAAATTAAATAAGACGATAAAATTAATATTGTCCAAATGACTAATTACCAAATAAAAATCCAGCAATATAACGTCTAAAAACTTATCTAATCCACCTGAAAATCAGACAATTTCCCCAGCCCATCAGGGGCACAACAATACAAAAATAATTTCATCATACATCTCATCCATCCATTCTCTTATCAATCACATTTTCTAAGATAAGTCAATATTACAAATTACACTTTTAATTCACTATAACATTCCAAAGTAAGGAACAATATACATTAAAATCATCTCGCTACAACTGTAAACCCTGATGGAGATCTGCCCACACTAAATCCTTTCTTCTGATGGTTGAGCCATAAACCTACACAGATAACAAAACCCGTGCTAAGCTATAAAGCTTAGTAGGGAACAACAAATATTTTATAGAAGAAATTTCCTATAAGGACCAACAATTACTGCCTAAGCACTAAGATATACTACAAATACGTATAGCAATTGTAATAAATGATATTCTTTTATCTATATATATATTGTGCTGATAGTATGCAAATTTTGGATAATTCTGACAACCTTACTAGTTATTGTTAAAAACCATTTCTTCATTATCCACATGGCTATTACCAATGCACATGTTAGTTTCGCTTTTATTTCCTTATAAATCAATATTAAATCGTTCAATCACACATATAAGTGAATTATCACATATCAATTTCTCAAAGTCAAGCAAAACATATAATCATACCTAAAAGCATTGCCATGCACAACTCGTAATGTATATCTTATAAATCCAGTTATAACTAATCTTCCAAAAACACATCGGGGTCCATATACATATATAAATGTAGTAATTAAACCACCATCCATAGATGCACCATATTCAAGAAAAACATCAGAAAGCAAGTAAGAAATGACTTGAAATACTAAATAAAGGTTAATTTATCACATGGCCTCTATTTATCAAAAAGATAAAAAGGCTAAGAAACATCTTCACAGAGTTAAAACCTACTCGAAATTTCATATGCATACCATTGCAATTTCCAAATACAAATGAGATACAAGACATGCACTGGTAGTTTAGATTTCTTATACTATATTGAAATTAGCCTGCCTAAGTTCTAAAAGTGGATAACGGGATCAGAGGATATCCGAAGATATCAAACAGAGGATATCCGAAGATATCAAACAGAGGATCCCTATGGGATCAAACAATGGTTCAATCAGGACAATCAGAAGTCCACAAAGGACTAAGACCCAAACAGGGTCAACAGAAGCAGCTGCAATATCCTTATAGGCGCCTATTCAATCCACGACTGAACTATGACTGCAGGCTAACAGATACATAACTTCCTTTCCAAAAGCTTTAAATATCCTTTAGGCAGAACATGGCCTAACAACCAATATCGATGTATATGTATACACATAATAAAATTAAATCTCCAGAAGCATTTAACCAATTCTAAATCTTGCCAATACAAGGTTAAAATATTGAATCAAGCACAAAATGCATTCAAATTACTACTTTATAGAAATAAAAGCTTTACATATTGCAAACATGGAGGAATCTGTCATTCAACCATGCCTCTCACATGCTTTTTGATTTAGATTTATACCTTTACGAACTTTAATTATGCCAATCACCCAACATAACCTTTAAGCATGTTATACTTGCATCAAATAATCACATAGTTATGCAAGGTAATTTATAATGAGATAAAACCTAAAAGAGCCTAAATATCATATAAAGGATGTACCTTCTCTAGTGCACAATACTTACATGCGCAAATCATATAATACTTATATAGTCTCTTATAAATAATTACATAAAAAGAAATACAATCTGGTATAGTATTGTATACGAATCTTCAGCAAGATTTCCACGAATGAACACATGTCACTGTAGTTATATACATTAGTACAATAATCGATGGCACCACAAGTGCATAACCATGCTATTACACATATGAAAACATCAGTGTACCTCATTTCATAATAACCAAAATCGAACTTCATTTATTAATTATGCCCGTTATTGTATAAAATGAGGTTACCTTATATTCTATATACCTTTCTTTCTTAATAATAAGTTATTCCAAAAACATGCATTATGATTTAAAAACAGGTTGAGTATATATCATACAGTCATACTTACTCAAGCATTATAATATGATATTTGTCAAAATACACATGAATAACTTATTAAACACGTATAACTTACTCGTGTATGTGATATCACATCAAGCATACCACCATTGCATGAGAGCGTACCTTTCTGATACATCAAAGCTATTTTCCACGTCCCTTTATACTTGCTTATATCATCTTCCATTCGTACTCAATTAATACTTTGATCAAGTCAATGAAATTTGTCATCATACTATATCTCATAATATCATTTCTCAATATTAGTTATAAGCTAATTGAACATCTAGGCATACGTCATAATTATACATGCATATATATATATATATATACCATTTTCCAATTTCATGCCCCCTTTGGATAGGTTTAAAACATGCAATACTGCACTTATTTATACCCATACAATTACATGCACATTTTAACTATCATGCTTGTACTTTTACTGTATAATCTGGCACATGTACATTTATATCCAGAAATACACAACTACCGGTATATATATACATGTACCTTTAATTTCCAAATATCAATATAAGTAACTGTAAATATACATCACTACAACTATATAGTTTCGTATGATAACATATAAGCATAAGCATGCAGGCATATTCATGTTATTTCAATTAAGTATTAAACAACATGTTTGTTCAAGTGTTTGCTATATAACATATTTTATCCAACTTACATATATTTACCCTATGATGTTATTATGTTTTTATGTATTTATACTAAATTACGTACTAACTCTTCACTGTTAATTGATGTCAAGTTCTTTGAAATTTTCTTCCTTACAAGATTTCAACATCAGTCATATATATCTATCATGCTTACTTTAATTTTCATTAATTCACAATTTCGATAGTGCAAATCCTAGAAAAATCAATTTTACATGTCTGAAATACTATGCTCAGAGTTTATTTACTTTTTTTCTCTAATTCAAAATCTAGATTTCTAGTTCTCTTATAACAGAGCCATCTGCTTAATTGCAATCTTGACAAGGTTATTATAACATTACCGATCTTTCAAAACTTTAGAACACCAAAACTAAGCTAAATCTCACTATTTAAAGAATAAACAATAAAAATGACTTATCCTTTCAAAATTTAACCTTCCACACATTATCCTTTTATGTTCTATATTGGGAGTTTAGCTTCATTTTCAGTTCAATCTATGCACATATATATACATACACATAGCT
The DNA here is from genome assembly GCA_037975025.1 of Excoecaria agallocha. Lineage (NCBI taxonomy): Eukaryota > Viridiplantae > Streptophyta > Magnoliopsida > Malpighiales > Euphorbiaceae > Excoecaria > Excoecaria agallocha. Next base: position 21,369,603 of record CM075817.1, read on the forward strand.
TTGATTTCATCAAAATCTACTAAAATTTCACATGCATATCAGGATTCACACCAAGTTCCCGTACCTCAGAGTCGAAGCCCATAATTCCATCCGTTCTGCCTGTTCGGAGTCTCGCCGGGGCCTCACCGGAGACTCGCCGGAGAGACACTGAAGCCTCTCACCTGAAGCCAGAAGCGCCGGTAGCTTCCCGATGGTCTTCACGCGCCTCAAGACATCGCGGTTTGGCCGAAAAACCGCCTGGAACCGCCGGCTGCCACAAGCTCCGATCTACCTTTCGCCGGTGAGTGGGAGAAAAAGGAGGACATGGAAAGGATCAATCTGTCGCTGGCAGTTCTCCGGTGGTGGTCGTACCACCATCTGCCGTCGTGACCCGCCGGAACGAAAGGAGGAAGCTTCTGTAAGGAGAGAGAAACGGGGAAGGTGAAGGGGAAAGGCGTTAGACGCCGTGGCTAGTGGAGAGAGAGACGATCGGAGGGCGGCAGCGATGAGGCAGCTACCGGCAACGCGCAGCGCCTCCGACCAGCGAGAACCGGCACCTCCTTCGCTCTCCCTCTCTCCCCGATTCTCCTTCCCTTTTCTTTCTTCTTTTTTTTTTCTCTTTCCTCAATTATTTGGCCCCCAAAAATCCCAATTCAACCTATAACTTATATTTATTTTTTTCCTCAAACATACCCTTAAATAATTTTTATATTAAATACTTTACATATTTAATTTAGTCCAAATCCAAGAATTAGTCATTAAATCCTGCAATTTGACTAGGGTCACTTTTGGGACATTACAAGAATAGTTCTTAAGCAAGAGAAAAAATCGTATGTTTTGGATGCACCCTTGCCCGAAGAACCTGGTAGGAACGCCTCTGCGGTTCAAAAGAAAACTTTTGAGATCAAAAAAAGGAACTCCCATGATGTGACCTATTTGATGCTGGCCACTATAGTGCTTGACTTGCAAAAGCAATTCATGAACCAAGAGGCTTATGCGACCATGGTGCACCTCAAGGAGATGTTCCAACAGCAAGCTCGTCACGAGAGGTTCGTGCAACAAAGGCCTTAATTTCTTGTAAGATGGCTGCGGGAACTCCTGTTAGTACCCATGTACTCAAGATAAAAGGGTATCTTGATACTCTTGAGAAGTTTAAGGTACTAGTCCCAAAGAAATTAGCCACTGACTTGATCTTAGGTTCATTTACTAATGATTATGATCCATTTATTATGAATTATAACATGCATGCAATGAACAAGACAGTCACCGAGCTTCATGGGATGCTTAAGAATGCTGAAGAGAACATTCGAAAGACCAATCCTGTACTTATGGTTCAAGGGGGCATTAAGAAGGGACCCGCCAAGGGAAAGGGAAAAGGAATGTAAGGTTCTAAACATGACCCTAGTCGAAATTGCATGACTCAATGCATCATTATTTAATTTAGACTGATTATATGTGTGAATTTAATATTGAAATAATGGGGGCATGTGATAATTTTAAACTAATTATGAATTGTTGATATAAATTGTAAGGGTAATTAGTATTTGTGGGGTATTTTTGAAAATGAATAAAAGTTAGGAGTTATTTTTTTTATAGAGAGAGTTAGTGGAGACAAATAAAAAAATAAAGGATAAGAAGACATTTTTAAAAAAAGAAGGGGTAGGTAAGTGGTAAAAAAAAAAAGGATGGGAGCAGACCGCGATTGGGATGGGGAGGCGGTGCTGGCCGCCGTTGCTCACGATGCCGGTAAGGTTCGGATCGTCGCACCGCTGCCATTATCGGTCACCCCTGCAAGCTCCGTCGTCCCTGTTAATAGCGCCGTTCTCCTGATTCCTTCCACCATTGTGGCCTCCTCTCTTTCTTCTTTTTGGCGATTTTCAATGGCGGATGAGGAGGCTGACGGTATTGGTGGGGTCCCGAGAGCCAAGCATTTCTTTAACACCCTTCATCTACCTCCAGTCATCGGTAAGATGCAGATCGGGGGGAAGGAAGAGCCAGCGATCTAAGTCGAATTTCTGGCCAACTCCGATGCCCGTTGGGCATGTGAGCATCGCTTGGAAGTTACCGATGGCTTGATCTACTAGTGGATGGCTTCGGTGTCTTTTCGGTGAGTCTCCGGCGAGGATAGAAATATGCAGATTTGAAGTCAATTTTCACAAATAGGCATGGGAACCATGTTAAAAATTTGATTTCATGTATAAGATTGAAGCAAGATTTGGTAAATTTTTAGGAGATTATTGTCATAAAAATTAAGTTTTGCATTACTGAGATTATACAAAGAATTAGGTACCCATCACTAGATTTTGTTTACCTAAATTATATTTTGTAGTATAATTATTAGCTTTGGAATGAAATAAAAATTTTATGACTGTAAGTGCCCATATTGACACTAAATGTATGTATGAATTGATAGAGCATGGGAATTAAGTTTAATTGAAGGTAAATTGTGAAATTGATATGAGTTGATTTCAAGGCTTACGGATTGAAAAAAAATGCTGGAGATGAAAAAGGAACGAACTATTAAAACTGAAAAAGTTGTAAATTTGTCCAAGTGAGTCATTGATTTAGTGGTGTTATCTGATCATGAGGATTATTAATAAATATTAATGGTATGTAAAAGTCATTGACAGATCTTGAAACCATTATTTGACAGTGAACTTAAGATGTGAATTTAGTAGAATTTCAATTGAAACTTATAATATAGGATTTAGATAAGTTTATTGAAATTAAAGTAGTGACAGGGTGTTTAATCTCTCATGCAAATTCCTTGGGTTGAGTTGGGTAATGGTGGAGCCAAAGCAAATGAATCAATATTACAGTGAGAAAATTTGCTTTTGTATGTGTAATGTTTGAATTGAATTGATTTAATTAAGATGGAGTATGCATGATAACATTTGAGATTTATTTGTCTTCAAGTGTTTATAGTATAACTAAAGAACAATGAATTGTATTGGTTAATAAGATTGAAGTTTCAATTAGTTTTAGTGGAATTAAGGGTGAAACTTGCTGAAATATAAATAAAATAATTCATTTTAGCCTTGAAGCTTGTAGTGCTGTCTTGATTAATTCTTGAAATGAATCTCCAAAATAAGTTCATAGGTATTTGGTTGATAAATTTTAGTTACATGTTAAAATTATTAATAGATTAAGGGGTTATTTATTTTTGATAATGGGCTTAAGATGCAAATTATAATTGAATTTTAATTGGAATTTCTGAAATAGGTTGAGATTTGATGGGTTATTAATATTAGACTTATTTAAGGATGTTTAAAGGTATGTTAGTGTTAGATGATGGAGGTTTAATTCTGGAATGTGAACTTGTTTTGAAATGGTTTAGAAAATATCATAAACAATATGATTTCCCTAATTACTTAAGCTTGATGAATAAACCTAATGATATAAAAATATAAGGAATTTAGTAAGTTGGTAAGGATAAACAAGGTTGATTATGACATAATTTTTAGAGCTTGGGAAGTATGGTTACAATAATTATTGATATAGTATTGTCTGAACTTAGGTTCATAAAATTTAACCATACCATATAGTAAGAATTCTCTTTGATATCCTATTGAGAACAAATATATTGAATAGCTATTATTTAAGTAAATTATTGATCCCCACAATCGAATGGATTATAAGTGAGAATTATAACGTTATGATACAAAATAATTAATAATGTAAGTAGTATAGTGGCAAATTATTGGTATAAGTGTTAAGCATTTACTTCCGTTGATAAATTCTTGCTCGGCACTTGAATAAAAATTAGGAATATCATTATATTTAATGGAGTAAATATAGTGGTATGTTTATGCTTTTATGATGTCATGAGAAACTGATATTAAAATGCTATGCTCTTACATGCAACTTAGTTTATGACTATTTAAGATTATATAGTTGCATATAAAGCATAATATTAAATTCATATGCATATATAGACATCTCTATTAAAGGTGATACATTGATTGCATGTATCGAATATAGTATTTGAGTATGAATGTTTGATGATTAAATTAAGTACAGTGGAGCACGGGAGATGGTTATGATGAACCATACAGGTATGTTCTTCAGTAGAGATTATGTGTTTATATGTTGATTCACGCACCCATGGTTTAAATAATTGTATATGAATTCATTCTTATGAACATAAAATAGTCAGGTATGAACGATCATGATTAGTATAAGTATTGTCCTCATGATTATTAGAATGTTTAAAAGTAATTTGAAAGAATCTATATAAAGTAGATTCCTTTAATAACTGAAGAATAATTTAAAGAGAATTTGTTGAATTATTGTGAAATAATTCATAAGGGAAAAATGGTTCACAAACTATACAAAAATATTGAAAAGTCTGAATAACTGTATTTTCTAGATTGAAAAGGAATTGAAATGATGAGAAATTTGATAAATGTTTTGAAAGTAAGAAAAATTTGTGCCCTTAGAAATAACCAGGCAGTAAAAACTAGCTCAAGATATAATTGGTTGGCCATTAAGATATCTCTGTACCGCGGTGCAAGTCATGACGACTTGCTATGCAATAGATTGGATCTCTGATCACCATGGCTTCTCTGTCTCTGTTATCTGCTCTATGAGAATTGGCCCTCTAGGGGTCATTTCTTTATCTTTGTTGTGGCCCTGTAGGGTCCACATCCCGTATATCTGGTTTGAGGTTTTCTGCTGGATCTGTGCTAGGGGCATTAATATAAGAATAAGTTAAAAAGTGTAAAATAAAAGAAATGTTATAGTTTCAAAACTAATTTGCTTAAGAATTATTCTCCTATATATAGAAAACGGATAATAAATTGAAAGTTACAAGATTGATGAGCATGAGGTTCCTTAATACTATATAAGCTAGTTTCTTAATTTGTTATATTTGTTCATATATATATGTAGGTATATATATATAACTCTGTTATGGGTCAAGTGCATAATATTTGGTATAATATGGTGTTATGTAACATATAGTTCACCTTGCTAAGATTGTTTTAATGATTACATGAAAGTAAGTTTATAATGCATACTATATTTTAAATAATGCATATGTATGAAGGAATTATGCCAAACATCTTATGTGGTAACAGTTACTGATGAATTGCTTAGGGAGTTATTAAGTTTTGTTGCCTATATAAGAACTATGTTCATTCTCTTATGCTTATGATTTATTGCTGAATGTAAAAGCTTGGATCTAAGGTAATTGAAGATATCAATTGGTAGTATTATTAAACTTTGTACTTGTATAATTGATGTTATGTGCTATAAATATTATCTTTAGATTATATTGTTCCCCACTAAGCTTTATAGCTTAGTACGTATTTTATTATCCGTGTAGGTAACAGGATAGGCTTGTTTCTGGTTAGGCAGCTACTATGACTCAACTATCAGAAGAGAGGATCTAGTGTGGGCAGATCACCTTTGAGGTCTACAGATATAGGGAGGTGATTTAAATGTAAATGGTTCTTTATTTTGGAGTATTATAGTGGTTTAAGAGTGTAATATGTAATATTGAATCATCTTAGAAAATGTGATTAATAATGAGAATGGATATACGAGATGCGTGTTGAAATTATTTTTGTATTGTGGTGCCCCTGAAGGGTTGAGGAAATTGTCTGTTTTCAGGTGAATTAGATAAGTTTTCGGGCGTTATATTGCCGAATTTTTATTTGGTAATTAGTCAAGTGGACAATTATAGTTTAATCGGTATACTTAATTTCTAAGTAATTCATATTGGACGAGTCTGCAGTCAACAAAGTAATTAAGGTTTAGAAAAAAAAAATTTCAGGTTATCACATGTTTCGGTTAGACTGTTCAGTAAAGGTGTTACAGGGAAAGGCAAAACCCAAGAATGACCTAGCTTGGCTCAAGTCAAATGGGAGTGCACCTCAGGCCCAACCCAAGCCCAAAGCACAAAAGCTCAAGGAGAGCAAGAGCGCATGCTTCCACTACAATAAAATAGGGCATTGGAGGAAGAATTGCACTCTCTTCAAAGAAGAACAAAAAAAGTATGGAGCCAAGGCATTCAGTTCTGGTATTTTTGTTGTTGAAATTAATCTTTCTATTTCTACAACTTGGGTATTGGATACTAGTTGTAGTTCTCACATTTGTTCAAATGTGCATGGACTAAGAAATAGGCGGTTACTTGGGAAGAATGAAGTGGACCTCCGTGTAGGGAATGGAGCACGAGTTGCTGCCATGGAGATAGGCGACTATTAACTCACTTTACCTTCCAGACTTTGTTTAGTATTGAAAAATTATTATTATGTGCCTGCTATAAGCAGAAACATTATTCCAGTTTCTTGTTTAGATTTGGATGGATTTGATTTTGTTATTAATAATGGCAATGCTCATATTCGTTGCCAAGGCATTTCATATGGCAATGCTATGTTACAAAATGGCCTTTATATCCTTGATCTACAAAACAAAGAGTCCATATGCAACATTAATACAAAGAGGGTTAAATCAAATGAATTGAACCCTACTTACTTCTGGCATTGTCTTTTAGGGAAACACATTTCAAGACTATATAAATTTGGAGTGCTTGGATCATTCAACTTGAAATTTTATGACACATGCGAGCCATGTTTGCATGGTAAAATGACAAAAAGTCCTTTTAACAAGAAAGGTGAGAGGACTAATGACTTATTAGAACTAATACATACCGATGTATGTGGACCATTAAGTACACAAGCTAGAGGAGGTTTTTGCTACTTCGTGACATTCACAGATGACTTCAATAGATATGGCTACGTCTATCTAATGAAGTACAAGTCTAAAACTTTTGAGAAATTCAAAGAGTTTAAGAACGAAGTAGAAAACCAACTTGGAAAAAGTATAAAAGTTGTTCGATCAAATCAAGGCCGCGAATACTTAAGTCAAGAGTTTGATAGTCATCTGAAGGAGTGTGGTATTATCACACAGCTCACTCCTTCTGGAACACCACAATGGAATGGTGTATCCGAAAGGAGAAATCGAACTCTATTGGACATGGTTCGATCAATGATGAGTCAAGCAAATCTTCCTATCTCTTTTTGGGGTTATACATTAGAAACTGTTGCGTTTCTACTAAATCGTACTCTAACTAAAGCAATTGAGAAGACACCATATGAAGTATGGACTAGGAAGGAACCCAATATGTCATTTCTCAGGATTTAGGGCTGTGAAGCATATGTTAAGAAATTAACATTTGATAAACTAGAGTCCAAATCTACTGTCTGCTTGTTTGTGGGTTATCCCAAAGAAATAAAGGGATACTACTTTTACTCACAAGCCGAGAACAAAGTATTTGTTGCTCGCAAGACTATTTTCTTAGAAAAAGAGTTCCTTCTTAAGAAAGACATTGGGAGTAAAGTAGAACTTGAAGAAATTCAAGCACCACAAACTCCTATAGAGGATGAGTTGGAAATGGAATCAAGTTTACAACTAGTTGTGGAACAAGAATCCATTACACAATAACCTAGAAGGTCCGGTAGGGTACGTCAGGAGATTGAGAGATGCAGATTTCTAATCACCGACAATGACACTATTAAGTTAGTAGATCATGAGGATCCTACTACCTACCAAGAAGCTATTGAGAGCCCAGACTCGAAAAATTGGCTTGAAGCCATGAAATTTGAAATGCAATTGATGTACGATAACTAGGTTTGGACCTTGGTTGATCCACCAGAAGGTGCTAAGATAATTGAATACAAGTGGCTATTTAAACTCAAAGGTGATAAAACCTATAAAGGTAGACTAGTAGTAAAAGGTTTTCGACAAACTCATGGTGTAGACTATGATGAGACCTTTTCTCCTGTACTCATGCTCAAGTCCATTAGGATCTTGCTTGCCATAGCTACATATCATGATTATGAGATATGAAAAATGGATGTCAAAACTGCTTTCCTCAATGGAAATTTACTTGAGGATGTGTATATGACACAGCCTGAGGATTTTGTCAATCCCAAGCATCCTAAGAAGGTTTGCAAGCTTCAAAAATTCATTTATGGATTAAAGCAAGCATCCTAAAGTTGAAATCTTCATTTTGATGAGGCAGTCAAAGAATTTGAATTTGTCAAGAACGAAGATGAGCCTTGTGTGTACAAAAAGGTTAGTGGGAGCATAATAGTATTTCTGGTCCTATATGTGGAAGACATCATTCTCATTAGGAATGACATTCCAACATTGCAAAAGGTTAAGCAATAGTTGGGGAAGTGTTTCTCAATGAAAGACTTAGGTGAAGCCGAGACAATACTTGGTATTCGGATCTATAAAGATAGATCGAATCGGCTTTTGGGACTAAGTTAAGAAAAGTACATAGACAAAGTACTAAAGCATTTTAGTATGGGAAACTCAAAGAAAGGGTATATACCTTTAGCTTTGGGAGTTCCTTTAACTAAAGAACAGTGCCCTAAAACCAAAGAGGAAAGGGACAATATGAGTATAATCCCATATGCATCTACTATTGGATCTATCATGTATGTTATGTTATGTACTAGGTTGGATGTTGCTCATGCACTGAGTATAACCATTAGGTTTCAGCAAGACCCAGGTGAGAAGCACTGGTCTGCTGTAAAGGAAATCCTAAAGTACCTGCGAAGGACTAAGGATCACTTCTTGGTGTATGGTGGTCAAGAAGAGTTCGTCATACCCTTATGCCGATGCTGCTTTTTAGACCAGCACTCAGGATTCAAGATCGCAATCTAGGTTTTTTTTTTGTTTTGAACGGTGGTGTTGACAGCTGGAGAAGCTCGAAACAAGAGACCGTTGTCGACTCAACTATAAAATCTGAGTATATTGCAGGGAGCGAGGCTGCAAAAGAGGCTATTTGGATTAGAAATTTCATTTTTGGATTAGGAGTGGTCCTAAGCATCCTAGATCCATTAAAAATTTTCTATGACAACAACGGGACCATCGCACAGGCCAAGGAGCCCCGGTCACACTAGAAATCCAAACACATACTCAGGAGGTACAACCTGATCAGAGAAATCATTGATCGTGGGGACGTCAAGGTTAGCAAGATAGTAAGTGAATACAATGTAGCAGATCCTTTGACGAAACAGTTGCGTTCAAATCTGCACGAAGCTCATTTGAGAGCATTCGGTCTTAGGGCTATGCCCAACTGGGACTAGTGCTAGTGGGAGATTGTTAGTGTAAGCCCTAGCCCCAATACATTGTTATAAATCATTTAATTTAATAAATGAGGCATTTGTTTTATCTATTGTATTCCTGTGCATATCAATTGATAGAACTATCCAAGAATGTTGTTTCAGTTTAAGTTATCATGTGTGAGGCACATGGTTGTAAGACCTTGAAACAACTGAGACTTCATTCTAAATATCCCTAGTCAGTCATTATTATGGGAATAACAAATGAATTAAGACTAGTATGCTCTATCTGATAAGATGACTTCTGTCTTACGGATCATAAGGACAAGAGTGTTAATTAGAGATCATAGATACATGTTTAGAACATGGTATCTGGATTCGATTCGTTCATGAGAACACTACATGGTACAAGTTATAAGTGTTTCTCATATGCAAGTTTTGTATCGGAGTTCTTAGACCTAAAATCTCTATGAAACTCTTTATAAATTACTGTGTACTTTGACATACACCTAACGTGCTCGTAACAGAATAACAAGTATGTGTATGCTTGGGTATGCATTGATTCATGTTAGAGAGCATGAGATAAGTAAAGGGATTACCCCTCTCAATAAGAGAGAAAATATCACCGGCTACTTGATCAGTGAACTGAGAAGTGTATGGCCATACCGAGATGAAATAATGAGTAATCATTATTTATCTGAGAGTTCAGTGTCACTGGAATATCAAGAAAGGAATTAATATATATAAGGATGAATAGTTCCATGTCTTATATTAATTCTAATATTTATGGGTAAGGGACTATGCAAAATTGCATTAGGTCACTAAATGCCATTTGCATTTTCATTTAATTTGAAATGCTATAATATCTTGCTAGAGAGTATATATAGCCTTTGGATTAATTTATTAATTCATTGCCAATATTAAATGGACCTATAGGATCGCACATAAAACATGGAGATTAAAATATTTAATTAAAGTATTGGGCATTAATTTAGGCTTTTAATTAAAGTCAAATTAATGTATATAATGGGTATTAAAATTTCTATTAGACCTTTGGTCCATGAGAGAGATAAATTCGGCCCACAAGGATTAATTCCAATTAATTAATTATCTTGAATTAATTAAGTTAATTGAGTATTAAAGCCTAATAGCATTTGAATCAAAATAAAACACTTAAATATGAGAGAGATTGGCCGAAATTCAAAGACAAATTCAATGTGAATTTCAGCAGATGTATATATCCTAATTAAGTGATGGTTTTGATTAAATGTCTTATGTTTATTTCAAATTAATTTGAATTTAAAATTTAAAAGAGTTTGAATTAATATATGTCACTTGATTTTAGGAAGTGATGGAGGCTGAATTTACTATCTTTAGGTAGTAAATTTCAGAATTAACACTTACCAAAACAAATGATATATATTTGTGAACTAAAGAAATAAAACCCTAGGCATGATTTTCCCTCTCACACACTCTTGACCAAAATACATAAGGGGAAAGGATTCTTTCTTGTTCTCTTGTGTTCTTAGGCAGTAATAGCAACCTAAAGGAAGAACAAGATCAGAACTTATCCATTACCATTGCCAATTATTTACACATAGAACTAGCACTCTCAATTTTAAGCCTTCATTGCAATTGTGTGTGTGAACATAGAGAGGAGTGGCATAAAGGTTGTTTCTTTGGCATTGGTGATCAAGACCTAAAGCATATAAGTTTATCCTATTTGCTGGTCATTATCAAAATCAAGATTTAAAGTGCATCTAAGATTGTAAGTTTCAAAATCCTAAAATTGCATGTTTCGATTCTATGTCGTTTATTGCGTGGCATGAATGATCTATATTTTTATTTTTTCGCTGTGTGATCTTCATGTACATGCCATGTGATATTCCTTCACCTGATTTATTAGAATCTAATGATAGCCTACCGATGCATCCAAAAATGTATATTCTTCAAAATCAATTGTGGAGTCCACTAAGAAATCTATATTTTGTAGAGGATAGCTATCTTTTAGGCATGCCTTATTTAGATCGATAAAGTCTACACACATTCGCCACTTCCCACTAGCTTTTTTCACAAGTACTACATTGGCCAGCTAGTCCAAATAGAAGATCTCCCTGATGAAACCATTCTCTAGCAAAGTGCTCATCTACTTCTCCATAGCCAATGGATATTCAAGGGCATGATTCATCTTCTTCTGCTTTATTAGCTTGCACTATGGTCGAATGTTCTAGAAGTGAGTTATCAATTCTTTTAATATGCCATTAATGTGTGATGGTTGCAAAACGAACACATCTATGAATTCTTTAAGTACTGAAAGAATGGCTTCTCTATCTGAACCTTTTTATTGGTTAATATTTGTATGCACTTTCCCGAGATTAGTTCAACTACTTGTAATATTTCTTATGGTTTGACTTTCTAATCTCCTCTATCTAGGGTATCCATCGTGTCAAGCAGCAAGGCCTGATTGGCCTCCTTCAACATGGTCATGTATGTTTTTTGAGCTGCTCTTTGGTTTCCCTCAGCACCGCTACACCTTCCTCCATCGGGATCTTAAGTATCAAGTTCCGTATAGACACATAAGCATTAACTGTGGCCAGCCAAGAATCATATTATATGATAGGAGAATGTTGACTACCATGAAATTCGCTCGACATGTTTGAACCACCGCATCATCTCCTAGTTGGATAAGCAAACAGGTTTGTTAAGCCTTCTATTTTAACAAGTTGGCTCGAAAGGCTAATGAAGGGAATGTTGACTTCCTTCAAGAGATTCTCAGATACTTTTAGTGCCTTGTATACTTACAGTATAATAAAGTTAATCGCACTTCCTATATCTATCAATATTTGTTGGATCAAGAATTTTTGGATGATTGCTTCTACTACTAATACATCTATATGCAGTTGTCGAACATGGGACCCATTAGCTGTCGAGAATTGAATGACATATGGGGAGGTATATATATCGAGCTTAACGGCGAGCACCTTTCTAGCCTTTCTCTTCTTGGAGTTATCATATTGCCATCCTCATGTTATTACATGGATGACTCCCATAGGGGCCTTTTTGCTTGAGCTAGCTCAACTTTTATTTGGAAGAGGTATGGGTGACCTATGTTTCCTCACCCTTTCCTCTTATTTCATAAATTATGATAGGGTACCCTTCCACACCAAGTGCTCGATTTTCCTCTTGAGTTGCCTACATTCTTCTATTTCATGACTTTTATCCCTATGAAAGGCATAATAGAGACTTTGGTCTCTACTAGGGTCAGCCTTCATCAACCTAGACTATATAACTTACCCATTTTGCTTCATCCAGGCCATGATCTGCTCTCTGGTAGTGTTAAAGTGTGAGAATCTTTCTTCCTTCTTATCTCTAGAGTAAGGAATGGTGACCGTATAAGCTCGGTTAGATGAACCGATTCCCTTGTACATTCTAGCGTCATTTCGACTACCTTTTCCTATATCCCAAGCTAATCTTCTTGTATCCTCCCTCTCATTCTTCATACTTGTGTCTTGTATGCTCCCTCTCCTTCTTCGTGCTTATGTCTTTGTACACACTATAATATATGCACCGAGCCTTATCCATTCGGATATACTTATGAGCTCAAGATATGAACTCAATAAAGTCATTAGGGGGCTTCTTACTCAAAGAGTCACTAAATTCCTAGCATTTTGTGTTTCTGATTAGTGCATTAATTGCCACCTCCTGGTTAAGATTTTGTATATCCATCGCTACCATATTGAACCTTTCTACATAAGCTCGTAGGGATTCTCCCTTCTCCTATTGGACCTAATTCAGATCAGCTGACACTTTGTTTGGTCAAATCACTACTACAAACTTTGCAATAAACATATTGCTGAATTACTTAAAATTTTTAATAGAGTGTTCGGGGAGATTGCGAAAATAAATCTATGCAGAGTTGATCAATGTCTACAGAAAGACTTTACATAGCATGGTATCATTTACTGTTAACACCAATGTGATATGTTGGAATTGGCTGATGTGGGTTCGGGGGTCGGCATTGCCATTATATTTTGGTAGGCTAGGAAGGTGAATTTTGAGAAAAGGAGTAGCTAGGATTTCTCTTGAGAGTGGAGATCAAAAATTTCCTTGGTATTGCAGGGTGTTCCAATTTTGGAGTCTTAGCATGCGATCTTCAATAAGTCTTTTAAACTGTTCGATTATGAGGGTGATAGTGGACCCTAAAGCCAGGGGAACCACCAAGAAAAAGAGGTCTCTAGGTGGTGGTTGTAAGCGCTACGGAGCTTAGAAAGGCGGATGTACCTGACCAACTATAGCTGAGTGTGGCTAACAGAGACTGTGCTGCTTAGTGGGTAATCTAGAGGTGTTTAGATGGCTGCAGCGGAGGATATTGAGCTTGGGTAATTGGATTATGGGAGGAAATGTTGTGTTTTAGGAAGAATGGGTGGGTTTACTTGGTTTTCTGATGAGGTAAGGTTTAGGTTGAGTTATAGGAAAAGATTCATGGTCCACACTCACCGTACCAAATGATGATAGTTTGAGAATGTAAATTTTATAGTCTAAAAGAGCACCTGAAAAAGTAAAGAACTAGTGGGATTTTTGACTAGGGAGCCTCTGATTGTTAAGTTAGCAAATTTGATAATAGGAATTTGATTGATGAAAAAACAGGAACCCTTTTCTTACCCGATTTCCTTCTTTTTATATGCTTTTTAGTCCCTTCTGTGTGAGTAGTGGGATGAAATTTAATATGACCATAGGGGGGCAAGTCATGATGATTTCATCAATCAACATAACAAGCATAAAATACTAATATTTTTGGAAGCAAATGAATAATTGGGCCAACTTGAGTCATAAAGAGTTTATGCAACTTTGGGCTTTAATTGTACAAGCCATATACTTCATTTAAAAGTCACATGACTCATTTAAAGTTGTATCTTAATGGGTTTATGGGGCTGTTTGGTTTGGTTTTTAGTTAGGGCTTTTAATTCATTAAGTTTAGTTAGATTATTAAATAAGTGAGACCTTATTTAAGTGGCTTACATGCCACCTTCACTAAGGCCCATCATTTTTGGTTTTGTTTTAATTTTTTAAGTAGGAGAATGGGCTTGTTTTGTCTTGTAAAACCCAACGAAATTCGGTAACTCCTTGTTTAAGGCCTTTTTAGGGGTTGTTTTAGCTTTTAAGGGTGATCTATTACTTTTTAAAGAGGTTATTAGACTTGTTTAGGAAGTAAAGTGACTTTAGAGTTCCTAAAGAGGTTATTTGGCTTATTTAGGAAGTAAAGTGTTTAAGGTTTTAGTATAAATAGCTTGTTGTGAGTTGTAACAAAAAAAAAAGATTTAAATAAAATTATAAACTTTTGAGAGTTTTCTCTTGGCTTAGTCAAAATTCTTTAGAGAGATTGTGAGATTACTTGCTTTCTTTTCTATTGCATCAAGAATTAGGATTACTTATCAATCATTTGATTGTTGTATTTTCTTATTCTTTTTATCCCGATTATTTGTGTTTTCATTCACGTGTCGTTTAGGGATTCAATAAGGAGGGTGTTTGTCTTCTTTGTGTTTTGAGATCAAAGTGTATGATCAAGGGGTTTCGGGTTCTTTAACCTTGGGGTTCCGCATCATTTGGTATCAGAGCCAAAAGTAAAGTAAATTCCTATTTATCTTAGTGTTAGGTTTGTGTTTCTTTCTTTGATTTTCTTTATATACATGTCGAAATTAGTATTAGTAACATTCTGATTTTTTTGTTCTTTATATGTTAAATCTAGTCTTGTTCTTTCATTACCTTTTGTTTTGATTCTTAGAAAAAGAAACAAAATATCGTGTTACTATTCACATAATGTTCATCATTACTGTTTATATACTATTCATAATTACTGTTCACGTACTGTTTTTCAAAAAAAAGAAAAAAAAGAAAGAAGAGAGAAAAACGTGAAAGAGAAGAAAAATAGAAGAAGAAACAAATTAAGGAGTAATTGAGCATGGGTAGTTTATATAGCCTAAAAAAATTCTAATCCTTTCATAAGTGGGAAAAACTAATCCTTTTTGCTTTAAGATTGGGAGGGCAGCACTTACACCTTTTCCAAACACATTTGGGAATCCTTTAAAAGGTAGAAAAATTAATTCTTATTGCTTTGGATTTAGGCTTTCAAAAATCCTAGTCCATATCTAAATTGGAATTACAATTCTAATCCTAGTGAGACAAGGATTTCTACTTGGCAAACATTTGTGCTAATCATTTTTATCATTTGCTATCCATTTGTGCAACCATTTTTGACAACTTTTCCATCATTTGTGTAACCATTTTTGGAAACTTTTCATCATTTGTGCAACCATTTTTGAAAAATTTTTCCATCATTTGTGCAACTATTTTTGGAAAATTTTTCCATCATTTGTGCAACTATATTTGAAAACTTTTTCCACCATTTGTGCTATTATTTTTGGAAACTTTTGCTATCATTTTGGTACCACTTTGCCATCTTTTTTCCATAATTTGCATACAACTTGACATACTAATCAAGCTTGTTACATTGTTCGACATAGTGAATAAATTGGCTCTAAATTGATTTGTTTTGCATGTTTTATACTTTATTTAGTTTTAATTAGTATCTTGTTGATTTCCTTTCTTTGTTGGGTAGCATATTTAGGTTCTATACTTGGTTTACTTTGTAGTGAATCAAATTCATTCATTTTATCCACATTATCATTTTTCTTGATTCTTGTTGCTTATTTCTTTGTTTTAAGCTAGTTTTTGTTCCATTTACATTGTTAGGGTATTATTGCTTGTCCAATACTCTAATTTGATTATCATCAAATGGTACACCACTCTTGTTCGTGTATCACCTCCATTGTGTCTAGAGTCTTCTTTTCTAGTTTTAAGCTATCTTTTGTTGTTAGTATTATTTCTTTATTTTTCTTAAAAGTGTTCAAGTTTGATTTGTGATTTATATTCTAAAGTGCAATTTTGAAGTTGCAAGCTTAAGAGGAAAAAGGCAAGAGAGCGAGAGGACATTAAGAGGCTAAAAATTAAATTTGAAGTGAAACACGAGTGAATGTAAGGATGTCTTATTACAAGTCCAAGTGACATTTACATCAAGATGAAAGGAATACGTTTAAGGAAGATATAAAGTTGTTAAGGCAAGATCTTAAAATATAGAATGGTTAGCTTGACAATATTTCGTGTTAGTGTAAGCCCTAGCCCCAATACATTGTAATAAAACACTTGGAATTAATAAAATGAGGCATTTGTTTTATTTATTGTATTCCTGTGCATATCAATTGATAAAACTATCCAAGAATGTTGTTTCGGTTTAAGTTATCATGTGTAAGGCACATGGATTGTAAGACCTTGAAACAAATGGGACTTCATTCTAAATATCCCTAGTCAGTCATTGTTATGGGAATAACAAATGAATTAAGTCTAGTATGCTCTCTCTGATATTATGAGTTCTGTCTTACGGATCATTAGAACAAAAGTGTCAATCGGAGATCATAGATACATGTTAAAGAACATGGTATCTGGATTCGATCCACTCATGAGAACACTACATGGTACAAGTCATAAGTGTTTCTCATATGCAAGTTTTGTATCGGAGTTCTTAGACCTGAAATCTCTATGAAACTCTTTATGAATTACTGTGTACTTTGACATACACCTAACGTGCTCGTAACAGAGTGACAAGTACGGGTATGATTGGGTATGCATTGATTCATGTTAGAGAGCATGAGAGAAGTGAAGGGATTACCCCTCTCGATAAGAGAGAAAATATCACCGGTCACTTGATCAGTGAACTGAGAAGTGTATGGCCATACCGAGATGAAATAATGAGTAATCATTATTTATCTGAGAGTTCAGTGGCACTGGAATATCAAGAAAGGAATTAAAATATATAAGGATGACAAGTTCCATGCCTTATATTAATTCTGATATTTAAGGGTAAGGGATTATGCAAAATTGCATTAGGTCACTAAATGCCATATGCATTTTCATTTAATTTGGAATGCTATAATATCTTGCTAGAGAATATATATAGCCTTTGAATTAATTTATTAATTCATCACCAACATTAAATGGACCTATAGAATCGCACACAAAGCATTGGGCTTAAAATATTTAAATTGTGTATTGGGAATTAATTTGGACTTTTATTTAAAGTCAAATTAATGCATAAAATGGGTAAACAGATTTTTGCCTAAAACAGCTAGCTGTTTTAGGCAAATCTGTAAAAAGTCTTTTTGCCTAAAACAGCTAGCTGTTTTAGGCAAAACTGTCAAGGTGCGATTTTGCCTAAAACAGCTAGCTGTTTTAGGCAAATCTGTTCAGCCACGATTTTGCATAACAGCTAGCTGTTTTAGGCAAATCTATGAAACAAGTTTTTTTGCCTAAAACATATGTTGAACTATTTTTTTTGCCTAAAACAGCAAGCTGTTTTTGGTAAATCTGTTAATAGTTGGTCACGAGAGAAATTTGTTGGCATGTGCTAGGTTTAATTTCAATTGATTAATTATCTAGTATAATTAAGTTAATTGAGTATTAAATCCTAATTTGTATTTAATCAAAATATAATACTTGAGAGGGAATTAAAGTAGCCAAAATTCAAACTAAAATACTATTTGAATTCGGCAACTTATCACCTTAAATAAGTAAGTTTGTTTTGATTAAATAACTAATGCCATTTGAATTTAAATTCTAATAGAATTTAAATTAAGATATATCTCTTAATTAGTAAGTGATGGAGGCTGAAATTAACACTTAATTTTCGGCACTCACACTTGACCTAGATTAAGTGATATATATTAATGAATTAAATGAATAAAAAGGTATGTTTTTTTTGCTATTTTTCTCTCTTGGCCGAAATACTCAAGGGGAAAGAACTCTTTCTTGTTCTCTTGTGTTCTTGGGCTGAAACAGTAACCTAAAGGAAGAACAAGATCAGATCTTGTGGCTTCAAATCATTCCCATTGCCAAATACACAATCATAGAGCTAGCACTCTTGATTTTAAGCCATCTTTGCAAGTGTGTGTGTGAGAATAGAGGGAGTGGCGTTAAAGGCTGTTCCTTGGCATTGGTGATCGAGACCTAAGGCGGATAAAGTCACCTTAGTTGCTGGACATCATCAAATTCAATTTTCAAAAGACATCATAAGTTGTAAGTTATACAACCCTAAAATTGCATGTTTCGTTTCTAGTTTTGGATATGTATGGTATGTATGAAAAATTTTTGTTTTTCCGCTGTGCTATCATGATATTCATACCATGTCATATTCCATTATTTCGAACCACGCATTAGGATGGAGGCGAGCAAAGCGAAGAGAATGAAGGATAAAGTTATCATAGAAAAATAATTTGTGAACCTGATAGGGGTGATATAGATATATGCTTTGATAATGAGGTTACTTAAAACCATGAAGAGGATGTTGTTGATGAACTTGATGAGAAAAAAGAGATTTTAGGTGAAGTTGAAGATGTGGAGAACTGATGGAATATGATATGATATGTTCATGGTAATCATGCAACGAAAAAATGATAAAATCGTTCATACATGCCAAACAATTCCATGACAAGAATCGAAACATGCAATTTTAGGGTTTTTAAAACTTACAACTTTAGATACCTTTTAAAACTTGAATTTGATGATGACCAGCAACCAAGGAGGATATCTTAGCCTTAGACCTTCACCATCAATGCCAAAGAACAGCCTTTACACCACTCCTCTCTATTCTCACACACATACTTGCAAAGATAGCTTAAAACCGAGATTGCTAGCTCTCAAATTAAGTATTGTGTAATGGCTATGGTTTGAAGCTACAAGACTTGATCTTGTACTTCTTTTAGGTGCTATTAATGCCCAAAAATATAAGAAAGCAAGAAAGAGTTCTTCCCCTTGTGTGTTTCGGCCAAGAGAGAAATGTGAGTGAGAGAGAAACAATTCACGCCAAAACCTAGAATCACTAGGGTTTCACATTTTTTTCCTCTATCAATATATATCACCTAATTATGTAAGGGATTAATCTAAAATCCACTACCTCAAGATAATTTATTTTAGCCTTAATCACTTCCTTAAAATAAGTAATATATATTGATTCAAACTCTTTTGATTTAATCCAAGATAAAACATAAGACATTATAATCAAATTAATCACTTAATTTGGAAATTGACATCTGCCAAAATTCCCTTAGTATTTAATCTTGGAATTTCAGCTATGTCATCTCTTAATTAGGTGTTTTAATTTGATTTAAATATCATTAGGATTTAATACTCAATTAACTTAATTAATACAATATAATTAATTAATTGAAATTAAACCATGTGGGCTGAATTTTTCTCTCTCATGGACCGAGGTCCAATAGCATTTATAATGCCCATTACATATATTAATTTGACTTTAATTAAAAGCTCAAATTAATGCCCAATACTTTATTTAAATATTTTAAGCCCAATGCTTTATGTGCGATCCTATAGGTCCATTTAATGTTGGTAATGAATTAATAAATTAATTCAAAGGCTATATATATTCTCTAGCAAGATATTATAGCATTCCAAATTAAATGAAAAAGCATATGCCATTTAATGACCTAATGTAATTTTGCATAGTCCTTTACTCATAAATATCAGAATTAATATAAGGCATGAAACTAGTCATCTTTATATATATTGATTCCTTTTTTGATATTCCAGTGACATTGAACTCTCAGATAAATAATGATTACTCATTATTTCATCTCGGTATAGCCATACACTTCTCAGTTCACTGATCAAGTGGTCGATGATATTTTATCTCTTATAGAGAGGGGTAATCCCCTCACTTCTCTCATGCTCACTAACATGAATCAATGTATACCAAAGCATACCCGTACTTGTCACTCTGTTACGAGCACGTTAGGTGTATGTCAAAGTATACAGTAATTCATAAAGAGTTTCATAGAGATTTTAGGTCTAAGAACTCCGATACAAAACTTGCATATGAGAAACACTTATGACTTGTACCATGTAGTGTTCTCATCAATGGATCGAATCCAGATACCATATTCTAAACATGTATCTATGATCTCTGATTGACACTCTTGTCCTTATGATCCGTAAGACAAAACTCAAATTATCAGAGAGAGCATACTAGTCTTAATTCATTTGTTATTCCCATAACAATGAGTGACTAGGGATATTTAGAATGAAGTCTCATTTATTTCAAGGTCTTACAACCATGTGCCTCACACATGATAACTTAAACTGAAATAACATTCTTGGATAGTTCTATCAATTGATATGCACAGGAATACAATAGATAAAACAAATGCCTCATTTATTAACTAAAGTGTTTTATTACAATGTATTAGGGTTAGGGCTTACACTAACAAGAACGTGGTTAAAAAGGTGAATGAGGTTGTTTTAGAGGTAGAAGAGAATAATGATGTTGTGTATAATGGAGAAATAATTGAAAGTGAAGAAACTGTTGATTGTTTAAATGCAAGTGAAGAAGTTTGCTTAGTTGAGATGGAAGATTCACAAGTTACAATTGATTTTCTATTAATTAAGGAGAATGATTTGCACATGGAAAGTGAAGAAAGTCAAAATCATATCATTGTATTAAATACTAACCATGTTTTGCATAGTCCTTTTATTTGTAACTTGCAGGATCATGATGAGTTCTTTGATGAAGAAGCATTCATACTATTTCCACCAATGTCGAAGATCATTTATGAAGATGAATGTATTCTTCAAGTGTCAATTCCCAACTATTGCAAGACGAAGATTTGAGGACAAATCTTTTCTAAAGAGGGAGGGAATGATACAACTATAGGGGGTAAGTCATGATGATTTCATCAATTAACATCGCAAGCATAAAGTACTCATCCTTTTGAAAGCAAATGAAGAATTGGGCCAACTTGAGTCATAAAAGGGATTATTCAACTTTGGGCTTTAATTGTACAAGTCATGTGCTTCATTTAAAAGTCACATGACTCATTTAAAGTTGCATCTTAATTGGTTTAAGGAGCTATTTTGTTTAGTTTTTAGTTAGGGCTTTTAATTCATTAAGTTTAGTTGGATTATTGAATAAGTGAGATCTTATTTAAGTGGCCTACATGCCACCTTCATTAAGGCCCATCATTATGGTTTTGTCTTAATTCTTTAAGTAGGAAAATAGACTTGTTTTATCTTGTAAAGTCCAATAAAATTCGGCCACACCTTGTTTAAGGCCTTTTTATGGGTTGTTTTAGCTTCTAAGTGTGATCTATTACTTCTTAAAGAGGTTATTAGACTTATTTAGGAAGTAAAGTGACTTTAGAGTTCCTAAAGAGGTTATTTGGCTTGTTTAGAAAGTAAAGTGTTTAAGATTTTAGTATAAATAGCTTGTTATGAGTTGTAACAAAAAAAAAGATTTGAATAAAATTACAAATTTTTGAGAGTTTTCTTTTGGCTTAGCCGAAATTCTTTAGAGAGATTGCTTGCTTTTTTTTCTATTGCATCAAGAATTAGGATTACTTATCAATCATTTGATTGTGGAATTTTCTTATTCTTCTTATCCCTATTATTTGCGTTTTCATTCACGTGTTGTTTGGGAATTCAATAGGGAGGGTGTTTGTCTTCTTTGTACTTTGAAATTAAAGTATATCTTCAAAGGGTTTCGGATTCTTTAACCTTGAAGTTCGCATCAAAATCCCACCACTTTCAGCCATTCTTTTCACTTCTCCTATTTTAGGGGAGATTTGAGGGAGAAAAACTACTTCTGCCTGATATCGCAGGATCCTCTCGGATGCTGACTCATAGATGAGGTCGAGCTCTTTGGGGTTTGATTTTTTCGGGGTCTTGGTGAGGAGATATCTGACTGATCTCTATCGGCTTACCTAGCTTGTATGTAGAGTGGGTTGGGCTACTAGCTAGATCATGTTATAAATATGTAAATATTATTTATCATAAATTAAAGCCCAAACGTATTGAAGGGTAATAATATTTAATATTTGAGAACTAAAATGCAATAATTGATAAATATAAAGGAATAAATTATGAAAATAATAAATTTAGATATCAAATTGTAAAAGTGCAGAGATGAAGAAGAAAATTTGCTGAGAAAGTGAAAAAGAAGAAAAGAAATTCAGTGTAAATACAGAAAGCAACAATGTGTATGTCGTTTAAGGAAGACCAGAACCGGATTGAATGAACTAATTTATAGTTCAGCCGGCTGATTTTAATGGTTGTTTACAGTTTTTGTTTAAAGATTTTTTCGATGGGATCGGTCCGATCCGATTTTTGCAATATCGGTCTAACTTCTCCATATCATAAGTTGGGCACAGTTTCCAATTTGGTGGTCGGGGTGAATAAAAAATAAAATTTCTTGGCAAATTTAAATGTAAACTCTGATGTTAAATTTA
This sequence comes from Excoecaria agallocha, assembly GCA_037975025.1. NCBI lineage: Eukaryota > Viridiplantae > Streptophyta > Magnoliopsida > Malpighiales > Euphorbiaceae > Excoecaria > Excoecaria agallocha. The sequence goes on from CM075817.1 coordinate 21,392,005, forward strand.
TTTCGTGATATAACATTCCAATCTCAAGAGAATTTCGGAGTTAGCTTTATTAGGAGTGGACGCAATTGAAGAATAAAAGAATAAAAGAATTGAAGAATGAAACTCAGTAAAAGATTTAAAACTTAAATTTGACATTAGCAACATTAATCAACTGACGTGGGTGATAACATAGGAATTCTTCTTTTAAACGTTATTGGCAAACGCTGGGCTTTTAAAATTTTTTTTATTAAATTCTCTAAAAAATTTTTTATATATTTTTTTTACTTTATCATAAGATAACACATAATTTCTCATAAATACCACATTAACAAGTAAATTTGAATCCCCAGTAATAGCGTATCATATAGGCAAAATCCATTTTTGATTTATTCCTGAACTTTTAAAATTTTATATATTAAATTTCTGAATTTTATATAATTTTCCATATTAGATCTTTTTGTAAAAAATGATCAGCCTTTTAACATTAAATGAAATATATATACGTTAACTCTATTAATAAGAGAATGCATATTATTTTATATTAAAATATAAGAATTTTATTTATAAAGCAAGGTAATATAAGAAATTTTAAAAATTTAGGATTCTAAATCTAATGATAATGTCAATTCCTTTGAAAAACATGTATCATGGAACATTCAAATGGCGTGTGAATCACATGTCACAGCCACAACATTCACAGTTCACACATTAGAAAAGGGATCCACCGTCTCTACAAAATATCATTTTTTTTTTCAAACAGAAACAATGATAACAACAACTAGGGGTTATTATTATTATTATTATTATTATTATTATTATTATTATTATTATTTATAAAAACTAGTTGTTAGACATTTTCTTTATTTTATTTTCCTAAGCGCAAGCCACTATTTTATAATTAAACATTCTTTGTGAATGGAAATAGGAAAAGAGAAAAGTTAAATACATTATTTCTCTTAAACTATTACTATTTAAACAATTATTATTATTTTAAATTAATTGAATGTCAAATTTTTCTTCTCTAAATTTGTTAAAAATGTCATACATGCGGCACGTTATAAAAAATGCATAAAAATCATATGCCTATAATGTGTGATAAGTGATAATGAATAACATGATTTTTTTTTATTCAATTTAGAAGTAATATAATATTTTTTAGGGATGAGCATTGTGAGACCCCATACATGATCCTAATTAAATTTCATGTTTTGAGAGGAGTTTTTATTTGATTAAGATTAATTATTTAATGAGGAATTCGTATAAATAAGTGGTTAAGGGATAAATTATGTTATATTTATTTTAATGGCATGGAAAATAAATTGATTAGTGTGATGTAATTTGAATTGAGGGTTTAATTGGAGTATAAATATTGATTTGGGGTAAATTGATAATTATGACATTTTAATGGGGTCAATTGAGAATTTAAGAATAGTGGACAGGTTAATGTAAATAAGAGGTTAATTGGTGGGGTTGAATTATGAATAGACTAGCTTGTGGGAATGAATTGTGACATGCAAGATTTGGTGGGAAGTCTTGGCATCATGCAATAAAATGAAAGGATCATTTAGGGAATTTGCCTTATTATTATATAAGTTGAAATGTAGTGGATGGAAAGAGAAAAGTGAGAAGGGAGTGTGGTGTGGTCGGCAATGGTGAGAGGAAAAACCAGAGATTCAATTCCTTTCAATTTTCATACAAAGTCTTTGAGTCTTCAAGAAATTTAAGTGACAAATCTTGATGGTTAATTAAGGCAATTAAGTGCATAACTCTAAGGTAAGTGGTCTCTATTGAATTTCATCATCATCTTCTTCTTCCTCTCATCTTGGTTGAGGTAAATGATGGATAAATGCTGGAAATTATAATTGATGATGATAATGATGTTTGTGAAGGAGAAGAGGAAGGTAGAAGGAATAAAGGGAAGGATATTGCAAGGGATTGAAAGCTAGGGTGATAAAGGATTCGGCCAAGGTATGGGATGGTACTCTCCATGCATGCAAGTGATTGTTAATTGAATCAACAAGGTGTTTATGTGTGATAGATGAAACAATGGAAATGAGATATGAATTTAGACTTTGTATCAATAGGTATTGCATGAAGATTTGCTTAAACTATTGACTGTAATTTAGATATAAAAATGAGTTCGTGACCTTAATTTAAAGCTATATGAATTTTGATAGTTTCATATGAGATATAGGTATAAAATTGTAGTTGAAAAATAGTACTAATTTGGCCTTTAAATTATCCCTACATTGATTGAATATTAGATACATCTTTGAATCCGATTTTGAACAGCTTGGGGTAAAATCTTCATAATTGATTGTAAATTGATCAGAATGACAATGGGTTAATTCCTACTTAAAATAGACTTCAAAACCTACAATTTCTATGAAGAAAACGAAGTCAAATAATGCCTACAACATTGCCTAATTTTCACTTGAAAATCGGAAATTCTGTGTAGCCTACTATGATGAACAGTCTTTAGTAATTTCAACATATCTCGAGTTCTAGAAATGATATTGAAAATATTTTTGATTTTCTAGAAACTAGAAATATATATCTACAACTTTGTAGAAGACAACTTTTTCTAAAAAGGCCGTTTAGTGTGTCAAAAACGATGTACAAAATAAAATTATTAAGCAGTTTGCAGGATTTTGGGGACAGGGTGAAAAACTCGTATGGTCAAGCATACTGTCGCGAGCGCGACACTTGCCGCAAGCGCGACAGCATGATTTTGGCCCATAACCATGTTTTTTATTCACCTTTATCAGTATATTAGACTACCCCCATGTGTTGCACATATGACTGAACAAAATAGACCTTGAATGCAAGTATACGAGAGTCATATACTCGTGTGTATATAAATTTGTATCACTTACATTGGAAATTGCCTATGAATGTATACTTATGCTATGAAATAGGAAACATGTTGATATTTGTATAGTACATGATTTGATTAATGATAAATGTATGCACATTGATCAACATGCTTATAAGAATAAGCCTACTATAAGCGAATGTATCTACAGGTATGTACATTTATGATTATGTATATGAATGTATGAGCAATTGAATAGGTATGATGCATTACTTGATTAACATATCATGATTATGCTAATATGAGATATCTAATGATGGTATATAAAAAGTAATTGTATCATAAAATGAACTTACATATGCAGTTATGTCATAGTAACAATGTAGCTATCATATGATTATACATGTGCAAAATGAACACTATAAGTGCAAGTATGATATATGAAGGAAAGATTAAATAGAATTTGCCTGCAGTTATAGTTCAATTGTGGATAGATAAGCGCCTATAGGGATATTGCAGCTGCCACAGTCAACCTTTTTAGGTCCACAGTATAATTGATCCTGTTGGATCTTGCACAACCATTATGATTGTTACTTGCCCTCGTGTGGGTCTTTGACCGGTCCATCGTACAATTGGCCCTGATGGGTCCATAGTTTTGATATCTTCGGATATCCATAGTTTTGATACCCTCGGTATCCACCGATCCCGTTATCTACTCTTAGAACTTAAGCAGGCTAAAGTAAAGCAATAATGTATCATAGTGAATCACAGTATGAACTATGCATCTGATATATGATTTATCATGTTTAACAGTGGTTTCTTAAACATGTATTGGTATCTATTTATATTATATACATATCTCATATTGAATTGTATAAACTCAAGTATGCTGAATAAATTATGAAGGGTTATCTTGTTATGCAAGTATTATTATTATTCAATTGTTTTGAATATCCTATATTTTTTTGATGACCACTGTGAGTGGTTGTCTTTCATATTTAGAATCCCCACTAAGCTGTATAGCTTAGCACGGGTTATTTTGATCCGTATAGGTTTTGGTAGTCAAGGCTTTTGCACAGGAATTATTTCTGCATCAGGACAGGCCAACACCAGTCTATAGAAGTGGATTTAGGAAACTTTTGATAAATCTTGTTTAGTTCCTTACATGTTTAATATGTATAAGGGTTGTAATATATGTATATGTAAGTTATATGGAAATGAAGTTTGTAATAAGCTCATAGTGAGAATGCTGGTTTATGCATGCATCTAGAAGCTATAATACTTCATATAAATGTGCTGAAATGCTGAATGATACACATGAAAGAAAAATGGTCAAAGTATGATGATATAGTATAATTATTAAGATATTGGGATTGCATATGAAGTCAATATGCTTATTCAAATTTAAATGTACAGGAAAGATGTGAAAGTCCTGATTAGTATATTAGTTATATGATTATTTGGATAAAATGACGTAGATTGCATTATATATAGTAAATATGTGGTTTAGGGTGTTTCAAGCATGGACCGGTTAACCGGTCCATTAGCAAAAAAATTAATCAATCCATTAATATCAATTTTTTTAAAATTACTAACCATTAACTAGTCCGTTGCATTCGGTTAATCAGTCCATCGATTTCGGTTTTTTGGTTTGGTTAAATAATATTTTTTGATTAACCATTAAAATTTATAACATAAAATTATTAAAAAAATTAGACAAAGTTCAATTCAATTTTAAATGTGTAAAATAATTTAATATAAAAATTACGAAACAAACATAATTTATTAGTCAAAATTCATGTTATATAGATTAATAGCTGATATTATAAAATAGATTTGATATTTGTTGAAAATTAGAATATGTCTGATTTTAAGTTAAATAAAATTTTGAATAATATTAAATGTTATAATATAAACTCTAAAATATAAGAAAATGTAAATGCATGCTATTAAATAAAATATGAACACCAATATATGATAAAAAATAATATATATAAAAGTTAATCGGATAATATATATAAATATATATAAATATTACTATACAACTAAAGAGAATGACATAATATAAATTTAATTTAATATAAAAAAATAATATATATAAAAGTTAATCGTATACTATATATAAATATTATTATATAATTAAAGAGAATGACATAATATAAATTAAGGTATAAAAACAAAAATATAATTTAAATATATTTTAAAATATTATTTTATGTAAATTTTGGAGAGAAATAGAAAAAATTAAAGATATAAAAATTATATATATATACATATATATATATATATGAACCGGTTAACCGTTGACTAACGGTTAACCGGTATCTAAAAACCTAAACCGTAACCATTAACAAAAAATATAAAAATTAAAAACCATAATCGAGTCCATCGGATCGATTAACCATAAAAATCGGTTCGATTTTGGATCGATTTTATGGTTAACCATATTTTCGATTTTTTTTGCTCATCCCTAATATTTTTAATAATATATACTATATAGATATTATTTAGATTTTTAATAATGTAATAAGTTCAAAAAGGTAATCCACACTTTCGATTAATTCAGAAAATAATATACTAAGATGATAGTTTGGAAGAAAATAATGAATTACATAAAAAAGAAAGTACGGGTTTTACCTTCTATTTGTCTTTTAAATTTTATATTTTTCCTAATTTTTCAAGTTCTTACTATTGTTAGGCATCCACAGCTTACTCTTGCTTGTTTACCACATTGATGGATTAATTTCACATACGGTCACTGGACTTATGACTTATCGTCTGAAAGTAACTGATTTATTTTTCACGATTTAAAAGTCATTAAACTTATTACCTTTATGCATAAAAATCATTTTAATCGATTTTCGGTGATAATTGTTATCTGAATGATGACATGGTCTGCCACATCATACGCCTAAGACACTTGGAGCTAAACTTATTGACATGTCACCAGCTACGTCACCAAAGGAGTCCATGTCAGATGTCTCACAAAATTGAAATAAACGAATAGAAAAATGCCACAGTCAAGCTGGGTCAGATCACGCATGAAGCACCAACTTGGTCCACTTCATTGGGGTCAAGATAAGGAGTGGTAACACTTGTCACATGCCATGACAACTTCATATCCTTCCCTTTAGATATCCGATGTAGGATATGGGAAAACAATGGCTTCTATAGTTTTTTTTTTTTTGCTTCTTATAAGCTTTAATCCAATCAACTAAGCATACTTTTTATTTATCAAATCATTTCTTTTATTTTGTTTGAAAATGAATTTTCACTTATTGAATATCCCATATTGATTTGGGTGAAAAGAATCAAATTAAAAGAATTAATTATTTATTATATATTCCTATGAATTGGTGGTATTACTTAACAAAGTGGTTCATCCAATCAACTAAGCATACTTTTCACTCATCAAATCATTTCTTTTATTTAGTTTAAAAATGACTTTTCACTTATTGAATATCTCACATTGATTTGGGTAAAAAGAATCAAATTAAAAGAATTAATTATGCATTATATACTCTTATGAATTGGTGGGGATTACTTAACAAAGTGGAAGTAAGACTATAAGGCCATTGTTTTCCCATATCCCACATCGGATATCTAAATGGAGGGATATGGGTTTATATGTTTGGCGGCTCCACACTTGGCCAAGTTGTCATGGCAAGTGACAAGTGTTATCACTTTTTATCTTGACCCGACTCCAATGAAGTGGATCGAGTTGGTGCTCCATGCATGATCCGACTTGACATGTGGTATTTTTCTATTCGTTTATTTCAATTTTGTGGGGCATGCTAATGTGGCAGGCTGACATGTACTTCTTTGGTGACGTGGCTGGTAATGTGTCAATAAGTTCAGCTCCACCTATATCAGGTGCATGATGTGGCAGGCCATGTCATCATTCTGGTAAGGATTATCGCCGAAAATCAATCAAAATAACTTTTATATAAAAAGCTGATAAGTTCATTGACTTTTAAGTTACGAAAAATAAGTCAGTTACTTTTAGATGATAAATCGATCATGGGTGAAATTGACCCCCTGCATTGACTTCTTTCAACATACATGTGTTTTAATTTCTCGTTATTTTTTCCTAATTCAACATTTCATTATTAAATTATGATAGGGGCAATTTTACCTTTCAACTATTCAAAATAACTCATGTTTATTTTATTTTTTAAATATATTCGCAAATTCTTTTTTATATTCTATATGCCTCTAAACTTTTCTTCTCATATTCAAATATATCCTTTTTTTTCAAATATACCTCTTAACTACGTAGAGTTTCACACTTATATCCTTTTTCTAAAATAAGGCTAAACAAAGTTAATAAAGAGTATAGCTGGACCAAAAATGGTATAATTGTATTATTTTTTGGGTAGTTAATGAGGTATATTTGAACCAAAATGCAATATAAATAATAAAATGTGTCACTTTATATAATTGAGGTATACATTTGTTTCGAAAATAAAATGGAGGGATATATTTGAAAAAAACTAAATATTAGTTATTTCAAATAATTTAAGGGAAAATTTGGCATCGGTGCGTAGATTTAGATAATTTAAACATTTTCTAGCTTTATTTTGCTATATAAAATGTTGGAATTAGGGAAAAAAATTTATTCGGCCTAATTGATTTATTTTGATTTTTTAGTGTTATATTATTCATTGGAATCAACCGTATCATACTCGTTTCATCTCATGGAGATTGCAAATTTAGCTTATATGACCAAGAATTCATAAATTCGAAAAACTTAAAATTAAGGGTTCTTGAGAAAATTGTTCATTACCTTTATAAGTTATGTATTACTTGAAATAACACAAAGACAATTATCAATCTTTGCAAAAAAGCTAAAGCCAAAATCATAGATTATAATTGACCACTTTTAGCCTAATAGCGATATATAATATAAATGCACAAATCGTATCAAGCAATAAAATGACAAGTAGAATATCATTCCCATCAAGGATCAATTATGTGCAATTCAAATAATAGAATTCATGTTAAAGTTATCCAAGTAATCAATTAAAAGGTTTAATTTAACTACTTACTATTTTATATTAAGACTCAAAAATAGCAAATAACATAAGTACACATGAAAATGGAATAAATTGAATTAAAATAAAGAAAATACCCCTTAGTCTGCAATTTCACTTGCAATCCATTAACCCTTAGTATGCAATTTCAATTCCAATTCTTTAATTAAGAGTGATTAATAATGTGATAGGATTTAACTAAAGCCTATTTTTCTTGTTAGGGTACTAATTTTCTCTCTTAGATGTTGTTTAGGCTAATCTAGATTAACGAGTATAAGCTTTAAGCCTTTTTTGATGTAATTCTTCCTATTTGGGTATAAACCACAAAAACCACACTTAAACCTAAGATCCCTCTTGGTTAAACCTAAATCTAAGCATCATGCAAACACAAGATCTAATCAAGCAATAAATATTCAACCTTAAATTCTAAACAAAACCATTATTAAGGTAAAATATTAATTCATCACAATATAGCATTACATATAAAATACACTGTAATAATTCATTTAAAATCACTTCATTAATCAAAAGCTAAACATGTTTTCAAATATTTTAGGAAATAAATTTGCTCCTAATAAAAAAAGACTACTCAATACTCATAATTGCAATTATAAAATAAAATATAAATACAAAGAGAGTAGAAAGAAAAAGAAGAAAATATCAAACTTCCCAAAGCTCCGCTCCTTGTTCTTCAAGTGTAAAAAAAAAATTATCTTTGAGACAAAAGGTAGTTGTAGAGAAAATGAGGGATTGGTGGCTCTCTCTCTTTTTTTGTCAAAATGATAAACAATAATTTATAGAGTCAAAGCCATTGAGTGGTTTTGTAGGGCCTCTATAGAATATTCTAAAAGATTCTCACTTTTTTGCCAAAAAAAATATTGGGATTCGCTTATCCTGAAATGTGTGGGAAATATTACTATGAAATGGACAAAAAAGACAGAGAGAAGTGAATTGGACAAAAGGGACATGTATTGTCATAATTTCATATAGGTGGTTTCATAGATATGAGTTGGGTGGACAAAGCCATGTAGTTGAAGTGAAGATTCTGCCACCTTTTGCCAAAGTGTCATGGTTTCGCTAAAAAGGTCACAGCTGTGAGCTGGAGTGGATGAAGTCATGAACTTGGATTGAAAGTTCTGTCCATTTTTGGTAAAATGTCACGGTTTCACAAAAGGAATGCCAAGATTGTGAATTGGTTGCCTGTAACACCTAATGCCCAAACTTTGGTTTAAACATCGGTATGCCACAATTGCCAGTATTGTAAGTCCGTTTATATTATTTAAATGAGCTATCAATTGTCTATTACTCAAAACTTGTTTGATATACATAAGGTTATAACTATTAAATTGTAATATGGCACATAATTCATATTTTAATGTTAATGTCGAATTATTACTATTCATTTGATAAAATTTTGGGCAGTATGACGGTTATAAAATCATACCTATCCACTTACAATTCCAAACAAAACACTCCCAAATAATCCATAACACAATCTCCATAATTTCTATAATCTATCAATCACAATTCAACCACAAACCATCGTATATATCAACTAAAGCAAATCATTATATAACACAATTATTATACACATTTATAGTAACACATAACTATAGTTACTACTAAATTTATATCCATTACATAACTAATTAATATATTACAAGTCCAAAACAACTATAACATAATATACTTCATCTTCTCTTGTATATCATGTATATGCCATACATTGCCTTCTCCACCATCATCTAACTTTGGTTGCTTGTACCCTACGCGTAGTCAAATAAAAATATAAGCTAAGCAACGTTGTTGCTTAGTGATGGATACACTATACAAAATTTCATTGTATATAAGATGGAATATTATCAATGTACATTTTATTTTAAAAATTTCTTCTTTGATTCCTTAAATTACCATTTAATCTTATTATCATTTATTTTTACGTTTTACTCACTTATACCACAATTTCAGTGAAAATTTCTTTTTAGTCCGTAAATTTTTATTTTATCACATTTTTCACCAATTACTATATAAAGTTTATCCTTTTGCCCTTTTATATCTTTTATTGCATTTTCATCCCTCAGTTTACGTTTTAGTCCTTATAATTTCTTTATATAATGGCAAATTACCATTTAGTCCTGGTTGACTTTATTTTTATATATTTTCATCATTTTTACCATTTACCCCATTTTAATTATATTTTCAACATTAATTATATTTTTGCCATTTCTTTCTCGCTTAATCAATTAATTATTGTTATTGACCACTTAATCATGTTTTTTTTATATTATTTACTCTTCACTTACACATTTAGCATCCTTTTTCACTTAAATACTCTTTTATATCTCTTTTTCTTACTTAATTACATATTTATTCTAGTAGTAACCAGTAGAAACTCTTGAATTGGATATGCAGAACAAAGACTCCAATGATCCAAAATAAGCTGGAGTGACCACATGGAGTGATCTACACCTCCAAAATATACTGAGGGATCACATGGAGTGTTCAACGCCTCAACTAACATTTTAATATACATATCACAAATAAGTAGATCGACGGTGGTCTACAGTCTAAATCTAACTCATCATTCTTCCGCAGTATATGTCCCTATAGCTAGCTGTTGCATTCTAAAATTCTAGTTTAACCACTATATACTAAGAGCAAATAAACTTTCTATCTTATATTATGATTGCTCAATTTTTTCTACAAATTTCACGTTGTGTAACTTATTTACTTTATATATATTTCACATCCATTTTACTCATAGTTTATATATTCACAGTATACATACATATTATCATCAATATACAACTAAAGCATGCCATTTCCACATTGTATACCATTCGACCATCACAACTTATAAACCATGCATTAGGCTTTTTCATGTATTCTCATTTTCTTAGTGTTCATTTGATCATTTTATGCTTCCATATTGTAATATACATGTAAATTCAATTAGTATACAAGCATACATCATTCTACTAACATAATATTCAAGCATCATTTGTTGTTTTATCACTTATACTAGTTTAATTAACATTCTAATGATCATTCCATGTCACTTATTCAATTACATATCAAAATATTGACTTGTATCCCATAGTATACATTTCAGCTGCTTATGTATTTAGTGTAAATTATTTTTTTCATGCTAATTATCATTTATTTCATGTTAATTTATTATTTTACCAGTTAATCTTAAGTTATTTCATCATTTTACACATATTCCTATAGTTACATAATGTAAATTCATGCAATATTCAAAGAAAACTCAATGAAATTAGGTGTAATTTGTATGCACTAACCTCAATGTGTTTGAAACTCCTTCATTCTCCTTTTCTTTAACTTTTTTTCCTTTTGCTCTTTTCTCCTTCTTATTCTTCACCTTATGGCCGAATTCATCAAGGATAAAAATCATGAGTTTTTCTCTTCAATTTTAATATATAAATATCCAAAATCATATATTTTATCAATTTCTTACAATTTTCTACCAAAAATAACCTAATTTTACTTACTTGGCAATTTTCTCCAACTTGGAATTCTTCAAATTTTTTCCATCCAAAACTCCACTTAAACTTGTTCTAAGGTAGAAAAGGTGATGAAAGTAAGATTTTAGATGAAATTTAGGTGATAATTATTGTAAGAGAAAGCTTGGAACAATGTTTACTTATGGTGGAATTATGGAAGAAGAAAAATTTTGAAGGAAGAAGAAAAGAGGGGGATGGATTTTTCTAAAGAAATGTGCCCCTCTTCAGCTTTTTTATACCTCCCCCAAATAAAAAGGTCAAACTAATTTTGACCACTTATGAAATGTGTGGTTTATATCAAGCCATTTGTCACTATTTCATTAGCTACATGTTTTAATAGTTAAATTACCTACAAAATTATTATAAAAATCTGTAAAAATATTAATTAAGGTTTTTTTAAAATTTTTGATTAATCTGAGTTCTTGAAGGTGAAATTATCGATCTGAAACCCTAATTTTTCAAAGTTGTCCAAAAATTCATTTTTCACTTTCAAAAATTCATTTGGACTATTTATAATAATCTTGTGTGATTAGAATACTTTTTTGAGATCCGGAATATTCTTTTTAAGCCTGTCAAAATTGGTCAGCCCTTTTCCGACTCAAGTATTTTTTTTCTCTGTGTATTTTGGGGATCTATTTAACCTCAATTTAATCTCAAATTATATCAATATACTCATCATAAATTGTGCTTTCTAGTGGAAAAGACAAATTTATGTGAATTTCGGTGGCTTGGGTGGTGCTATTCACCTTGGTGTCTCCCATTATCACTATTCATAGCTCGAAAGTACTATTTATGTGAATCAAAATTTTTAGGGCGTCATATTACCTCAAAGGGGTGAAGTTTCAATTTTCCTTGAAGTGGTTTTCTTTATTTTTTTCACAACTCAAATCTTCATTGCCATGACTATAACATTATCCTCATCCTTCAAAATCATACTTTTAAGTTCATTTTGCCAAATTCAACTCCAAATGATAATTTCTTGAAAAAACATTTTCAATCAATTCAAAGTATTCCAAAATAAATAAATTGAAGCAAAATTGATATTTTCTAAGGAAAAATAATTACAAATAATAATTTTGCAAAGGTTTTTATGAGAAATTGAAAGTATAAATATAACACTTTACACCCGATATGATAAGCAAATCAGATATTGAGTGCTACAAACCATTCTATGATTTATAAATATGTGGATTATAAAATTTTCTTTGCATTTCATAATTACTCCAAATAGTTTTTATTCATTTTAGGAAAACTTCAGCGGAGTTTCACTAAATATTTTCAAAACTTCTTATGGAGAAAACATAATAAAAAAATACTTCTATATCATTTCTATCCTACCATCCAAACTCTAATACAAACTCTTTATACATATATTTGATCATTCCTACATTGTTTAATCAATCAATCAATCAAGACTTACAACCTACCACGCTTATCATTTCAAAGTAAGCTTTTAATCATAACCTTATTTTTATATTTACTATACATAAACAAAATTAAACTGCAATAACCTCTAATTTAATATAACATAATCAAAGGCAAAATTAAACTTTGTATATATATATGCCAAAATAACAAAAAAACACAAATATACAACACAAACATTTATTTTAATATGCTCATATTTATCTCTTTGTTATGACTCTAGGTGTAAATCTATGAAGACTCTCTTTTATTTCAAAAATACAATCCTTCAATCTATATATGGAAAGATAACCATGCGCTAAACTAGAAGTTTAGTGTTCCACATATTCTATAATCAGTTTAATATGGGTAGTTAAGCATTACAAATTCAATTCACACGCAATGAATCATTTCATTTCATGTCATAGAATATGTCATAACTAAGCTACTAAAACATATGGGTGTGCATTACACATATTCATGACCATTCAATTAATATGTATATATAAACTCATGTCCATTGTGCCATTTATTTTGCAAAATCATTCATTATTCATCATTTTATTTAATTAGGATATTTATTGCCCATAAATAAGCTTTACATTATACAAGTATAACCATTAAATTTTTAGTCACATTATTTATAGGAATTTTTTGTTTCTTGCATAATCACTTCATAAGTAACCATAAACACATACAAGTAAAATGCCATTTAATACCTAGTAGGTCATTAATAGTAATGTTTGCTTTAATTCATAATCTATTGCCTATAGTAACTCAATAGATGCACCAAGTCAGATTCACGGGATCAATGCCTTATAGGGAAAATTAGATTGAAGCGGCTAGGATCGAAGCATAGTCACTTCAATCCTATACATTGGGGACCTAGACCGGAGCTTGGTCCTTAATTTCACATCAGTGGTTATAGGTTCTTATTAATGTATTTTAAAGTCATCATTGACCCAATCTCACTAGTACGGTACCAATATTTCTATGGCTAGATAACTCATATACCTTTGTTTCCTATCGGATTGACGACAAAAAAAAGATATTTGCAAGCATTAATTTAAGGGTATTTAACTATTTATAAATTGACCAATTATATCTTATCTTAGTGATATAATATAATTATGAATATGTTCAACTTATTAGACAAATAAGATGAAAAATGAGCTAAGTGTGGGATAAAATGATATAGGACATTGCATGCTAATATATTCTCAAGGTTCCACTCAAAAAACTATGTACTCCTAATATGTAGCAAATGATATCTTGAAGTATACACTAGTCACACAACATATATGTGAAGTATGATTTGTTTTAAAAAATAGAAAGAAATTTGATTCCATCATGTGTGAGTGAGAGAATATATGCATGCATAATGGGTTATATAATATGTTTATTACATTATTAGTATTATAATGAGGCATTTGTTTTATCTTTTGTATTCCTGTAACGAAACACTTGAAATTAATAAAATGAGGCATTTGTTTTATCCTTTGTATTCCTGTGCATATCAATTGATAAAACTATCCAAGAATGTCGTTTCGGTTTAAGTTATCATGTGTGAGGCACATGGATTGTAAGACCTTAAAACAAATGAGACATCATTCTAAATATCCCTAGTCAGTCATTGTTATGGGAATAACAAATAAATTAAGACTAGTATGCTCTCTCTGATCTTATGAGTTCTGTCTTACGGATCATTAGGACAAGAGTGTCAATCAGAGATCATAGATACATGTTAAAGAACATGGTATCTGGATTCGATCCGCTCATGAGAATACTACATGGTACAAGTCATAAGTGTTTCTCATATGCAAGTTTTGTATCAGAGTTCTTAGACCTGAAATCTCTATGAAACTCTTTATGAATTACTGTGTACTTTGACATACACCTAACGTGCTCATAACAGAGTGACAAGTACGGGTATGATTGGGTATGCACTGATTCATGTTAGAGAGCATGAGAGAAGTGAAGGGATTACCCCTCTCGATAAGAGAGAAAAATATCACCGGCCACTTGATCAGTGAACTGAGAAGTGTATGGCCATACCGAGATGAAATAATGAGTAATCATTATTTATCTGAGAGTTCAGTGTCACTGGAATATCAAGAAAGGAATTAATATATATAAGGATGACTAGTTCCATGCCTTATATTAATTTTGATATTTATGGGTAAGGGACTATGCAAAATTGCATTAGGTCACTAAATGCCATATGCATTTTCATTTAATTTGGAATGCTATAATATCTTGCTAGAGAATATATATAGCCTTTGAATTAATTTATTAATTCATTGCCAACATTAAATGGACCTATAGGATCGCACACAAAGCACTGGGCTTAAAATATTTAAATTAAGTATTGGACATTAATTTGGGCTTTTAATTAAAGTCAAATTAGTGTATGTAATGGATTATAAAATTGCTATTGGGCTTTGGTCCATGAGAGAGAAAAATTCAGCCCACAAGGTTTAATTTCAATTAATTAATTATGTTACATTAATTAAGTTAATTGAGTATTAAAGCCTAAAGGAATTTAAATTAAATTAAATCACTTATTTACTTAATGAAGTAGCCGAAATTCCAAGAGATAATTCATGGAATTTCGGCACATGGCATTTATTTAAATTAAGTGATTTCATTTATTTAAATGTCTTATGATTTATTTCAAATTTGAATTTAAATTCAAAGGAGTTTAATTCAAAATATATTACTTATCTTTAGGAAGTGATAGAGTTTGAATTAATCATCTTAGGATGGTTGAATTCAGATCAAAGACTTGCCAAAGGATAAGCATATATATTAAAAGAAATAAAACCCTAAACCTAATTTTTTTGTGGCATGAATAGCAACTCGTGAATAGTGACTCTCTCTCTCTTAATTCTTTTGTTCAATTTTTCACAAGGAGAAAGGATTGTTCCTCATTCTCTTGTGTTATTGAGCAGTAATAGCAATCTAAAGAAGTACAAAATCAAGTTTTGTAGCTTCAAACTATAACCCTTACATAATACCGAAAAAGAGATCTAGCAATCTCGTTTTTAAGCCGACGGTGTAATTGTGTGTGTGAGAATAGAGGGAGTGGCGCAAAAGGCTATTCCTTGGCATTGGTGATCGAGATCTAAGGCGGACAAAGCCATCTTAGTTGCTGGTCATCATCGGAATAAAAGTTTTAAAAGGCATCAAAAGTTGTAAGTTCGATAACCCTAAAATTACATGTTTCGATTCTATCTTTGGATATGTATGGTATGTATGATAAAATTTTTGTTTTTCCGCTGTGCTATCATGATTATCATACCATGTCATATTCCATCAGTGGTATCAGAGCCTAGACATGCTTATTTTAGTGCTTTAGATGCATGAAAAAATTAATTAAAAATTGTTATTTTGAAAACATGCAAATCTGAAATTTTCTGTTTTGAGTTTTTTGCATTGTTTTGGTGTAAAAACGATTTTAATTGATTAGATAGGTATTATAATTAATATGACATGTTAATATACTGTCCTAAGATGTTATTAGGGCTGGTAATGGTCGGATTTAATTATTTATACCTGATGGTACATGTTAATTATGAAACTAGGTGCTAGTTGGCATGTAAATTGCTAGTTTAACAACTAGTTTTCAAAATTAAATGTAAAAACATTTTTGGCATGTTTGTAAGTGATATTTAAAGATTAATTATCAGGTCTAGACATATTTTAAATTTGGTTTTAATTCTGGTCCATGACAATTTAATTGATTAATTTTAAAATCACTTAAAACAATGACTAGTTTGTGTTTGTTACATGTTTAATCAACATTGTTTGCTTTGTTTTGATTAAAATGGTAAAAACACATTTAGATTAAAATGGTACAGAATATTAAATCAATATTTATGGACTTATTTAGAATATTAAATGACTCATAAAATTGATTTAAATGTTTGTGCATTTCATGGCATTACATAAGCATTAAACAACTAGTTTTGTTGTTTGTTTGTTTTTGCATAAATGCCGTGTGTTATTATATGTGTTCTTCATGATTTTATTTTTAATTCATGTTAGCACATATTATATGTATTTTTAATGTTTATGGGCTGTATGACATAAAATTAAAAATGGCAAAATTGGAAATTATACTAGAGTTGATTTATGGCACAAATCTAACTAGTTTGTGTTTTGGGCTTTTAAGAGAACTTATTCAATAAGAGAATTTAGTCCATTGGGCTTCGGCCCAGGCCCATCATGGGGTCATCTCTTAAAGGTTCAAGTACACAATTTCCATTAATGGGCTTGGCTAAATTAAATAAAATTGGACTTTATTTTATCCATGAATGTTATGTATATTTATTTGCTAGTTTGGTGTGATGAATGGATATGCATGGTACATTCATGGGCCCTGGGTTTTGTAATTAAATATGGCCTGCGAGCCATTATATTTTGTTGTAAAAGTTTTTCATTTATTTCTTAGAATAGAATATACTTGAAGACTTTGTAAATCAAGATGAAGCCCACCGGAGTGGAGAAGCCCAACTCGAAGATTCTTATGTAATAGTATAGAATCTTAGTTGTAGGTTTTTGGGCCCATGTTTGTCACGCTTTACTTTATGTAATTATATATATATGCATGCTATGTATGGATGACAAAGCGTATGCCAAGTAAGCCGTAATAAAATGAATCCCTAAAAAATAGTAAGTCACAAAGTTGCCTTCCTAATTCGAAACATGTCAAGGCATCGATCATCGATCACGTAGACTAGGAGTCCTAGATGCGCCCGATTTTCTTTGTGAGGCATGGGTTGTAAATGTAGGTTGGACTTAACATGGAATGGGATGCTCGGACCTAGGCAACTAATAAATGGGTTGTGCTATAACATCTTAAGATGTTAACCCATTTGATCCAAGAGTCATGTACGAGACATGATTGGAGTTTTCCTACCTAAGTAACTTAACTTGTTAGGTGTACAAGCTCAGCTTGACTAATAAGTTGTTGTGAAAAGTGGATCTTGGCCCACATTAAATCACTAACGCGAATTATTTAAAGGGATATTAATTCGGTTTGTGGGATCATAAATAAGACCTCATTTAATCTTGCTAAATTTTATTGTAGATTGAAAATGGCATCTTTAAACAACAATTTCTCATTGCGATCGGTCCTTGAAAAGGACAAATTAAATGGCACCAATTTCATAGACTGGTCTCGAAACTTAAGAATAGTTCTTAAGCAAGAGAAAAAGTCGTATGTTTTGGATGCACCCTTGCCTGAAGAACCAGGAAGGAACGCCTCTGCGGTTCAAAAGGAAACTTTTGAGACCAAGAAGAGCGACTCCAACGATGTGACCTGTCTGATGCTGGCCACTATGGTGCCTGACTTGCAAAAGCAATTTATGGACCAAGAGGCTTATGCGATCATGGTGCACCTCAAGGAGATGTTCCAAGAGCAAGCTCGTCATGAGAGGTTCGTGACAACAAAGGCATTAATTTCTTGCAAGATGGCTGAGGGTACACTTGTTAGTACCCATGTACTCAAGATGAAAGGGTATCTTGATACTCTTGAGAAGCTTGAGGTACTAGTGCCAAAGGAATTGGCCACTGACTTGATCTTAGGATCATTGCCTGCTGCTTATGATCCATTTGTGATGAATTATAACATGCATGCAATGAACAAGTCAGTCACTGAGCTTCATGGGATGCTTAAGAATGCTGAAGAGAACATTCGAAAGACCAATCCCGTACTTATGGTTCAAAAGGGAATTAAGAAGGGAACCGCTAAGGGAAAGGGAAAGGGAAAGGCAAAACCCAAGTCAAGTGGGAGTGCACCTCAGGCCCAATCCAAGCCCAAGGCGCCAAAACTCAAAGAGAGTGAGAGCACTTGCTTCCATTGCAACAAGATAGGGCATTGGAGGAAGAATTGCGCTCTCTTCAAGGAAGAACAAAAGAAGAATGGAGCCAAGGCGTCCAGTTCTGGTATTTTTGTTGTTGAAATTAACCTTTCTATTTCTACCACTTGGGTATTGAATACCGGTTGTGGTTCTCAGATTTGTTCAAATGTGCAGGGGCTAAGAAATAGGCGGTTACTTGGGAAGAATAAAGTGGACCTCCGTGTGGGGAATGGAGCACGAGTTGTTGCCATGGAGATAGGCGACTATCACCTCACTTTACCTTCTGGACTTTGTATTGTTTTGAATAATTGTTATTATGTGCCTGCTATGAGCAGAAACATTATTTCAGTTTCATGTTTGGATAATGATGAATTTGATTTTGTTATTAAAAATGGCAATGCTCATATTCGTCGCCAAGGCATTTCTTATGGCAATGCCATGTTGCAAAATGGCCTTTATATCCTTGATTTACAAAACAAAGAGTCGATATACTACATTAATACAAAGAGGGTTAAATCAAACGAATTGAACCCTACTTACTTTTGGCATTGTCGTTTAGGACATGCAAACGAAAAATACATTTCAAGACTCCACAAAACTGGAGTGCTTGGGTCATTCGACTTAGAGTCTTATGACACATGCGAGCCATGTTTGCATGGAAAAATGACAAAGAGTCCTTTTAATAAAAAAGGTGAAAGGACTAATGGCTTATTGGAACTAATACATACCGATGTATGTGGACCTTTAAGTACACATGCTAGAGGTGGTTTTAGCTACTTCGTGACATTCACAGATGACTTCAGTAGATATGGCTATGTCTATCTAATGAAGTACAAGTCTGAAACTTTTGAGAAATTCAAAGAGTTTAAGTACGAAGTAGAAAACCAACTTGGCAAAAGTGTAAAAGCCATTCGATCAGATCGAGGTGGCGAATACTTAAGCCAAGAGTTTGACAGTCATCTAAAGGAGTGTGGTATTATTTCACAGCTCACTCCTCCTGGAACACCGCAATGGAATGGTGTGTCCGAAAGGAGAAATCGAACTCTGTTGGACATGGTTCGATCTATGATGAGTCAAGCTAATCTTCCTATCTCTTTTTGGGGTTATGCATTAGAAACTGCTGCATTTCTATTGAACCGTACTCCAACTAAAGCAGTTGAGAAGACACCATACGAGGTATGGACTGGGAAAGAACCCAATATGTCTTTTCTCAAGATTTGGGGCTGTGAAGCACATGTTAAGAAATTAACATCTGACAAACTAGAGTCCAAATCGACTGTCTGCTTGTTTGTGGGCTATCCCAAAGAAACAAAGGGATACTACTTTTACTCACAAGCCGAGAACAAAGTATTTGTTGCTCGCAAAGCTGTTTTCTTGGAAAAGGAGTTCCTTCTCAAGAAAGACAGTGGGAGTAAAGTAGAACTTGGAGAAATTCAAGCGCCACAAACTCCTATAGAGGATGGTTTGGAAATGGGATCAAGTTCACAACCAATTGTGGAACAAGAACCCATTACACAAGAACCTAGAAGGTCGGGTAGGGTACGTCAGGAGATTGAGAGATATGGATTTCTAATCACTAACAGTGACACTATTGAGTTAGTAGATCGTGAGGATCCTACTACCTACCGAGAAGCTATTGAGAGCCCAGACTCGGAAAATTGGCTTGAAGCCATGAAATTCGAGATGCAATCAATGTACGATAACCAGGTTTGGACCTTGGTTGATCCACCAGAAGGTGCTAAGGTAATTGAATGCAAGTGGTTATTCAAACTAAAAGCTGATAAGACCTACAAAGGTAGACTAGTAGCAAAAGGTTTTCGACAAACTCATGGTATAGACTATGACGAGACCTTTTCGCCTGTAGTCATGCTCAAGTTCATTAGGATCTTGCTTGCCATAGCTGCATATCATGATTATGAGATATGGCAAATGGATGTCAAAACTGCTTTCCTTAACGGAAATTTACTTGAGGATGTGTATATGACACAGCCTGAAGGTTTTGTCAATCCCAAGCATCCTAAGAAGGTATGCAAGCTTCAAAAATCCATTTATGGATTAAAGCAAGCATCCCGAAGTTGGAATCTTCGTTTTGATGAGGCAGTCAAAGAATTTGACTTCATCAAGAATGAAGATGAGCCTTGTGTGTACAAGAAGGTTAGTGGGAGCATAGTAGTGTTTCTGGTCCTATATGTGGACGACATCCTTCTCATTGGGAATGATATTCCAACATTGCAAAAGGTTAAGCAATGGTTGGGAAAATGTTTCTCAATGAAAGACTTAGGTGAAGCCGAAATAATACTTGGTATTCGAATCTATAGAGATAGATCGAATCGGCTTTTAGGACTAAGTCAAGAAAAGTACATAGACAAAGTACTAAAGCGTTTTAGTATGGGAGACTCAAAGAAAGGGTATATATCTTTGGCTTTGGGAGTTCCTTTGACTAAAGAACAGTGCCCTAAAACCAAGGAGGAAAGGGACAACATGAGTAGAATCCCATATGCATCTGCTATTGGATCTATCATGTACGCTATGTTATGTACTAGGTTGGATGTTGCTCATGCACTGAATATAACCAGTAGGTTTCAGCAAGACCCTGGTAAGAAGCACTGGTCTGCTGTAAAAGGGATCCTTAAGTACCTGCGAAGGACTAAGGATCACTTCTTGGTGTATGGTGGTCAAGAAGAGCTCGTCATACAAGGATATGCCGATGCTTCTTTTCAGACCAGCACTCAGGATTCCAGATCGCAATCTGGATTTATTTTTGTTTTAAACGGTGGTGCTGTCAGCTGGAGAAGCTCAAAGCAAGAGACCGTTGCCGACTCAACTACAGAATCTGAGTATATTGCAGCAAGTGAGGCTGCAAAAGAGGCTGTTTGGATTAAAAATTTCATTAATGGATTAGGAGTGGTCCCAAGCATCCTAGATCCATTAGAAATTTTCTGTGACAATAACGGGGCCATCGCACAGGCAAAGGAGCCCCGGTCACACCAGAAATCCAAACACATACTCAGAAGGTACCACCTGATCAGAGAAATCATTGATCGTGGGGACGTCAAGGTTAGCAAGATAGCAAGTGAAGACAATGTAGCAGATCCTTTGACGAAACAGTTACGTCCAAATCTACACGAGGCTCATTTGAGAGCATTCGGTCTTAGGGCTATGCCCAATTGGGACTAGTGCTAGTGGGAGATTGTTAGTGTAAGCCCTAGCCCCAATACATTGTAACGAAACACTTGAAATTAATAAAATGAGGCATTTGTTTTATCCTTTATATTCCTGTGCATATCAATTGATAAAACTATCCAAGAATGTCGTTTCGGTTTAAGTTATCATGTGTGAGGCACATAGATTGTAAGACCTTGAAACAAATGAGACATCATTCTAAATATCCCTAGTCAGTCATTGTTATGGGAATAACAAATGAATTAAGACTAGTATGCTCTCTCTGATCTTATGAGTTCTGTCTTACGGATCATTAGGACAAGAGTGTCAATCAGAGATCATAGATACATGTTAAAGAACATGGTATCTGGATTCGATCCGCTCATGAGAATACTACATGGTACAAGTCATAAGTGTTTCTCATATGCAAGTTTTGTATCAGAGTTCTTAGACCTGAAATCTCTATGAAACTCTTTATGAATTACTGTGTACTTTGACATACACCTAACGTGCTCGTAACAGAGTGACAAGTACGGGTATGATTGGGTATGCATTGATTCATGTTAGAGAGCATGAGAGAAGTGAAGGGATTACCCCTCTCGATAAGAGAGAAAAATATCACCGGCCACTTGATCAGTGAACTGAGAAGTGTATGGCCATACCGAGATGAAATAATGAGTAATCATTATTTATCTGAGAGTTCAGTGTCACTGGAATATCAAGAAAGGAATTAATATATATAAGGATGACTAGTTCCATGCCTTATATTAATTCTGATATTTATGGGTAAGGGACTATGCAAAATTGCATTAGGTCACTAAATGCCATATGCATTTTCATTTAATTTGGAATGCTATAATATCTTGCTAGAGAATATATATAGCCTTTGAATTAATTTATTAATTCATTGCCAACATTAAATGGACCTATAGGATCGCACACAAAGCATTGGGCTTAAAATATTTAAATTAAGTATTGGACATTAATTTGGGCTTTTAATTAAAGTCAAATTAGTGTATGTAATGGGTTATAAAATTGCTATTGGGCTTTGGTCCATGAGAGAGAAAAATTCAGCCCACAAGGTTTAATTTCAATTAATTAATTATGTTACATTAATTAAGTTAATTGAGTATTAAAGCCTAAAGGAATTTAAATTAAATTAAATCACTTATTTACTTAATGAAGTAGCCGAAATTCCAAGAGATAATTCATGGAATTTCGGCACATGGCATTTATTTAAATTAAGTGATTTCATTTATTTAAATGTCTTATGATTTATTTCAAATTTGAATTTAAATTCAAAGGAGTTTAATTCAAAATATATTACTTATCTTTAGGAAGTGATAGAGTTTGAATTAATCATCTTAGGATGGTTGAATTCAGATCAAAGACTTGCCAAAGGATAAGCATATATATTAAAAGAAATAAAACCCTAAACCTAATTTTTTTGTAGCATGAATAGTAACTCGTGAATAGTGACTCTCTCTCTCTTAATTCTTTTGTTCAATTTTTCACAAGGAGAAAGGATTGTTCCTCATTCTCTTGTGTTATTGAGAAGTAATAGCAATCTAAAGAAGTACAAAATCAAGTTTTGTAGCTTCAAACTATAACCCTTACACAATACCGAAAAAGAGATCTAGCAATCTCGTTTTTAAGCCGACGGTGTAATTGTGTGTGTGAGAATAGAGGGAGTGGCGCAAAAGGCTATTCCTTGGCATTGGTGATCGAGATCTAAGGCGGACAAAGCCATCTTAGTTGCTGGTCATCATCGGAATAAAAGTTTTAAAAGGCATCAAAAGTTGTAAGTTCGATAACCCTAAAATTACATGTTTCGATTCTATCTTTGGATATGTATGGTATGTATGATAAAATTTTTGTTTTTCCGCTGTGCTATCATGATTATCATACCATGTCATATTCCATCATTTATGATATGAGATTTCTACTACATGCAAATATGCTAATACCTAAAATATCTTTAGTCATAATATTAACAAGAAGGGATATTATTTATACAAATAGACTAGCATATATTATACTCCTTGACTAGGTCAAATAATAGTTCTCATAAGCTACCAGTATAGTGATATTTGAAGTAAACAGATGGATGCTTATTTGAGAAGTAAGTACATTGGAGACCTAATATAGAGAATATTAACATGGATACTCAATTTATGTTAGTTAAGCATATCTGTATATCAATGGTGTAAGTATCCTAAGACTTGAGGTCATAATGGTAATCTCAAATGGAAATTATTGTACTTTAAGATCTATATTTTTACTCCTTTTGAAGGGTTCACAGAGCTCTGTGATTGGGTATGAAGTGAACTAGTTGGAAATAGTTGAATGACTAATATAGGATTTACCACCCTAGATAAAAGTGAGAATTTATCTCAATATTATTGTATTTCTTTATTCAGGAAACTTTTGCTAAAGTGGAATGCAAGGTGAATGAGATTCATAAGGACATTTTAAGAATAAAGATAAAATTATGAGAATGAACATATTTTTGAACTTAAATAAGATATAGGAATAAGGAAAATGAGTAATTGCAAAATATCTACATATGTAAAGGGTAAAGTCAAACCATTGACTTTTTCTGTCAGTTGTGTAGTCATGATACTTAACTAGAAGTCTCTCATAATTTTTGTATAAGTACATAATAAGTATGAATGTGCAATTAATATAATAATTTAAAGAGTTTAAATCATTCAACTTTAGTTAAATTAGGATAATTTGTAGTTATACTGTGTATTGCCAAGTAGCGTACAAACTCCAGTGGGTCACACACTATAAGAGTAAGGGTAAAAAGGTAAAATGGCAATTGAGATGATATGAACTAGATGGGTTTATTTGGGCCAAACGGAAGAATTTATGTAGAGAGAGCCCCCTTAAAAGGGTCGCTATGCAGACTTCTTTGATAAGGCTTTAAATGGCTATTGTTTGGCCTAAATGATAATATATGATGAGTATAATAGTTATATGGCACAGATTTTAAGCATTGGACTTAAAATTATATATATGGGCCTTATATGATAAGAGAATGCACAAGTAAGCCCAATATTGGGTTCATGTGCACATGTAGTTTAGGCCTATTTAAGTGTGACTGAAGTCCAAATTTAATGGACTTTCATTAAATCTCTACAACCCATTATACAAACCTATCCAATTCTAAGTAATACTATATAAAGGCTACTTAAAGAGAATTAAATTAATGTAGATTACATCCATAAGCTAAAATCCCTCTACCTATATATATATGTGTGTGTGTGTGTGTGTACACACACACACACACATATACATACATATATATATATAGTTAATTCCTTTGCTAGTCTTAAAAGAATTTTGACAATTGCTAAGACTATTTTTTTAGTTCTTTTTTTCCCTTATTTGTTTGGATACAGATTGGATACATTTTGCTTTGGATATTGACCGGATGCTAGCAAGTGTACTAGATCGGCTAAGTAATATAGGGAAATATAGATTAAGACCCCAAACTATCGTACCCAAGGGAACATGGATTACTAAGGATAATATCTTTGTATGAATTAAATCAACCTGAGATTATTTCCCAAATGTTTTTGATTTAAAAGAAAAATTTAAACAAAATAAACAATGAAACAAAACAAAAGCTAAAATTAAATTAACATGAATTAAAAACAAAACAATAACAGAAATTTTCTTGCTAAAGAAACTATCCACCTTAACTTTCATTGTAATGACTTAAATTCAATAAAAACACTAGTGATTATGAAGAATTCAGATAAATAAAACCAGATAACTTTACTCAAGATTATCATTCCAAGCATTAAAATTCTCTTATTTAGAATAATTCAACACTTATCATAAAAGTCTGAATTAATCCTCCTAGATGTCTATTAAAGCCTTTTTCAAGAGATTTAACTTTCACCTATTCTTAGTTCTTCCTCTCTTAGTATTAACCAATAAAATTAACACATAATTATCTCATATTTCAGATAATAATCATGCATAAATATTAAAGAGTTAACACAAGAACATGCAAATCATTAACTATGTCAAAACCAATTTTTAGTTATTTATTCAATAAACCAACAATCAATCTTAACACAATCAAATATAAGAATATGCTTAAAACCAAGAAATAATCAACCGATATTGAAATTAAGCTCAAGATAAAGTCATAATAATAATGAAAATATAAGATTTCAAGAATCCATTAGCAAAAGAAGAAAAAACTATTTCCTAAACATGTTTAAAAACTAAAACAAAGTTAAAAAGAAAAAAAATAAAAACAGAAAAACAACATAAAATAAATTAAGCGTAATTCTAAGATGGATCCTCTCTCTGGTGTTTCAGACTGCTATTTATAGGCCAAAGACGTCGTGAAATTCTTCTTAAACTCTAGATATTAATTAGGAAGTAAACTCTGCTAAAACGGGGAAGCTCAAGAAAATCCTTCGTCAAATGGGAGACTTCAGCACGTGGTCATGTTTCTTCATGTGTAAATCCACACGTGGTCACGTGTATGCCTAGTTGTTCTTCACACGTGGTCACGTGTGTTTCTTCTTTGCTTCACAAGTGGTCACGTGTTGCTTTGTTCAATCTCTCACGTGGCTAGGTGTTTTCCTTTGAAGAAAACCACGTAGCCACTCATTTCTTGCTTCTTTCTCACACGTGGCCATGGGTTCATTCTCTTATAACTTCACGTGGCCACGCATCAAACTTCTGGACCTCACGATCACTAATTAACATGAATTTTCTAAATTCACAGTTTTGACCCAAATCTTTTTGCCTTTTTACAATTAAGTCCTTTTTCTAGCAAAATAACCCTGAAGAACACTAAAATTTACAATTAACTCCAAAAATATAAAATTAACCAATTAAACTCAAATTCAACATAATTAACACAAAATTAACTCAATTAAACACCTAAAAATATACTAAAAATACTATATAAATTACCATTATCAGATATCATAGTTTACGATGAGCTGGGGCTGTGTTTATTAACTGTTCAAAAGCTTTTAAACTAAAAGATAATTCCATTAACTTAGCTAGACCTTTCTAGTTTTTAAATGACATAATCATACCTATATATGTATAATTTTTTTATTTTGCCACCTTACATAAGATGCATGGACATTATACATATTCCAACAATATAATAGATGCAAAAAGTAAAAGAAAAAATAATAAATA
Source organism: Excoecaria agallocha (assembly GCA_037975025.1). Taxonomy (NCBI): domain Eukaryota; kingdom Viridiplantae; phylum Streptophyta; class Magnoliopsida; order Malpighiales; family Euphorbiaceae; genus Excoecaria; species Excoecaria agallocha. The sequence continues at coordinate 21,418,970 of CM075817.1, forward strand.
GAAATATTTAAAGAAAAGTACATAAATGCATATGTACGTACGTATGTATGTATGTATGCATGCATGCATGTGATATAGTTTGGATGCATCCATGACTCTGTCAATATTTATCCTAATCACTTTAGGATAATCAATTCTAAATTCAAAAAGAATTAGAATTTAACTAGGGTTATGACTCTTGAATTCCTCTATAAAAGGGGTTTAGAAAACCTAATTGGGATTACTGAAACTATCATAAAATTTTAGTTTTACATATCAATATACTCCTCTCTCATTCTTTTTTCTCGATTTCTTCAAGGGGCTTTTAGATTATGGTACTGTCATCTTTTTCCCGATGCATATGCTTATGATTAAAGACCTTGCCAGTGATGCAAAAATAAGAGTCCCGTGCTTCCACTTTCCTCAACGATATCTACATTACGAGAGATAAATATATTTACTTTCAATTATTGTATTTATTTTTTTTGGATGCATGAATACTAACATTATTATCATAGTCTTTATTTTTGAATTTGACATGTTTTTCTTTTAGAACTATAATTTATATGTAAATTGGTAGATTTAAATAGGTTGCATGAACATCTATATGATTATTATTTATGTGTGTTTTGATATATTTTTGGATATATAATTTTTTATATATGTGTACATCGAAAATTGTGTAAAAAGTCCATAATGATAAATTAGAAGTCGGTATTTTTGAATTTTGACCTTACCATTAGATTTTTGGACCCTAAAAACCCTTTATCAATCGAAACATAATTGCCAAAAAATGCCTTTAGGGTGGCGAGTGGAGTGCACTTGCCACTAACACTAGGTGTGTGTTCCTCATGCGCGTGGCCACTTATCAGAGTGAAACATCACTCTCATACGTGGACCAATGGAGGCATGGCACATGGATTGTCTGCGGTGGTACCATATATCGCCATATGTCTGGGTGATATCTCACTTAGATATATGGACCAATGGGGGATGACATGTGGATCACTGTAGTGGTGCCACATGTCACTACATGTTAAGATGATGTGTCACATTGATATGTATACCATTGAGGGTTGGACACATGGTATATTATAGTGGTGCCACGTGTCCCAATCAAGGTTTACCATATGGCCGATTGTGGTTATGTCATGTGGCCTGTATGGGTCCACCTGGATGCCATACGGACACCACCACTACAAGAAAAATCCTAATTTTTGACGAAAAATTACCGATGGAAAAAATTTTTTCGTAGGAAAAATTGACGAAAAATATGTATTGCGACGAAATAAAAGATCTGTCGTAAATAATGAGGAAAAATTTTTTTGCCAAATTTTACCGACGGAATAAAAAAATCCATCGTTAAATTGGTGCCAACTTTCGTTGCTGAACTAGACCAAGAAATTTATCGACATAATCTAATTTTCATCGGTAAAATACCTACAGAATCATATTTTCATTGATAAATTACCTACGGAATCATATTTTCGTCGGTATTTTTCCTACGAAAATATGATTCAACCAGTAAAATACCAACGAAAATATTTTCTGTTAGTATTTTCCTTACGAGAATATGATCGTAAATTACCGATGAAAACATGATTTTATAGGTAATTTACCTATTGAAATATTTTCCATCGGTAATTTTGCTACAAAAATATAATTTCGTCGGTAATTTTCCTACAAAATTATGATATCATCGATAAATTACCTACAGAATCATGTTTCTGTCGGTAAATTTCCTAAATAAAGATGCAAAGCTAATTAAATGAATTTTCTTTCTATTCTAAAAAAAAGATCATCACAAAAGGGATTTAGCCTCGTGGTAAAGAATCAAAAATATTCCTAATCATATAAACAAAATGAAGGATAATAATTTATTTACACATATATTTAAAAATATTATTTATTATTATTATTATTATTATTATTTGATGGCAAGGAGGTAAGGATTCAAATCTTTGATCAAATAGAAAAATAACCAAAATCTCAAGCATTTGAGCTTTAGATGATTTTATTAAAAATATTTATTATCATTATTATTAAAGCTATATATATATATAGTTAAATGTACATGCACTTTGCATGTGAAAATTATTTTTAATAGATATATGTAATTATATATTTTTTTTACAATTTAAAAAATAAATATAATTAAAATATGTGACATATCACATATATAAAATAAGTTATAAATAAAAATATTTGAGGCTTCATTGTAAGAAATTAATTATATTTATTATTTTATTAATAATATAAATAGCCCAATTAAACTATAAGTAATTCACTTGACTTTCCAATTAAATTTGAAGAGTATATTTTTTAACTTTTTGAACATAATTTTGATGTTAAGTAACAAAATGAAGTATTGCGGCCAGAAAAGAATTGGAAAATTTTTAAACTTAGTTTTGATGTAGGTTAATAGTACACTGTTACCCATAAATGTTAATTAAGACTTCATTTATTTTTCAACTAATGGTAATAAATTATTAAGCTATTTTATATCTGATGTCAATAAAAGTGACTTAACTATATTGAATAAGCGAATTTTAAGTTTAGCTTTCTGGTTGACTCGTTAGTTATTGGATCATTAATGGCACAAGCTGTAACAATAACGAAAAAAACTTTACGACAGTCCAAAAGATGTCCTAAATAATATAGGCTTTTATGCCTAACTAGGGAATGTTTCAGTTACATTTAATACATATCACATCCAGAGAATCCAATGCACCCAACATTTTAAATAACCAATATTTCGACATACTTACTAAAATAAAACCCGAAATTAAATTAAACCTTTCCAATAATAATCATACTTACTATAACATTGACTATATCCCCCCAAATAGCTTTATTATTTTATTAATAATATAAATAGCTTTTTAAAAATAAGTTATAACTTTAATAATATAAATAATTAATTATATAATTTTATTTATAATTTCAACTAATTATAAATAAAACTTAAAATATAATTATTATAATAATTAGATTAAAGTGTAAATACAAAATATTTTGTGTGAAAATGAAAGAATAAATAAATATAATTAGATTATATATAAATTGAATTTGAAATACATACTGAAAGTGGTCCTGAATATTAATACCAGTGGGTGTAGGAGTCAATAGAGATGCAGTTTAGTGTGTGCGTGTGTGTGTATATAAGCAATTTGATAGTGTTTAAGCCAAAACGATGCAGTTCACAAATGTACAAGGAAAAAAAAAAGAAAAAGAAAGAAGCAGGGGACGGAGGTGCCATTTTGCTTCTCCCCTAGTTACAACTAAAGTTTCTCTCTTTCTCTCCGGTAAACCACAGCGGTAGACGACGACTCCATTTACACCGAGTCCCCTAAGGTGAGGCGTTCACCTCGACACCCACCGTTTGCCTCCCATCGCCGGCCATAGATACATCGGGAAACAAGGAAGCCAGTGGATTTTGAGCAGATCCCAACCAAACAACATGGCGGTTGGGCGCGTGGTCACCGAAAATGGGATCTTGAGGTTTTAGCCTTCATGGCGGCAACATCAAGCCGTCACCGGCGGAGCTTCGGCTAAGCTCTGGTGACCGTTCGGTGAGCTTTCTTAGCCACTAATTACTGCCAAAATATTTATGTTTATGTACACTTTTGTTGGGTTTTGAGTCATTTTTGGATACTTTTCTGTTTTTAAGTTTTTTGTCATTTTAATTGGTGAATTTACTGTGTTTTAGATGATTTTTTATGATTGCAATTTGATACTATTTTTGTTTGGTTTTGGGTGCTAAACAACTTTTGAGTGTCACTGTATTTTTGGATTTCATGAATGCTTATGGAACAAATTGATGTTTATATTGAAACACTAGTTGTAATATAAAAATTTCCATTCTTTGATCTTTCAACACTCTTGTCGACTCACCACCTCCTTATTCCCCCCTTTTCTTTTCATTTTGGTTTGTATATATGTGTTGATATCCTTATGGCCATGAAAGCTTAAGTAGTGCAATTAAAACATTGTTGGATCAATAAGGCAGAAAGCAGTAATATGACCTATTGGTCTTTTGTTAAAGAGCTTCCTGCTTAAATCTGTTGAGGGAAAGGATGTTGCACTCTATGGGGAATTCAATGATGCTGCTTTCAATTTGTATTTTCTTGTCTAATAACAAGTATAGGGAAGCCGTGATGTATTTTAGGGGTTAAACCTGAGTTGAATTGTGAAGCTGCCCCATTATAACCTGGATATTCAGATTCAAAACATGGAAACGACCATTTTGCAGTATAAGGGGATTACTTAGGATCTAATTCTCCCTGCAGTGTGAATGCTCTAAGTGTTCTGTATGGGAATGCGCTTTTGCTAAAATAGCTATCTTTTTGCTTCTTCTTCTCTTCTTTTAAATAAATTTTAGTTTCCTGAGAGAAAACAGAACTTTTAATTTAAATTTACCAATCACCTATTTCATCTCGGCGCCTTCCCATTCCTGACTCATTTTTACCTTGTTCAAAATTAATTAAAAGATTTTCAGTTCTTCCTTCTTCTTGGGGAAGGCAGATACTTTATATCAATCAATGGATGTACAAAGCTGTGGACAATGATTATTTATGAGAGATGTATGATAAAGTCGTGATGCCTGTCATGAAAAAATCTACCATTTACACCTTCCTGGAAATATCCAGCAGTGAACATAGGTTTGAGTGAGAAAATAAAAAACAGTAAAAAAGAAAGAATATGTGGGACCTTCAGATTAAACTGGAGCATCTTTTACAATGGAAAAGAGATGAAACCAAAATTTTGAGCATATCATGCATGCTAAAATGAAAGAAAATGGTGATAGGGAGAACAAGGAGGAAAGGAATGGAACTTCTGTTTTAGGTTTTCTCTGCACGTAACTGGATATTACGTTGCACTCGCTCCTTCACTATTCTTCTTCAATCTTCACTTAGTTTTCCTTTTCGTTTGTTCCTGCCATTGTTGATGTTCATTTTTTTAAAAGGTTTCTTTTTACAATTCATTTTCTTGATTATCTGTTGCTTAAATTACTCATTCACTCCAAAATACAATGGCTGAGGACACCTTCTTCCTTTCCTTATTTTATGAATTTAGTAGTCTTAATATTAAAAATGTTTGATCTTAAATTTTGTTTCTTTTTGCACCTCGCTGCTATCAGAAAAATACTCCCGTCCCCTTTAATCTTTAATGAATATGAATATGTTCTTAGTTTGGACAAGCTATTGGGTGTTTGTAAGCAATTATATACGCAATCAAATGCTCCATGGTGGTGGAAGTGGCATCAAAATATGAAATGAATTGTAATAGGAATGCATAGCTTCCAGATGTAATTTTTCTTCCCTGGTCCCAAATTCTATTATTAACTGCAAGTTGTTTGTCTGTTCAGATTGTTGAAGCATAACACTTTCAGCATTCTTTTTGCAGAACTTTACACCAAGAGGATGTTTCAACTATTGCTATCTGCTTATTCAACAGTAAGTGTTCACGACATAGCTCGTTTTCTAGGAATGAGCGAGGATGATGCAAAAAATTGTAAGATTTTGTTGCTCCTTTATGCAGTATTTATTCCGATAAACATTCAAGATAATAGCAGATGTTTTAAAATCAACTCAGGCAGGAGTTACTTATTTCCTACATTTTTTTGGTTTTGGCATTTTATTTTAATGAATCTTTACTAGTTTAGATTTTCATTGGAATCATGTATATATATGAATTTGCACTTACAAATATTTGAGCATATGCACGTACTAGACTTACAAATGTATGAAGTTGAGAAGTATCACATTATATTTGCTAAGAAGTATCAAAATGATGTCTTTATTTGTCTTGCATTACTAAACTGCATATTACATGTTTTTTTTTGCTAATAGGATTCTGATTTTCATGTGTAGATGTAATGCAGCAAGGTTAGATGGTTGATCCTGCATCTGGAATGCTAACTGAGAAGAAGCAGCCGATTGTGACAGAATAAAAATTGGATTCTAGTAAACTACAGTGCTTGACAGAATATGTGTTTCACCTTGAGCATTAATCATACTTTAGAACATGATTTTATGTCATTTAGGTCATCTGGGTAAATGATATTTAAAATGCAGATGTGGTGTTTTTAAAAAATGTAGTTAGAGGCTAGGTAGTTGGATGCTTTTGATAGTGTTGTAACTGTTCTTGAAGATTTAATTTTTGAGGTTTGAGTCTCTTGCTTCTTTTTTGCATAGTTATTGAAGATTTAAGATTTTAAGTTGAGATCCATGGACTTGTTTATCTTGTCTGCTTTTATGGGTTCTAATGCAGCTTAGGGGTTTTATGTGTTGACCAATGATCATGCAGTAATAGCGCTAGATTCCTCTGGAAATCAGTACCTTCAGCCGTCAAAGAAAACCAACCAGAATTGGTGGCAGTATGGGCAATTGGTCAGAGATTATAGAAACGTGACTATGCTAGGGTGCATGAGGCTATTCGTGGTTTTGATTGGAGTCAAGAAACTCTGATTCTTGTTGCTGCTTTCTCAGGCAAGTTTCGATATCTCTTGTTGATTGCAATTTGATACTATTGTTCTTTGGTTTTGAGTGCTAAACAACTTCTGAGTGTCACTGTATTTTAGATTTCACGAATGCTTATGGAACAAATTCATGTTTATATTGAAACACTAGTTTTAATATAAAAATTTCCATTCTTTGATCTTCCAACACTCTTGACGAATCACCAACTGGTCAATTTATAATATGAGATGGGATATATTGTTGTTTTATTGATATATTATTTATAATGAAATGGCCATTCTCAATTCAATAGAATATGCCATTCACCACTTTTCTAGAAGGTAATTTTAAATTGAATATGAAAAGCTACCATATTGTCTCAAATACTGCTTAGATTACTAAATGTATAAGAATGGTAAATACTGATCTTAGCTAATTATTAAAAATATATAATATATTTAGTGACGGTTAATTCCATCATAAATTTTTTTAGCAATATGGAAATTTACCGACGGAAATATACTTACCATCGTTAACTTTACCTACGAAATTTATAATTTCGTCAAAAATTTACCTACGAAATAATTATTTTCGTTGGTATAATTGCTGATGGATAATATAATTCCATCGGTAAATATGGCGAATGACGATATTTTTCAGTCTGCACCCTCTTGACGGAATTAGCAACGGTCCGTATTTTTCGTCGGCAAAAAGTGCCTACAATCGATTCTCCTTTGCCGTTTTCCATCACTAAATTCTGTCGGCAATTTTATTTCCTTGTGAAAATTCTCTCAATTTCATCGTGAATTTTCATCGGGAAAGTGAATTTTTCTTATAGTGCACGTGGACCAATAGTTGACTGCCATGTGTCATAGCAAGGATTGACATGGCGACACAAAGCTCTATAGGGTCGCACCACGTGGTAGTACCCTTCAGCCACCATATGAGGGTGCATAGACGCATAAACCACCCCTTTGTGGGCGCGTGATGGCTTATCTGGCCACCAAAATAGCTTAATTTTTTTAATATATTTTTCTCAATTTTTTAGATTTTTTATCATTTTTTTAAAAAATTTTTGAGGAATAAAAAATAATTTTTGATTTTTTTTCCAAATAAAATTATATTTTAAAATTAATGAAAATATTTTTTTTACCTTCTTAAATTTTCAAATTTGTTTGAAAATTATTTATATGGATATGTCCTTTTTTATTGAAATGAGTTTCAATTATATGTGTTGTACACGGGTATGCTAACTGTTTATTTTTTGTTATGTATAACAACAATGATGATGATAAGGACTCATAGATGTTCACAAACTCCTTAAGGCATTACATAAATTAATACAAAATTGCAAAAGGTTTACAAATGAGGATGGATAATAAAGTCTAAGCTGATGACATTGATGTAACAGTGCATCATATGGTGTTTATACATGAATAAATGTAAAAGTGTATTTGGGTTGGTGGCTCGGATCGAGGAATTAATAACAAAACCTTGATTAAGATGATGATGAACTCTTTTGGTCACCATCTTGATCTAAAAAACTTAATGGTTGAATCCTGAACTATAGAAAATAGAAATTATAAAAAGTTAATTTTCCATTTTTTGTTGAAGGTAACCGAAAAAGCAGTGTTGAGGAGCACTTAGCATTTATGACAGGTAATGTAAATGCTTTCAAATGAATTTGTATAAGTGATTGATAAGTGTAATTGACTAATAGTAATATTTGTAACTCTTCTGGCTTTGAATGTTAGTTTGAGTCTAGCATCAGATGGAGCTTTATTGGCTAAAATGCAGTTGAAACTAGACTTTATGCATCAAGTGAAAATGGCTCAGAAAGAGGATTATCAACTGAAAATAGTTATGAATAAATTAAAGGATGGCAGTGGAGGAGATTATTCTTTGAATGAGGATAGAAGCTTATGCTATAAGAAAATACTTTGTGTTCCAAATCAGGAGGAACTGAAGAAGAATATCCTTACCCAAGCACACCATAGTAGTTATGTTATGTATCTTGGAGGTAACAAGATGTATCAGGATTAGAAATCTTATTACTAGTGGCCAGGAATGAAGCGGAATGTGACAAAGTTTGTGAGTAAATGCCTAATATGTCAGCAAATAAATGCTGAGCACCAAATTCTTTCAGGATTACTTCATCCTATTTTGATGCCAGAGTGAAAATGGGATAAGATAACTATGGATTTTTTCACAGGATTACTTATTACGAGAGGAAGCATGATGCTATATGGGTGATTATTGACAGACTCACCAAATCTGCTCATTTCTTCCCAGTTCGAATGGATTATCCTTCGATCAGATTGGCAGAAATCTATATTAATGAAATAGTGAGACTGCATGGAGTACCATCATCCATTATTTCTAACAGGGATCACAGGTTTACTTTCAATTTTGGAAAAGTATACAAGAAGTTCTGGGTACCAGGCTCCATTTCAACACAGCATTTCACCTTCAAACAAATGGTCAGTCAGAGCTGGTGATTCAGATTCTGGAAGATATGCTACGATGTTATGTGCTAGAGTTTGGTAGCAGTTGGAAAAAGTATTTGTCTCTTATAGAATTTGCCTACAACAACAACTATCAATCCAACATAAAGATGGCTTCTTTTGAGGCTTTATATAGAAGAAAATGTAAGACTCCTCTATATTAGACTGAATTAAGTGAAAAGAAACTGGTAGGATCTGATTTGATCCGTGATTCAAAAGAAAAAGTGCAAATTATTAAAGGCAGATTGAAAGAAGCCATGGATCGACAAAATCCTATGCGGATTTGAAAAGGAAAGATATAGAGTTTCAGGTCGGAGATAAAGTATTTCTGAAAGTATCTCCCTAGAAGAAAATTTTGCGATTTGGTAAGAAGGGCAAGTTAAGTCCAAGATTTATTGGCCCCTATGAGATACTTCAAAGAGTGGGTCTCGTAGCTTATTGATTGAAGCTACATTCAAAGTTAGAGAACCATCACAATGTGTTCCATGTATCTATGCTCAAAAGATACATGTCTGACCCTAGCCACATAATCACACCAGCAGAAATTCAAGTACAAACAGATATGACTTATGAAGAACGGCCGGTGAGGATCCTAGCTAGGGAGATTAAACAACTCAGAAATAAACAGGTCTTACTAGTTAAAGTCTTATGGTACCATCACAATGTGGAAAAAGCTACTTGAAAACCAGAAGCAACCATGAGATAACAATATCCTCTGCTTTTTGAATCAGGTAAATTTTGAGAATGAAATTTATTTTAAGTAGGAGAAAATTATAATGGCCTCAACGTCGGGTAGCCCTGAACAGTACTTTTCAATAGTAAATAGTATTTTCGGGCAGGAAAATATCTCCGAAAGTGAAAAATATTTTATTTTACTATTGAGAAGTATTAATCATGAGTAGTTCGAAGTTAAAATTTGAAGTGAATTGGATATCAAATAAGCCTCCAAAGCCAAAAGTACAAAAATCGAAGTAATTAGGATTTAGGGTAATTAATTGATTTATGATAGATCAGGCCATTAAAAATAGCAAATGAAATTTAAAAATTATCAAAAAAATTATATATGTGCCTAAAATAATATGTAGATTATTTTGGTAATAAAAAGTAAAATTTTCGGTAACGCCTGGAATTTTGAACCAAATAGATTAAATTGAATCGGACCTGAAATGGACTTTGATTGGGCTGAAATTTTAGGTACAACTTATTTTTAATGTGATAAGATCAATGGAATGAAATTTGAAGTGATTTGGATATAGAAAGTGGGAGAAATTAATCAGAACCATTTATCAGATAATTATCGGGCTTAAACAAAAAAATAGTTCAAGCCCTTAAAGGAACTATATAAGGCCTGTATCTCCAGCAAATTCCAACAACTTCATCACTCTCCTTTAGCTCTTCACAAGGTCGAACCTATCTCACATTATTTTCTCTCTCTTTTTCTTTCATTTCTCTCCTAAATTTCACCAAATCAAAGCTTAAGAATGTAATTTCGACCTCTCTAGAATACCCTCACCATCTCTGATCTTTATTTTAAGGAAGGAAATCAAAGAAAATCAAATGTTAAATTTTAGGTGTTAAATTGAGGTAAGTTAAATTCTTGATTTTAGTTTAACTTTTAGGTAGTATTACTAGTTTTAGGTGCCTAAAGTTCATTTTTACTGTCAATTTAAGCATTTGAGATCAAAATCATAGAGTTTATATTGATCTTAATTTCGGCTAATGAAGGATTTCAAGGGGAGGAATCAATTTCAAAGGCCAAAGACAAATAAAATGAAGCCTAGGCAAGGATTAACATAAGAAAAAGATGTATGGCTAAATAATCCTTTTATTTTCCTATCAATTATGTGATTTTTCTTTAGCTTTATTAAGGAAAATTTAATATAATTAGGAATAATTGAAATTAATGTTATATTCATGTAATTGGACCTTAATTATGCCTAGTAAGAATTTTGAATGAATTTAAAAACATGAGTATGGTAGAGTTGTAGTTATGGCCGAATTGAAATCAAAAGGGAATTAATATGATTTTAAGATATTTTAGTAAATTAAATCCTTATAATGATAATACAAGTGAAAATTTATGTCCATAAACTTTTGTAGAATTTATGGGAATTAAATGAATATTTTTAAAATAAATTTTAGTTACGTATTAATGGAAAAATGTGAAATTATGATGAATTATTGCATAATTTAATGATAAAGTGGTGAATTATTATGAAATAATGCACAGACTATGTAAATAAGATCGACTGTAAATGTAATGCACTGGCAAAATATTGATGAGTATTAAAAAGTATTGAAAAGAGTGAAAAATCGATTAATAAAATGAAAATTAAGTGAATTTGTGCCCTTAGAAGGAGTCAATCAGTAAAATCTAATTCAGGATATAATTGGCTAGCCATAGGGATATCTGTACCGCGGTGTAAGTTATGACGACTTGCTTTACTATGATAGGATCGTTGATCTCCATAATTTTTGTCATACGTACTGTCATATGTTTTATGAAGAATGATACTTTTGGATTATTTCTCATTTTGTTGTGGTCCTGTAGGATCCACATCCCATATATTTGGTCTAAAAATTTTTGTCGGATCTGTACTAAGGGTATAATGATAAGAAAATATTAAAAATGTAAAAAAAAAGTTAAAATTGAAAATAAAAGTGAAAGGACTAAAATGAAAAGAATTAAAAAGTTTAGGGATAAAATGATAATTTTTTCAAAAGATGGATTTAACAAGTCAAAATGAGAAGGAAATAATTAATAAGGGTAAAATGGTAATTTGGTCAAATAGCCGTTTAAAAAATTAACTTTTATAAAGTTAAAGAATTAAAATGTAATTTTACATGAAAAAGTCAAACAAAATTTAATTGGTAATTTGTAAGCCAATTAATAGATTGAAAGAAGAAAATAAGAAAATAAAGAGCATTGTGATAATTAAATGAATAAAATGGTATTTTTGAAATAAATTGAAAGTTTAAGGACTAAACTAAAAAACTATGTAAAGTTTTATATTAAATGAAAAAATTGGTTTATAATAGTATACTATGCTTTTAAACGAGAAAAATTGATAAAATTAGCCTAATTGAACATAATTAGGAATTATGCATTTAGGAAAATACCATGATTGTTAGTCACCACTGGACATGTTTAATGCTCAGCACGTAAGATTTACTGCTGCAGGTACAGATATGCTGGAGTTAAAGTACACAGAAGATGAAAGATGCTAAAGAAATAAAATGATTATTTTTGTGGCATGTATATATTTGTTTTGTATTTACGAGAAAAAAGTTGTAATTGTAATTGTATTGTCTATGGAAGTGTGTGATTGAGAATTAGCAGGAAATGTATTTTGCACATGTGAAATACGATAAAGAATATGAATTCTTTATGTAGATGGATATAAACTATTGTACTCTGAGAGGCAGTGATAATTGTCTGCTTTTCAGGGAGCTAGTTAAGAATATAGCCGTTATATTGCCAAATTTTTGAAATGTGCATAGTAAAATTGGATATTTATATGTCAGCAATAGATAGGAGTTATGGTTGAAAAGTGTTTGTTCGGTTAAAGATGGAATTTGAAAGAGAAAAAAAAATTTCAACTAATTGCTTAAGTTGATAAGATTGTTACAATAGTATTTAAGATTTCATACAACAACATGTTGAACATGTTTAATGTGATTGATGAAGATCATTGTGTTTATTGCAAAAGCTCTAAAGATAAATTTATTATTTTGACATTATATGTAGACGACATACTAATAGCAAAAAATGACAAAGAGTACGTAAATGAAATCTAAGATTGGTTGTCCTCTAACTTTGAAATGAAAGTTATAGATCAAGTAGACTACATTCTTGGAATTAAGATTTCAATAGATCATTCGAAAAGGTTGTTGTCTCTTTCACAAGAGGCTAAAGTTGGATGCTTCGATGCATCACAACCTTATGCTTTCTGTATGGTATTAAAATATATTTTGCAAGATATACGCTCTTTAAATGACAAAGCTCTTTAAATGACAAAGAGTACCATATATTTTGCAAGATATGCGCTCTTTAAAAGGAAGGAAAGAATACCATAACACATATTTCATACCTTATGTGTTTAAGTGACCAAGGGATAGGAATTTCAAAAATAAATAATCTTAACTTTTCCTAATGTGAGGCTCTATTTAATATTGGCCCTTAAAACCCTTAATTTATACCCTAAGTATGCTTCAATGTAGCTAGCTTAGTTAGTCTCCAAAAAGCTAGGGAATAATTCAGCCTGACGGATCTAGCTAGAAAAGCAAGTTAAAACATGATGAATGGCATATAATAAGAGGGGAAGATAACTTTTTGATTGCATTCAATAGTTTTGTGGTTCACTGGTATAACTATTGTAGCATCTGTGATTATAACACAATAATGAACATAAAAATTATTTTGTGAGATCATGAGTCAAAAATAATAAATGTGAGAAGGCGATCTAGGGTTGAGCATACGTAAAAAATAAGATCTTATTTTTACTTTCTAGATGTTACATATTTCCAACAGGTGTGTAGCATTAGTGCTTTCGATGTATGCTGGTCACACGATCTATCTGCCTGTATAACTGGAGATATTAACTGGAAAATGTTCCATTGTGTGCGAGTGGGAGATGATAAATTTTGGGTGCACCCATAACTCTATCAATATTTATCCTAATCAGTTTAGGATAATCAATTCTAAATTTAAAAGGGATTCAAAATTCAACTAGAGTTATGACTATGGAATTACTCTGTAAAAAGGGATTTAGAAAACCTAATTAGGGTTACCCAAAGTATAGTAAAATTTTGGTTTTTCATATCAATATACTCATCTCCCATTCGTTTTTCTCAATTCTTCAAGGGGCTTTTAGACTATGGAATCGTCATCTTTTTTCAGCGCAATTGCTTATGGTTAAAGATCTTACTAGTGATGTAAAAATAAGAGATTCCATGCTTTCACTTTTCTCAACGGTATCTGGGCTATGAGAGGTAAATATATTTACTTTCGATTATTGTATTTATGCTTTTTTGGATGCATGAATACGAACAATATGTATGTAATGGACATAAATATATATAATAAATATAAATATAAATAATATAGATATATGTATATAATAAATAATATATATATATAAATAACATAAATATAACTATAAATAGTAATATAATAAATATAAATATAATAAATAATACATATATTATAGAAGACGATAATAAAATGAATAGATAAATATATGAGACAGTAAAAAATATATAATAAAAATATAAATAAATAAATAAACACATAAAATAAAAAGAGATTAAAAATATATAATTTTAACCCATAACTTAGTGAGTTACAGGTGTGACCGGAGTGTAACTTGTGACTACCCAGTAAAAGGTTACATTGAGTTAGCTCATTTATTGTGCAGACTCCTACCAAATTAAGGTTTAAAACCTAAATAAAAGTAAAAAGAAATGAAATAAAACTCAAAATACTTAAAAGTAATATTTTTAATAATATTTACAAAAGAAAAAAAATAAAAAGGATAAAAATAAGAATTTTTTAACACAAATAAAAAGACATATAATGTCCTACACCCTAACTACCTTTAAAAAGGGTTTAATAACATAAATCGATAAAAATATATATAAAAAATACAAAGTTAGGATTAAATTTACCACATTGAAATGTGTATGAAAAAATTTAATTTAGGTAGAAAATGAGTCAAGAATAGAAAAGGTTTATAACATTACCTTTAGTGAATTGCTCGAAATAACAAAGGAATTCCAGTGTTCTCAAAACTCTCCTTTACAACATTATCAAAAAATATTTTTGAAAAAGTAAATACTGAAGAATAGATATGAAAAAGAAGGAAGATGGAGAAAGAAAAATAAAAATTTTCCCTCTTTTTTTCCTTTGCTTTCCTATCTTTTTCTCTCTCTTTCTTTTTCCTTTTTTCCTGCTCAAAAGCCACCACCTTAAACTGTGGAAAAGGGGGATTTTATAGCAAAATGGCCAAGTCACGGGCTGGACCTAACCAATTTAGCCTAGGAAGGCATAGACTTATCTAAGTCCAAGAGACTTGACTAAGTCTGGGGCACTAAGTCATGACCTGGACTCGAGTGAGTCATGGGCTAGCCTAGATCTAGCCTTCCTTTTTTGATTTTGTGAACCCATGAACTAGTTCTCAAAGTGCAAAATCTAAAATCCTTTAAAAAATTTCATAAAACACAGAGATTTGAAAACTTCACATTCCTTGTGTCTATAAGAGAAAAATCTTAATCATTAGGTATATCAGATAAAAGTCAACTTAGGATCTTGTGTTTACACTACAAAACTTAAATATTTAAACTCTTTAACCATTAGACTTGCAATCCTTAGTTGAGTCCTGCACACTTTGGTGGAGTTTAAGTTGAAATATAAACACTTAAATATAATTTTTTAAAAAAATTATACAATGTTTTATTATCATCAAAATTGAGATATACCTCGAGCCAACAATTTTTCCTTTTTTTAATGATGACAAAATATTAATAAACTTAGTTAAGAGTCTATTTTGGTTAGTATATATATGCTAACCCTTACTATATGCCCGAAGATATATACAAGTATAGTCCCTATTAATATGCACAAGGTAAATAAACTATTTAATAAAAATCAAACCGGAATAAATATCAACAGTTAACAAAACAACTCTGCAACTATATATCAAACCAAAATTATCATTCATTCAACATATCCATATAATATCAATATAATATCCACTATCGGCAAATCTACAACTATATAATACCACAGTAATGTCAATAACATCTAATAACATCAAGTAATATTCAAATATCTAGTCAATATCTTGCAAATAGATCCAATCAATATCCAGATATTTCTTCCCCTTTTATCATCATCACAAAAGGGAGGAAGAAAAACTTGTCCAAAAATGAAAGTAACCACACAACACAACGAGTAACAATTGTTTGCAAAAAAAAATTGTCTAAAAGCGGTAGAAAAGAAAATGAGATTTAGTGTACAATTGTTTGCTTTTCTGCTATATTATTTTCTATCTTTTACAATTCTATCATATATTCTGTAATTTGTATTTTCAAAATTCTATAAAATGATTTTTGAAATATTCATAACAAATTTAACACACATTTTTAGAATTATTTTTTGGGCTTTTTAACTATAAATAACTTGCAAAAATTTCAAAAAAGTACATTTTTTTGTCAGAAATCTGCACTTGCATGTATTTCTATTCAATTAGAATTTTGGCTAGAAAAATTTCTATACTTCTAATTCACCCACTCTTGAGTGTCTTTAGGACCTACAAACTTGACTAAGTTCAAATCCAAATCAAATAAGGGAGGAACTGGGGTAGTTGAGGGCTCAACTAAAAAATCTATCTGATCTACATCTTCCTTGTTTGATTGGTCATGATGTTCTGCATACTCTTTTGGCATTTCATCCATATGAGCATCTGATACCAATTCATCAGTAAGAGGAATGTCATTTTCATCCAAATGAAAATATTCTATTTTTTTCCTCAGAGATTGTCTCTTTTAGGCTAAGACATTAGCAATTGGATGAGATTCAACAGAAGCAACTTGTGCTACTTGATCTGCTATAGACTAAGTTAGCTCATTTGCTAGCTTAGGCCGGTCTCCAATTTCTTGTTCTATTATTAACTTCTTTGCAGACTCATCTAGTGCAATTGGATTCAACACATGTTTTAATACATTTTCCTTTGCTGGTGAAGAAGTTCTAGGATCTTATCTATTAAAGGAGGTTATGTAACCTAATTTTTTGAAATCTCTTCTGCTGAGCACTTTTATACAGACTGATCTATAACCTTATCCGAAGACAAGTCAGTTGTCTATTCTGGGACATGCTTTGTTAGATCATTAGAATTTGGTTCACCTTTTGCAGGTTCGGTAATATCAATGACAAAAGTATTCCTTTGGTCTCCGAACTCATCAGAACTTTCATCACCGTTGTGATATGATTCAACTTGATCATCTATCTCGTTCCCATTATCATCAGATGCCACAACCTGTGTATCTTCCTTTTTTATTCCCTCATCATCAAATACATCATCTCAGGCCTCGGAATCTTCCTTCCTCACTATCTTGTTCAATATGTTCTTTTTCAATTATATTAGGGTTTTTTTTTTTTTTTCAGAGAGCATGGGGTCAATCTTGGCTTCCTTGATGATTAAAGGGATATTCTTACCCATGTAAGAAGCAATTTCAAGATAGAAGATTTTCTCAAGTTTTCTGCCAATGGTTCATGGGAGGATTGAGGAGTAGTAGCTATTTCTTTTTTGGATGATGAACTTGTATTGGACTGGTCCTTTTTGAAACAGACGTAATAGAAGATTCAACACTTTTCATTTTTCTAAACACTTTAGTCTAGCCATAGATTCTTCATCAAGTTTCTTTGAAATGTAGTGCCTTTTTTTCAACTTTTGAACAATCTCATCGTCGAGGCCAATTTTTCAATGTTCAAACAGTTTAGTTAAAGGAAAAGCATGTAGCAGATGAGATTTATGCTTAGTATCACACATGATTCTCAACAATAGATGTGGTAAATTTACTGATTTTTTCTTCAAAAAATGCCATATTAAGCGGTCATCAACAGTGGATAAAAATGCAGCACTGCCAGTCCTCGGAATAGTGTATTCACAAATATATCATCAAGTGTTTTTTTTTTAAATTGTTACAACTTGCTCCATTGATGGTCTTTGTTTTTTTCATTCTTAAATTTGTTTTAAGCTATAGGTGCCATTGTTAAATCTATAGTCACCAATGTGCAGTCAATTGGTTGAAATATCACAGTGGAGGTAACTACAAGGTTTTGTTACTAAATACAATTATTTTGATTTTGTAGAGATTTAACTGGTTGAATTGTAGACCGCTAAAATGATAATGTGCAAATAATGGATGAAGCTATAAATACAGTATATATAAAAGCTCTCCATAGTTTAATGTCAAACAGTGTCAAATATTAAAATAGTTATTATGTATTATATTGCAAATACTCTCTACGCAAAATCCAGTTTTTAAATTCATGAATTTTTAAAATTTTATATATTGGATTCTTTTATAAATATAAAGTTCTCGATCAGATTCTTATACACACCAAGTATTTAATTAACAGAATTAACGATTGTATATTTTAATAGTCAATAAAAGGTGTATTGTTTTTTTAAAAGAACTTAATATGAAAAAAATTAAAAATCCGGAAATCTCATTAAGAGAGGATTTTGCTAGTCATCATTAATGAAATTAAAATGCACGTACTAATATGTGCCATTTATATAGGGTTGCATGTTATTTCATAATAAAATATTAAAAAATTTAATTGATAGAAGCACAGAGCAAAAAAATTTTAAAAATTTAAGAATCCGAAAATGGGTTTTAGTCTCAAAATTAATTTCAATTTAACTTTATTAACAAGTTATCAACTTTTAGCATTTATTTTTCTATGGTTATTATTATTAAAACTATCATGCACATCGCGTTGTTACTATTTGTGATGATTTATATTATTAATTATAATTTTAATTAATAAATTTAGAGAAAAGATATATAACCAGTTTGATAAAATTTATAAAAATAGATTTTTCAATTGATAACTGTTTGATAAATAAAATTTAAAATAATTTATAAATTTAAAAATAGTTTATCAGCTGTTTGGTAAATGATATAATTAAAAATAATTTTTTATAATAAATATTTAAATTGTTATTTTGTATATTTTTTTTACTTATCTTGACTCAACAATGAATATTTTTTTTTATTAATCAAATAGTATGACATTAGTTATATATGATAATAATTACCTTTTAATTATTTATAATTTAAACTTTTCTAATTTGATAGAAAAACTAAAAATATAAAATTTTAAACATAGAAAATAAAGAAAAAGAAAAATTGAGAGAAAAGAACACGTAAAAAGAATTATTCTCTTTTTTTTTTCATATTAAGTGATAACAACCGAATTCAAAGTTCGGTTCAGCGGTCCACAGTAATCGAGCATATCACTCAATCCGGAATCCTGTAAATCGACTAAAGATTTGAATCATCCGGACTCTCAAACCAGCCTATAGTTCGGTTAATAACGTGTCCTGAAAATACCTCTACAACGATGGACAAATAGTTACCATTAACCTACGTTTTTCTCGAAAATTACAAAAAAATGGGTTAGTGGCCGAAAAGAACAGAAACTTCCTCCCATTATCTCCTACAAATGTGCTAATCCCTCCTATAAAAAGAGAAAAAAACAGATATGAAAGGATTCCTGAATCTTGTATCATAAATTTACTCTCTTTTACACAGAATTCCTAACTTGATCATCGGAGACTCCCTAGTTGGAAACCAATCTGTCCTTTGTTTCTTTTTGCACGTGATCACGAGGAACCTGCTGCTTACTTAACCTGCTTTCATTTGGTGTGGTCAGCGTGAAACATGGACCTTTTCCCAGACCTCAACCCAAACACTTCCCAATAGGAAAATCAAACAACCAACCCCACCTTGCCTGGAACGCAACAATTTCTCCCTTAGCCCAATGACACTACTTCTGCTTCTCCAGCCATGGTAATCTCAAACATCACTCCCAGCATTACCCCTTAAACCGCACAATCCCTCATTGCTGTCCTATCATCCATCATCGCTCAGGCGCAACCTCAGCCTCTATCCATATAAAACACCAACCTACCTCGGGCTTAGCAGCCTCCTACTCGAGAACCCTTCTCGCCAGCCCTACCCCAAAATTCTAACTCCACCATTATCCTAACTACAAAGCAATTTAATCGTCTCTTGGATGACCAAATCCAAAAGCAACAAAATCGAACTACATTGCAATACCAAGGCAGTTTTTGATCCCCCTTCTCTCAGAAAATCTTAGTTGCCCCATTTTCTAACATTCGAATTTCTCACCTCAAAACCTATAGTGGCAACACCGATCCCTGAGCTCGTATTGACCAGTTCCAGCACACAATGCTGGTGCTCACAGCAGACGACTCCGCCTTGTGTAAGATATTCCCACAGACCTTGGCAGACTCAGCTCAAATCTGGTTTTGTAATTTGTCAGCGCATTGTATTGATAATTTCAAGAAGTTTAGTGACATGTTTGTCGTAAAATTCGTGGCGGCCATCCATCCGAACAAGGTGTCCACAGATTTGAATCTAGTGCAGCAAGAAAAGGGCGAACCACTGCGGGCCTATGTGAAGAGATTTAATGAAGTGGCCATGGACATATAGAATGTAAACTTGGAGGTCGCTATCAATGCCTTTATCCGAAACACAAGATGCTAGGACTTCAGTGACTCCTTGAGTAAGAAGCCCCCAAATGACTTTACCGAGCTAATATTTAGAGCACACAAGTACATCCGCATGGATGAGGATCAGCATCTTCACCACGCCTCAAATAGATTATGGACATCTAAGAAGGAGGAAGATAAGCTCGAA
The DNA here is from genome assembly GCA_037975025.1 of Excoecaria agallocha. Classification (NCBI taxonomy): domain Eukaryota; kingdom Viridiplantae; phylum Streptophyta; class Magnoliopsida; order Malpighiales; family Euphorbiaceae; genus Excoecaria; species Excoecaria agallocha. Next base: position 21,439,368 of record CM075817.1, read on the forward strand.
AAGGGAGAAACCCAAGCAAAATAGACTCAAAGAAATACCGCAGTGGTCCTTGGCATAATCGATCATACACAATTACTACCCTCCGCTTGGACAACCAAAGAGATGAAAGATTTACGCCCCTAACTGCCTTTCATGAACATATACTAGATTGAATGAAGCAGAACGAACAGGTTAATTGGCCAAAACCCATAAGGAAAGACTCGAACAGAGACTAGGGCCTTTACTGTGCTTTTCACAGAGATAAGGGGTATGAGATAGAAGAATGCAAGCAACTCAAGCGGGAGATTGAGCACCTGGTTCGGAAAGGTACCCTGACATGATTTGTAAAATCGGATGAAAGCGACAAAGATCGCCTTCTCCTCAGTCGAGCAGAAGCAGAGCTAATGGCAATAGAAGGGCACCAGCGGGAGTCATACATGTGATTACAGGTGGCGAGCAATGGGATTGATTCCAAAAAAGGAAGACCAAAAAGGTCATGTCATTCAGACAGGAGGCGAGCTCAGCCCTATGCATAATTCAGTTTTCAGAGATGGATGGGGCCCATGTTCGGTACCCACACACATATGCTTTAGTGGTTGAAGCAGTTATTCAAGACTTCTTGGTCCATTGAATATTAGTCGACACAGAAAGTACAATCAATCTCATAACAACTCAAGCATACAGAGCATTGGGAATGTTAAACCATCGACTTGAGGAAGTCAACATCCCCTTAATTGGTCTATTCGGGCCGATGGTCTAGTGGTCTAGCAACTTTATCTATACAACTTGGAGATGATTCAGTGGCCTGTGCATGCCGAGTAGATTTCATGGTGGTCGATATCCCGTTGTCTTACAATGTGATATTCGATTGACCTTTATTGGCCGAGGTGGATGCCTGTGTTTCGATGAAGAATTTTGTGCTTAAAATTTCCACAGAAGATGGAGTGAAAATTTTAAGGAGAAATCAGAAGATAGCTTAGGAGACGTACTTGACCATGCTTAGAGAGGCCAATCAAGCCTTGCCTTTGGACACAATGGATATACCCAAGAAGGAGGAAAGACGGGCAGAGCTAGCAGAGCTATTACAGATTGTCAAACTGGAACCGGGAAGAGAGTTCAGATATCAGCTGGCAAGAATGAGGTGGAGAAAGAAGCCCTCCTTTCAAAGCTTCACGAGTTCATTGATGTCTTTGCCTGGCAAACCTCAGACATCCAAGGGATAAAGAAGGACTTAATAGTTCACTCATTGAATGTTCAGCCAAAATGTAAACCAATAAAACAGAAGAAGAGAAACCATACACTCGAGAGACAGTTGGCCAACGAGCAGAAGGTCACTACTTTGCTGGAGAGTGGTTTCATCAAGGAGATATTAATGTGGTGCTTGTTAGGAAAAGCAACGAAAGATGGAGAATGTGTGTTGGCTTAATAGATCTAAACAAAAGCATGCCCGAAGGACTATTATCTGCTGTCAAACATTGATACACTGGTGGATTCTACGACAGGATTCGAAGAGTATGCCTTTCTTGATGCCTCAGCGGGCTATCATTAGATTTCAATGGCCCCAGCAAATGAAGAGAAAATGGCGTTCATCACTTACAGAGGAACTTATTTTTATCGAGTCATGCCTTTTGGATTAAAAAAGCAGGAGCCACTTACTAAAGGTTGATGAATCAGCTATTTACCGAGCAGCTAGGGAGGAATATGGAGATTTATGTGGACGATATGATCATCAAAAGCTGAACCTCGGAAGACATGTGTACCGAACTGAAGGAGACCTTCCAAAGACTCAGGGATTAGGACCTCAAGTTGAACCCTAAAAAATGTGCCTTTAAGGTGCAGTTCAGAAAATTCCTTGGTTTTATGATATCGGAGTGGGGGATCGAGGCAAATCCAGAGAAAATCAAGGCAATCATGACCATGGATCCACCTAAAACAATCGAAAAAGTTTAGAGATTGAATGGAAGAATTATAGCTTTAGGAAGATTCATATCTTGCTCGGCCAAACGATGTTTGTCATTTACCGAGCAATCAAGAACCTCAAGAACTTAACATGGATAGAAGAATGCCAGCAAGCATTTCAAGCCTTAAAGCAGTTCCTTTCAACCCCTTCACTGCTCAACAGACCACTGGCTGGTGAGATCTTGTATGTTTACTTATTTGTCTTAGCAGGCGCAGTAGGTGCGATCTTGTTCAGAGAAGAGGAGGGCCAAAAGTTTCCTATTTATTATACAAGCAAAGTACTTTGGGATGCCGAGCTCAATTATCCAATTCTTGAGCAGCTTGCTCTTGCACTTATCACAACAACAATAAAGCTTCGTTCGTATTTTCAGGAGCACACGATTATAATATGTACAAACTCAAACTTGAGGAAGGTTTTACAGAGGCCAGAGTGTTCGGGGAGATTAACAGAATGGGTTGCCAGCCTAGGGGAGTTTGATGTTGGTATAAGACACGAACATCCATGAAGGCACAAATATTGGCAGACTTCGTGGCTGAGCTACATGAACTTGCCCCCGAGCCCACGAAAACAATATGGAAATTGTATGTCGATGGGGTTGTAAGCTCGGATGACGCAAAAGCTGGACTATTTCTGATGAGCCCAATGATAGTCTGTATCTAAGCAATGGCACGCCTAACTTTTTCAGCTTCCAATAATGCAGCAGAATACGAAGCCCTATGCTATGGGCTACAGTTGGCGATAGAAGTGAAGCTGGACATCTTAGAAATATTCTCAGATTCCCAATTGGTCATCAATCAACTGAAAGGAAGCTTTGAAGCCAAGGACGGCTCCATGATCTGCTACAAAGAACTGACTTTCGCATTATTAGCTAGGTTGGAGGAAAAAGGAGGGCCTGGTTGATCACCCAAATCCCCCAAGCAAAGAGTATGGAGGCAGATACTATGGATATGAGATCTTGTCTCAACAATCCGATCAATACTGTAGACATCATTTTCATAATAATTTCACGGCCAACTTATGAAACTTTTCAGATCCAAGTACAAGAGCCAATGGAAGGATGGTGCCTACCTATTTACCAGTACCTGGTGTTAAACACCCTGCCAGAAAATCCAATCCAAGCTCGGAAGATAGTTTGAAAATCAAGCTTATATGCCATGATGTATGATAAGCTTTACAGGCGATCTTTTCCAATCCGTGGGCTTTATGTATGAGCAATGATGAAGGGGATTATATCCTTAAAGAAATTCATTAAGAAATCTGTGGAGCTCATGAAGGTGCACAGGCCATAGCTCAAAAAGCTCTCTTACAATAATATTATTGGCCAACCATGGAGATTGATGCAAAGGCTCTAGTCCAAAAGTGCGACAAATGCCAAAGGTTTGCCAACATTCCACATCAAAACTTGGCAAAGCAAAAATTGATCCATAGCCCGTGGCCTTTTTTCCAGTGAGGGATTGACATACTAGGCCCTTTTCCTCAAGTAAAGGGACAGTGGCAATTTTTGATGGTGGCAGTAGACCATTTTACCAAGTGGGTAGAAGCCGAACCACTTTTCACTATTACACCGGTGAACGTCATCAAGTTCCTAAACAAAAACATCATTATAAGGTTTGGTATCCCACACTCTATTATACCTAACATTGGAAAATATTTTGATTGTCAAGTTTCCAAGAATTTTTGCTCAGAGCTGAAGATTCAATTGAATTTTACTTCAGTTTATCATCTGCAATCCAATGGAATGACCGAGGTGACAAACAAAACTATCATATCCGGACTTAAGAAGAGGCTTGAAGGAGCCAAAGGCCTATGAATCGAAGAACTCAATAATGTGTTATGGGCATATCGGATGTCGCCTCGTACAACAACAGCGTTAACACCCTTCACACTGGCGTATGGTACTGAAGCTGTTATCCCATGTGAAATAGGGGTACTAGGCATCCGAGCATCTTCTCCTAACAAGGAGAACAATGCTAGTCTCTTGTACAACTTAGATCTTCTTGAAGAAAGCAGGGAGCTCGCACAGATGCAGTCTGCAACATACAAACAATGCATGTCAGCCTAGCATGACCACATGATCAAGCCGAAGTCATTTTGGGTTGGACAATTGATACTAAAAAAGGTAGTATCTACCCAAACAACAATAAGAGTAGGCAAACTGGACCCTAACCGGGAAGGACCATACATTATTCGAGAAGTAAGTCAGGGTAGAGCATACAGACTAGAGGATGTCGCAGGTAAACGGCTCCTGCACTCCTAGAATGGGCTTAACCTCAAGCCATACTTCCAATAGTTTGGCATTCTCCATGCTAAAAGAAACCTTGTACTCATTCTCATTTAGTTATCCTTAACTTTTGTTCGTCATTATCCTTATTTTTTATATTTATTATTTTATAGTTACAAGTTGTTACCATGATGATCTGGCTTCAATGCAAGTCCTTCAAATGTTTCTACCTACAGGATGAAAGTTTAATGAATGATACATTATATGCAAAGTACTTAGCAACTTTATATCATAATACGCCTATGGATAAGGGCTCGACATCATTGCCAAAATCGCTCGATCATCTAAGTAAGTTCGGCACATATCGCTAAAAAACTTGCTAACTTAATAGGCTAACTACGCCTATGGATAAAAGCTCGAAATCATCGCCAAAATGGCTCGATCATCTAAGTAAGTTCGGTACATATCGACAAAAAACTTGCTAACTTAATAGACTAACTATGCCTATGGATAAGAGCTTGACATCATCACCAAAATCACCCAATCATTTAAGTAAGTTCAGTATATATCGCCAAAAAACTTGTTAACTTAATAGGCTAACTACGCCTATGGATAAGGGCTCGGCATCATCGCCAAAATCGCCCGATCATCTAAGTAAGTTTAGCACATATCACCAAAAAAACTTGCTAACTTAATAGGCTAACTACGCCTATGGATAAAAGCTTGGCCTCATCGCCAAAATCGCCCGATCATCTAAGTAAGTTCTGCATATATCGCCAAAAAACTTGCTAACTTAGTAGGCTAATTACGCCTATGGATAAGGGCTCTACATTATTGTCCAAATCGCCCGATTATCTAAGTAAGTTTGGCACATATTTTCGAAATACTTAAAATCGCCCTATCTTATCAGTAAGTTTAGCACACATCACTAAATAACTTGATAATTCAATAGACTAATTGCACCACAACAAACTCATGCCCAAATAAGAGTTCGGCGAATGCTACCACATAACTATGGGTCTATACGAAGAACATTTAAACAACCTCGCCTAAAGCATACATACAGCATCCTTGAACTTATGTCCTCACTTTGCTCTAAGTATTATGGCCAAATAGTTCTACGGCACATTCAAGTTCGGCATTTACAAAACCTTTGTATCGATGTATCGAATTCAAGGTATGCATCATAGCGCACTCATTATTTACATCACTCTTTTGTAATGGCCGATTTCTCTTTTTAATCAGTTAAGCTCGATTTTGCAATCGAAGGTTATTCTGATAAGCTCGAGATAACTCACCTCGCCACACACAAATATTTTGTTTATCCAAATATGCTTAGGAAGATAAGTAAAAGACGAACTTAAACACAAGATAAAATGAAAAAGAAGTTCAAATTTTCATTAAATTGAAAAGATTATTACAAAGGACTAGTCCTCATCTGGATACGCATCATCTAGAAAGGATAATTCGAGATCAGGGTACTTCCCCTTTAAAGCAGAGGCTAATTTGGCACTAATTGCCATACACTTTTCGGCCATTACTTCAGTCTCTTTTTCTTTATGTTCGGCCTCCTTCCTCTCCCATTTGGCCAGTCTAAACTACTTGTCTTTAGCTTGGAGAGTGGAATTAGACTCCTTCTCTCGTCCTAGAGTGACCTTTAGTTCAGCCTCGTCGCCCTACTCCAGGGCCTTTCAAGCTCAATCCTCAGTTTTAGCCATCTTCAATCAAAGAGCCTCAAAGTTAGAGTCAGTACGTCAGTGCTTCACTATAAAATCGTTCATCTTAGAGATAGTGGTGCTGATCAATTGGGATCCCTGTCGAACGCAAAAAGTCAAGCAACATTTGGAAAAGCAAACACTAAGTACTAGTTCGAGCTACTTACTTCGGTTTGATGCCTCTTTAAGCGATAGGCCAAGTTATTGCAGCTCAAAGAGGAGAGAGGATCGACTTCCTTCGGCACGCACGAAGTAATATGCACGAAGGTACTGAAGTTCGGGTCGTTGAAGGAATACTTATCCCCCTTCACTTCCCAAAACTCGCAGATCTCGACGAGCAGCGAGCGGAGATCTCTTGGTTCCTTTTCGGTTAGACTTTGGTGCTCGGATGGGAAATTAAGTTCGGCCTCAGCAATCGGAGTACCCACAACCTCAGCAGCGGCAGGTGTAGGTTGAACCTCAAGAGGGGTTGCGGACACTATTTCCTCGGCAACCGAAGGTGTGCTGGAGGAACCTTTAACGAGCTTCTGCCTTTTTGCCCTCATGATTTCAGCTGCTCGGCTTATTTTCCTCATGACTGTAAGAAAAAAATTAAGATAACATATCAATATCATTGAATTGGAGAGTATAACATATTACCTTTTCTTTTGTGAGGAGGTTGTCCTGAGCTGTATGGATCTAACAAGCTCTTCAAATTCTATTTATCTCCAGTCAGTTCTCTCCATCAAGTGAGAGTTAGCTCCTTCTCCTCAGAAAGCCACAAACCATTGTTGTTGCTATTTGTGAACCTCCCCCAAGTGGTCCGAACTTGAAAGTTAGCCTGCACTCTTTCAACCAAGAAAAATTGATCTTTCCACTCCTTTAGTGATTTCAGGTTCCCAGTAAACACACTATAGCCGGACCAAGCTTGTATATAATTATGGTATTCGGTTCCAACTCAAAGACCGACCACATGAGTTGCTCGAAATAGGTTTAGTGTCAAGTCTATGCCCTGCTCCATCGCCCAAACCTGAAGAGCTATAAGAGTCCACCAAGCATTGGGGTGGAGTTGCCCTGTTGACATGTCAAAGTATCTTAGCACACTTACTTCGAAATTCGTTAGAGGCAAATGAACGCTAGCCTCTAATTGTGCCTCATAAATGGCAGTCTTCCTCTTATTGACGAACTCTGTATTCGCCCTCTGTGACGAACTAGGCTTGCTTGCAAAATAGTCCAGTTCAGATGTTAGTTGGGCTAGGAGGGAACCGTGTTTCTCCTCCTTGATCGTCGAACTGATGTTATCGACCCTGAGCAACCAATACGATGTTTTCTTTTTGGTGGAGGAGGTAACAGATTGACCGAATTCGAATGGTCGGCTTCCTTCTTCCAAAACTTGTGGGAGCATCTCTACTATCCCCCACTCTTTTCACTCGGAGCAATTGCCGAGCTCATGGTGAAGGAAACAATTAAGAAACTAAGAACGAAAAAGAAGTAAGACGCAAGTGAAGGAAGGATTGACAAACCTGTTGAAGAAAGCAGTTGCAAAAGGAAGCGGGGCAAAGAATGAAAACCTTGGAGCTCTAAGCAATGGATTCAGAGGTTGTGGATGCAGAGAAAAGAAAGGAACAGAGTGAAAATCAAGAAAATGAGAAGCTAAAGCTTAATCAAAATCAGGGGACGATTTATATAAAAGAACTAGGGTGACTTCGGATCGTCCAGGTGGTGGCAGATCTGAACTTGGGGTAGTGCATTTTAAGGTGGTACGTGATAATCGAAAAACCCCTAGCCGTTACGCACGGTAAAATAGGAAGCTATGATGACCTCCAATAAATACACTCACATAAAAAGTTGAAGTTATCTTGTTAACTCGTAGGCGATCAGGTAGAGCTAAAGGCAGGTCTCCCCTACACCAAAACGATGTGAGTCTACATGGCCTTTGATACCGAACTCCAAGAAGAGCTCGGAAGGCCCTTAGATCTCGAATCGCCACAACCAGCTCATTCAACCCATTCGTCACGAGCTCTGATCTTAGGGTAATGAATAGGCTCATTCAGCACGCATATGCAACCTGTCGACATAAATGTCACCAACTGGGGGGTGGGGACTTATGATAACAATCGAACTCAAAGCTCGGTTCAGCAGTCCACAGTAATCGAGCATATCGCTCAACTCGAAATCCCGCAAATCGACCAAAGACTTGAATCACCCGAGCTCTCAAATCAGCCCATAGTTCGGTTAATAATGTGTCCTGAAAACACCTCTACAATGATGGACAAACAGTTACCACTAACCCACGTTTTCCTCTAAAATCGCAGAAAATGGGTTAGTGGCCGAAAAGAACAGAAACTTTCTCCCATTATCTCCTGCAAATGTGCCAATCCCTCCTATAAAAAGAGAAAAAACAGATATGAAAGGGTTCATGAATCTTGTATCATAAATTTACTATCTTTTATACAAACTTGATCGTCAGAGACTCGCTAGTTGAAAACTCATAAACCCTTTAGTTCTTTTTGCAGGTGATCGCAAGAAACTTGCTGCTTACTTGACTTGCTATCATTAAGTATAACTATCATTATAAAATAAAATAAATAATATTTTTATCTAAAAAAATTTTAAATTAGTTGTACTTAAAAACTAAATTTAAATTTTTTGAAAAACTTAAATTTCTAACCTTTTTCTAATACAAGATTTTTTCACTTTTTAAAAAATTAATTTTTTAAAATTTAATATTTATTAAATATATATTTTTATTTCATAATCAAATTTTCATCAAATAATCAATTTTGTACTCATTTAAAAATAATGCTAAATACGAGAGCTAACACTATTTTTTAAATGATTTTGTATAACATTTGGACCAGATCAGATCCGGTTCCCGATTTTACAGTTAGACCAGCGGACCGATTTTTGCAGCATTGGATATTATTATTATATTGAAATTGCGTGAAAACATAAAGAAACCTTCCACTCAATCAAGAAAACGTGGCACTTTATTGATTTACATCTCTTCCTATTTCAGATTTAATTTTACCAAAATACCCTCGTTGGCGATCTCACATGTCGGTCGTTAATGGTGTCCACGTCTGCATGAAAACCCCCCAGTTAAGTAAGAATGAAACGGCAGCAAGCTGAGAAATCACACACAGCGAACAAACAAAACTAAAGAAAAAAAAAAAAGAATAATTTAATCATTTGTTTCTTCATCTGCAAACAAACGTTAAACGACTGACAGAAACAAAGATTTCATAAAGTTTTCCTTTTGCGAGAAAAAACAAATGAAAAGAACTCCAATAAGGAGAATTTGTAGGTTTGGAGCCGATCAAGTAATTGTCAATTATATGAGATAAAGATGTCGTTGTTTCGGAGATTATTCTATAAGAAGCCACCTGATGGGCTGCTCGAGATCTGTGAGCGAGTTTACGGTGCGTTCTTTTTGTTTTTTGTTTTGTTTTTTGTTTTTTTTTTGTATTCAGTAATTATGAATTTTGAAATTCATGTTCATGATTTTGTAAGTGAAGATGAATTTTATTATTGCACTCTTTTTTTTTTTTGTTGGGATATATTTTTATTGAATTGTGTGTTTAACTAAATGTATTTCTCTTTTCTTGTGGGCCTATGAAGAATAGAATCGCCATTAGTTTGCTTTATAGTACTTTTTATTTATTTATTTTTGCATTATAGGTGATGGTCCTACCTAAACTCTGTAAAATGAAAGAATTATCATCTTTCTGTTGGATTGTACTATCTTTTCTTTTCTTTTCTTTTGATGGAGAGGTACTATTTAGTGGATTTTACTGGAGCTAAATTTTTGGTGTAACTTTTGAAGGCTTCCTTCTTATTTATTATATATATATATATATATATATATATATATATATATATATATATATATATATATATATATATATATATATATGTATGTATGTATGTATGTATTTTCAATAGAAGTCTTAAATTTGGAAAGAGAAATTGAGTTTCTTAATAAAATTTATGCAATTTGACCTTTGATTTGATTACTAACTAGCTACATTCTTTGTAAATATAGTCTTTGATTCCTGCTTTACCATCAATACTTGGCAAGAAGAAAACTATAAAAGCTACATGAGTGGAATAGTTGGTCAACTCAAAGAACATTTCCCTGATGCTTCATTCTTGGCTTTTAATTTCCATGAGGGGCAGAAACAAAGCCAATTTGCTGATATCTTGTCTGACTATGATATGACCATAATGGAGTACCCTCGGCAATATGAAGGTTGCCCATTGCTCAAAATGGAGCTGCTCCACCATTTTCTAAGGTCAGGTGAAAGTTGGCTCTCACTTGGGCAACAAAATCTGCTTCTAATGCATTGTGAGCGGATTGGTTGGCCGGTTCTAGCTTTCATGCTTGCTGCACTATTGATTTATAGGAAGCAGTACAGTGGAGAGCAGAAGACGCTTAACATGATTTACAAACAGGCTCCTCGGGACCTTCTGCAGTTACTGTCACCACTGAATCCTACCCCATCTCAATTGAGGTATCTACAATATGTTTCAAGAAGGAATGTGGCTTCAGAATGGCCGCCATTGGATAGAGCTCTCAAATTGGATTGTGTTATTCTAAGATTTATTCCTGATTTTGATGGAGAAGGGGGTTGCCGTCCTCTATTTCGAATATATGGGCAAGGTACTTCATATCAATTTCCCAATCTTTCGTGCTTAAGTCCTAGGAAAAACAGAACTGTTCGGGCTTATAAACAGGTAATTTGATGGCCACTTCACTTTTTTCTTACATTTACATGCATTTGAATTTGCAATCGCCATTTTTCTTGCTGACCTTTAAAGAGAGTCCCACTTTCACATAGCTAACTTTTTTCTACATTTTAGACTGTAGCATTTACTTCTGTTGTTATTCTTTGGTATTGACTTTATGTTAAGGCTTCATTCTGTGGTTTGGGATAGTTAACAGGGTTTATAGAGGACATGCCATCATAACTAAGAATGTTTAGCATCTTGTTATGAACCAAAGTAGCTTTGCAATTTTTTAATCAAAACTGAGCATTTTTTGCTGCTGACATAGCAAGATGCCTGGCTTTAGAAAGCCATTGAAATTGAGGAATCCAGAGTAGCATGAGAAATAACTCAATGTGACAGTTCATACTTAATGATGAACAGCTGATAATAGGACTTGCTTCTTAGGTGTCTGAAGTCGGATAGATTTGCTATTGTTATATTTAACTTCATATTGAATGTGAAGAGAATAGATAGTACAATTGATATTAGTGATTTCAGAGCTTTGATACTGCATACAAAAATATTTAATTGTGAGACTGATTGGAAGGCGGCATAAGGTAATTTATGGATTACAAAATAGGCTAATTGATTTGTTATACTTTCCACTTCATAAATATGGACAAGCTTACATGCAAATAACTTGTCTTGTCATTGTACAATTTTGCATTCAACTTAAAAAAAAGGATAAATGACCGGTGTTTAGTAAATGTACTAGAATTAAGACCTTTTTTTATCAAATCCAAGGGAAATTATGTGAGGGCAAAAAGATTTCAGATTTTTAGAATGAAAATTTGTGTGCAAAGGAGAGAAATCCTAAGTTTGTAATGACGAAAAGAGAACTAAACTAAAAATAAAAACTAAAATAACTAAAATGATAAAACCAATGCAATTAAATTGAAACTTAAACAAATAAAACGAGACTTAAACAAAGCAAATAATAAAAGTTGGTAAAAATCAATAATAAAAACAGCTTCTGCTAAAATGCTATTCACCTTAACTAATATTGCAATAACTTAATTTCAAAAAAATACAAGTGATTGTGGAAAAACTAGATAAAGAAAATCAGATTAAACCTTTTTGTTGGGAACAATTCAATACTTAGCATAAAAATTCAATTTTATACTCTTAGATATTCATTAAATCATTTTTCAAGTAAATTTAAATCTAATCTATTCTTAGCTCAATTTTTTTTAGTATTAATCCACTCTTACCAATAAATAATTACGTCTAAACTAGAAAGTAATCATGCATCAACACTAATGAATTAATTCAAAAACATGCATATCATATATCATACTTAAATCAATAATTAACTATTAATCAAATAATTTAATAATCAATTTTAATACAATCAAAGATAAAAATTTGCTTAAAACTAAAAAATAATCAAAATTGTATTGAATTAAGCATAAACTAAGTAATTACAATAAAAGTTTAAGGATTCAAGTATCCTTTAGTAAAAGTAAAAAAAATTATTCACACTTCATCTTAAAAACTAAAGCAAAATAAATAAAAAGATTCAAACACATAGAGTAGAGAAGCTCCCTTGATGACCCTTTACAGAAAACCAAAGTGTAACTTCAAGCTCTACTCTTTTATTCTTCAAAGCTAAAATAAAACTAATGTAAAACTAAAGATAAAAATTCATAATTAAGTGGCTCCCCAGTCCTGATATCTTGAGCAACCTTTTATAGCCTCCAAACAAAGAAGTTTCAGTGCCTTGTGACTCCCTAAACCGAATTGCAGAAGAGTTTCTACTAAACAAGAAGTCTTTTGTCGATAAAACGTATTACACACTCACGAGAGTGGCTTTGATCACTCGGCTGAATGATTGTTTGCTCAATAGAGTGGCTTTTTCACTCGGCAGAGTGATTGTTTCCTGGGGTGAGTGAGTTTTGGCCTTGGGTGGGTGACCGAAAACACTCAGGAGAGTGATAAAATCACTCAGCTGAGTGACTCCTTGCTGCCTTTCACGTTTCAATTGCCACTATCCCAAAATTACAGCTTTGCCTCTTAACTTCTCATTTTTTCAATTTAATATTTTTCTTATCAATTTAGCCCTGAAAAACACAAAAACTAACAATTAAACCTAAAACCATACAAATTAACTAATTAAACCTAAAATCAACTAAATTAATACTAAATTAAACAAAAAAAAACATTAAAAACATAGTATAATTCACAATTATCAATAAACTACTTTTATTGATTAAAAAGTACAATTATTAAACTAAAATTCTTTCTTGATCCGAAGGTATGAAATGGCGTTCCTTTCATTTTTCTTGGTCAATAAAAGCAAAAGTTAGAAATTCCAACTATTGATTTGATTGGTAAAAATTGAATTGTAACTATTTTTGTTTTTGTGGACAACCTTTCCTTGTTCTTAAAACATTCTAGACACTGAAATCCCAATGCTAGGAAGATGATTGAATTATCTTTCTTTGTTTTCTTTATGAGGTTTTGTTCATTTTCTCTTTCAATGTGTAAGTGGAGTTGGTCTTTGGACTCTTCTAGTGAAATTTGCTTTCAATAAAAAAAGCCATCAATTTTACATTGTTTTCTCTTTCGTGGCTATTCTTTTCACTCAGTCAACAAAATTTGGATGTTTGACTCTTGAAATATGGGATTTGATTATTACAGTTCTCCAATAAGCTAGGTGAATGTTAATAACGGAATGCCCATACAAAAAAAAAAATAATAATAAGGGCATGATAATGCTCTCTCTCCTAGTTCATATGTTATGTTTGTTAAACGTATTTGATTTCTTTCTCAATTGTTTTCATATTGTGAGGCAGCTTCACTAATTTTCTCAATTGCCCTTTAGGTTATTTCAAGAAGCAATTGATATGTGTAGAATATTTAGAGAAATTCATTGATTTTAAAAGAAGGGATTTAGATAAAGAAAAGATGTCAAAGTTTGTGGTTCCTTTGTGATCTTGTGAATAATATCATTGGAGAGTGGATGCAAGCTTTCATAGAAGAAATACACTTTCAAACAATTTATTTGGGGCAAATTGGTCATATTTAGCTTCTTCGTGGGATTTTGCTCTAGGATCTTAAGAGCTATTCAACTTGACTAGAGATGTTAACACTTTTTTTTTTCTTTTTAAACTTCATGTTTTGCTTGAATTTTCATGATCAAAATTATTGAAGGAAAGTTTTTCCTTGTTATCTTTCTTTCCTATATATAGAAAGCACTTGCTAAAATGAGGCATAAAAGAAGTTGCAAATGTTCTAGATCTAATATTTGAAACTTTGTTATGAACTTGAGCCATCAGAATGGTTATTTGAGGCATCATACAGCTTACACAAAGTGCCTAACACCCTTCCATTGTCTGAACTATTAGCCTCACCAATCTCACCATAAGAATTAGAGAAAAGAAGAGAGAGAGAGAAGGAGAGAAAGTTGAAAAAGTTTTGCTTGATCAATCTCTCAAGCACATTGGTGGTCAAACATCTCTACATTTTTTCTTTGCCTGTAACCATTTGATAGTGAATTTCACTTGCTAAAATCAAATTGTTATACTTTGATTTTTATCACTTATCGCATGTTTTTTTCCAGAAGCTCCTTCGAAAGTTATGAATCTTGAATTCCTTATATATATATATATATATACATATATTTATTTATTTTTTTCCAGGCAGAAAGTGAACTTGTTAAAATTGACATCAATGGCCATATACAAGGTGATGTTGTGCTCGAGTGTATTAGCTTAAATGATGACATGAAACGTGAGACAATGATGTTTCGAGCTGTATTTAACACAGCTTTTATTAGGTCAAACATCTTGATGCTCAACCGAGATGAAATTGACATTCTGTGGGATGCTAAGGATCATTTTCACAAGGATTTCAGAGCAGAGGTATAATTCTTAGCCTATAGCCACTTGATAGTGGATTTTACTTCTTTTTCTTGTCCCATTCTTTAGTGTTTTCATGCACCTTGCATTCCTTTTCTAATGTAAAGTTTGTTTTCTGGGTCAAGATTATTTTCTCAGATATCGATGAGGCTGATTCCCTTGCTAAAGTAGATTTCAGCAGTCCTGAGAACAAGGAAGGTCTACCAGTGGAAGCATTTGCTAAAGTGCATGAGATCTTTAGCTGTGTTGACTGGTCCAACACCAAGGCAGATTTAGCACTTAGTGTCCTTCAACAAATCAGTGCATCAAATGCTGTCCAGGAAAAATTTGACAATGATTTTCAACAGAGTGCACAACTTAGCCCTCGAAGCCCACAAAGGCAGGAATCAAGTACTAAAAAACTTGAAGAGAGGAAGAGGATGGTCTTGGATAGTGGCATGCAGAGCTCCATCTCAGCAGAAAAGATTGATACTTTTCATTCAGCAAAATCATCTCCTACTGCTGAAGTGGCTGAGGAGTCTAAGCACAAAGACATGCAAACTGGCCTTCAATTTTCCAGTCAATCAGATCAGATGTGTCAACAGCTAACTGGCATTACACCTCTATTACATGAGGATGGCTCTCTTGGAATTTCTGAGGTCACTAATAAGATTAAATCTATAGGTGCCACAAATCAGATATTGCCCGTTGCCCCTGTAAACAAACTCTCAAAATGCGCAAATGTTCATATTTCGCCATCATCGCCTCCACAACAACCTGCCATGAATTCTAACAACTTAAAAACTTTTCTGCCTTCACCGCCACCTTCCCATCAACTTTTAGTTTCAGAACAAGTAGACCTTACATTTACCAAAGGAACTGAAACTTATGTAAAGGATGAAGGTCAATTGTCATCATACAACCCTGAACCTACTTCTAGTACTGTGTTAGCATCACTTCAACCTCCCTCTCCTCCTATACCTCCACCAACACCTTTGCCAAGGCCACCTTTGAGGCAAAACCCCATCACTGAATTTGCACCTTCAGCACCATCTGTTCCCACTCCACCTTTGAAGGAGAATGGTGCAACTAGAGTTACACCTCCTCCTCCTCCTCCTACACCGCCTCCTTTTCATCCAAGGAAAGTAGCAAGTCCCATTGTTTCATCTCCAACACCACCTCCTTTTCATTCAGGGCAAGGAGCAAGTCCCATTTTTTCATCTCCAACAACACTGCCACCACCTTCTTTTCATTTAGGGCAAGAAGCAAGTCGTATTGTTTCATCTCCAACACCACTGCCACCACCTCCTCTTCATTCAGGGGAAGTAGCTATTCCCATTGATTTATCTCCAACGCCATGGCAATCATCTCCTATTGCGATTTCCACTATGTCATCTCCAACACCAGTAGCACTGCCTCCTCTTTATACAGGGCAAGTAGCAAGTCCCATTGTTTCATGTCCAATGGCACCACCACAACCTACACTTTGTTCAAGGCGAGTAGCAAGTTCGACTGTTTCATCTCTGACACCATTACCATCAGCTCCTCTTCATGGGCAAGTAGCAGGGCAAGTAGCAAGTCTTGATAATTTATCTCCAACATCATCGCCCTTGCCTCCTCTTCATTTAAGGCAAGTAGCAAGTCCCACTATGTCATCTCCAATACCACTGTCGCCACCTACACTTCATTCATGGCAAGTAGCAAGTCCGACCATGTCATCTCCAACGCCATTGCCAACACCTTCTCTTCATTCAGAGCAAGTACCAAGTCCCATTGTTTCATCTACAACACCACCTCCTCTTCATAAAGCGCAAGTGACAACTTCGATTGTTTCATCTCCTACACCACCGCCACCGCCTACTCTTCATTCAGGGCAAGTAGCAAGTCCCATTGTTTCATCTCCAACACCACCCTTATTGCCTCCTTTTCATTCAGGGAAAGTATCAAGTCCCATTGTTCCACCTCCAGGACCACTGCCTCCGCCTCGTCTTTATTCAAGGCAAGTAGCAAGTCCCACTATTTCATCTCCACCACCACCACCACCACCACCACCTCCGCTTCAAGCAAGGCAAGTAGCAAGTCCCATTGTTTCATCTCCTGCACCACCTCCACTGCCTCCTCTTCATTTAGGGCGAGTAGCAAGTCCCATTGTTTCATGTCCAACACCACCGCCACCACCTCCATCCATTTCTTCTCATGCTCCATTTGCGCCTCCTCCCCCTTTTCCTGTTGGTAAATTGCAATCTCCGCCACCACCATCAGGTTCTCCCTCTAGCGTAAAGGGACGTTTGTCTCGAACTATAAGTTCTAGGAGCCAGCAAACCAAAAAGTTGAAACCATTGCATTGGCTGAAGTTATCAAGAGCAGTTCAAGGAAGCTTATGGGCCGAGGCACAAAAACTTGGGGAAATGTCCAAGTATATACAATTGAAAGATAGTTTATGTCATTTATTTGAATGTGCTTTTAACATTCTATTAATTTTTTACATATTTTGTGTTCATCACCTCTAGGGCTCCAGAGATTGACATGTCTGAGCTAGAGACTCTTTTTTCAGCATCAGTTTCAAATTTAGATCATGGAAGGAAGACAAGTATGCGTAGCTTGCAAGGACCAAAAATTGAAAAAGTGCAACTGGTAATCTCGTAATCAATCCACAGTAGACGAATTACTATTCTTTGATTTTTTTACGAGTTCATTATATGATTATATGTGTTTTACCTCTATAGTTTTTACTAGTCACTCTAAATCTATTACTCCAGTTACTGGCAATGACTAATTGCTTTGTTCTTTAAGGTTTAGCATACCTCCTTAAACCGATTGTAAACTGAGGATCAATGATATCATCTTCTTTTGGTTGAAAAAATTTTGGTTAATTAGTAAATAATATTTTCTAGATTATTTGTAAACAAAAAGTTTAGGACTAAATTTTATTTGAGTGGAGAAATTTTATATTCTTGGGGTGAAAAACAAGTTCAATAAAAAACAACTCATGGTGTGAAGAGCCCTCGACATCATTTACTATCAGATAATTCAAAGACTTAAGGATATAATGCCAAACATTTTCCCTTATTTTATTTCATCATCTAGCACAAAATATTGTTTTACAAGTAAACTCACGTAAGACATGCTTATCAGCACAATGCTCAAACTTTTGTTTCAACATCATCAGCTAGCTATTTGACCCTATACTCACTGCTAAAATTGTGTATTAACTCGGCAAAATTTTCTTCGGATCTTTCACCACAATAAGCTAGTAATATGATGCTCATAAGCATGTCCCAGATTCTTTGTTTCTGTACCTATGGAAATGGCATGAAGTGTCATTGTTACGTTATCCCTTGGTTTTTATCTTACTTAAATCAGGGAAAATAATAGCCAGAAAAAGTGGGGTTTTCACATTTGGATAGCTTATTCAGTGCAACGTAAAAGTCAGGATCTTCAAAAGTCATAGATCACTTGAGAATGTTTGAGAGCATCATTAGGTGGACTTTAATAGAGAAAAGAATGCAGGTTTAATCAGCTTGTTCAGATTTTAATTATTTTCTCCAACTAGCTGCTATGGACTGCATGGCTTTTACAATTTAGCAATGTGAAGTTGTAAAGTGCTTCTAGAGGATACCATAAGGCATAGCATGGTTTATAGTTGTAAACTTCCAAGCTCAAAGTATTCATTATTCATGTCTATATTTGTCATGACGAAGGTTTTTTAGAATCAATTTTGTGTATGCAATTAAAAGACAATTTTTATAAATCCCAAGTTCAGCAGGTAAAAGAATTTGTGTATACTAGTACTTGGTATGTTGCTTTTCATTGTGAAAGTCCACATATCTCCTATTCTCGATTCTTCTGCATCAGCTGTGATGAATTAGTATCCAAATTTGCTCTGCAGTCTGAGTCTTTGTACTACATTATCAAAGTCTTGTATTAGAAGTTTGTAAGCTTCAGCCTTAACCGAATTACTTTGAGAAGCTAGCATGACTTATTTTCTTCCTAAACTGGAAGATATGACATCTACTTAGACATTTCTTTGCATTTGTTGGATTCTTAATTAAATACTATTTCCTTGCAGATTGAACATCGGCGAGCATACAATTGTGAAATCATGCTCTCAAAGGTGAAGGTGCCGCTGAATGAATTAATGGTGAGCCAAATTCACCTTTGAGAGTTTTCTATTAAATATCCATTTTATTTCAATATTTTCAGTATGGACCCCTCCTACTTCTAATTTGAATCAGTCTAGACATGAACTTTACATCCTCTATATCAGTTTCTAATTACTTAAGCCGCCTATTTTGTGTCTTTGCCCTTTATATATTCTGTTCAAGCTGTTCATTCCTGCCCTGATACAACCTTCATTATCATGCCACTCTCAATTTATCACAGCATTTTAATCCTCTGTGCACAATAAAATAGGTTCCTGTAGAACAAGTGACGTCAAGTAGTGAGCATTCAATTGGTTTGAAAAAAATAAACTAATTAATTGTTCACCATTAGAAATCTAACTAAACCAAAATGAAATAATTTGGTTAAGTCTGTTGTATAGTATGTTTCTTTTTATATTTCTAAAAACCAAAGTTCTTTGCTTTCTGCAGGTTTTCCAAAAACAACAAAATTTTTAGGTTATTGCATCAGTTTTCCAGTATTTGGTGCTTTTCTTTGGGAATTTTTTCCTTTTGTTTCATCATTTAGCATGTTCTTTTTTATATTTTCAAAAAACAAAATCTCTTTTCTTTTCTGCAGCTTTTCCTTAAACATTGAATTTGTAGGTTATTGCATCAGTTCCCAAGTATTTGGTGCTTCCTTTTTGCCCTTTGTGTTGTGATTGTTGTAGTTACTGTAGTTTTTTCACTCAAAAATTCCAGAACTTTCTACCCCTTTTTCTCATGCTTAACCACACACAAGATTTACTTTGTGTCCTTCTTTAATTCACCACTACTTGCTTCTCCTTTGGTTGGACATGCGCTCCTCCCTTTTCCCCACTGGAAATACAACTGCACAAATAACATGTACCTGTGAATAGTTGTTGATATTTATTTTTCTTTTCTTTTCTCATTGTTATGTTCTAAATAATTATTGTGATTGAGACAATTTACATGAATCCTTTTTGTGAATAGTATGATCTCCTTCACTTTCATAGAGCATATTCTCAAAGCATAAATGATCTTATTGAAATGCTTTTGCAAGTTATCAGATTTTGTCTAAATCATACAAATGAGCAAATGTTCTCTGACAACCTATGGCTTACAGAGGTCGGTGCTTGCCCTTGAGGATTCAGTTTTAGATGTAGATCAGGTTGAGAACCTCATAAAGTTTTGTCCTACCAAAGAGGAGATGGAACTACTTAAGGTAAACTTTTTTTGAATTTAAAAATTCTGCTCTATTCCAAATCATATTATTTTTTAATATCATAATTTTCTGTTTGATAGTTGATTATTTTGCTGTTGTTAGTACCATCGAGATGATACTCTGACATGTGATCTTGTTTATTATGTCTTCAGAATTATACAGGAGAAAAAGAAAAGTTGGGAAAATGTGAGCAGGTTGGTAGAATTTATTTCTGCTGCAATAGTACATGCAACAATGTTTTAATCTTTGAAATATATGTTTGTTTAATGATATAAACTTCATCTGCCTTGGTACTGAGATGGAAAATGATACATGTAGCCGACAATACTAGATTTATTAATTTAGTCAACTTAGTACTCCCTTTTCTGTGCCTTTCGATACCCCAAAACAATAGGGAGAGTAACGGCAGTATTCAGTGGGGGATCTCCCTCTTATAACTAGATGGCAGAGCATTCTAGTGCATTAGAGTTTAGACATTGCATGTTCCATGCCTTGGAGACAAACATAGCAATCATCTAAGTTGCCAAGAGATTGTTTTGATTGTTAAATAGTGGAGCAAGATAATATGGCAACAAGGCTTCTATTACCATTCTTAAATCTATAAACATCGGAAATCAAATTCCTGCAACTAATCCTTCTTCAGACAGTAATATCATTTCCTTATGTGGAGAAGGAAATATCAGAAATGGGAATTACAAAAGCAGAAACAAAGTTGATATGAATGCTTAAAACTATTTGTGTGCATAGGATAAATGATGTGTTTTCTAGGATTAATATGGTTCTGGTTGTGGCAGTTTTTCTTAGAGTTAATGCAAGTACCAAGAGTAGAACCTAAGCTCAGAGTCTTCTCATTCAAGATGCAGTTTCAGTCCCAGGTTTGAAGCTGGACTCAGTTATCTGCTTGCTAATTTTTACGGTTTTGTGCTGCGTACAAGATCTTCATTTTTTAATTGCTATCTAGGTCTCTGACCTTAGAAAAAGCCTGAATGTGGTGAACTCTGCAGCAGCAGAGGCAAGTATCTATATTACTCTTCTTTTCTTTCCATCTTTTTAGCTCTTTAGTAGACATTTCCATCACGCTGTCACTGTTCTTATCAGATAAGGAGTTCTGAGAAATTGAAAAGAATCATGCAGACTATTCTTTCACTAGGAAATGCTTTAAACCAAGGAACTGCTAGGGGTAAGTCTTATTTGCAGTTATGTGCCTGAATTACTTGATCTATCCCAAGATCACTTTTGTACGTCTCTCTCATATTGTAATTTACCCTTTCAAATGTTGTACCACTGGACATTTTGAACATCTATTGCAATCTTTTCTCAACAACTGATAAATTATTGCTTCTGCTAACGTTTGCCAACTTACATATTTTTTTATAGGATCTGCCGTTGGATTTAGGTTGGACAGCCTTCTGAAACTTGCTGAGACACGGGCAAGGAACAAGAAGATGACTCTCATGCATTATCTCTGTAAGGTAAAAATGTTACTTGGTGCACTATTTATTAACAACTGATGGTTCTCACACACAGACATCTCATAAAGAAGTGAATAGTTTAAAACATAACAGGTTTCACATTTCTGTATCAGGAATCCAAGGGATTAATTTGAGCTGATCTATCAATTTGGTTTGGTGCATAACATGTCTTTTTGGCACTTAGCCAGATAAAGGGCATATGGATACAGACGAATAGTTTAGCTACCCAAAGAGTTTCTATCTGAAGTGTCGTAATGATTGACTTGCTGCCTGGCTTCCCATATACACACACAAATTCATTTTGTTCCCTGATGCATATAAGCACAGTGTTGGCATGGTTCATTTCACGTGCCCAATTTGAACAAGAGTAAAAATTGCTGGATAAAAGAATTTTTTTTTTAAATGTAATTAGCCGTAGAGTCATGTATGAGCAGGCATCCTGGATAATGAAGCAACTTCAACTTGTGCACATGATAGCTGTAATTCAAATATGTGGGTCTCAAAATCGATTAGGAGCTAGTTTGGTTTTGCAATAATCACCCTAGTAAATTGATAAGTGCTGGAAAAATAAAACTGAAGTGATAGATAAATGAGAAGAAACATAGATATTTTATTGGTAATATGTGTACAAGAATCTTAAACTCAAATACAACCAACAAATCTTTCCGTATGGAGAAGACAAGACCCAAATAATAATTCTCAATAAAAATTGCATGATCTCAAAGCTGTTCCTAGTCCGACATTTATAGGGGTCATCCTAGGATATTATTGGCAATAAAAACAAAATGGGAAAGTTTGAACTGTGAGTGTGAACACGTGATGGAGAGAATCAAAGGAGATAATTGTGCCATGATCATGGAGTTATTCCCAAAAAGTGTGGCAGCTGAAGTTGGTCAGTATTCTTCAGATCCTTGTCCTTTTTTTCACGTTTTTTTCTAGCATAAGTCTTAAGAACAGGCAGATTTGTATCATAAGTGCACTGTATCTTTTCTGCCATGGAGTCATGGAAATAAGGATTAGGAAGAGGTTTATGGGTCAAATGTTTGAAAATGACTCCATTATCAAGGTTGCCATCTTTTTATCATGAGAGATAAAAGTACCACGGAAGTGATTTTCTGTAATTTTCTGAAGCATTCTAGAAATGCTGGAAATGGTGACAGGAAATTAAAAATAAAGCAAATTATATGCAGATACAATATTTCTTGCATTCCTTTCTTTTGTTACCGACTTTTGCTTGTAACCATTTTGTTAGAGCAATATTTATGCAGATGAATGTTAGTTCTCTGGATAATTTTTCTAGCACAAATGTGCAGAAGGCACTACTTTTTCTAATCATTTTTATGAAGTCTTCTTGATTGAATGTCAAACTTAACACATCAAGGTTCAAAATTCTGGCAGCATTGCCATTTCTTGTCCTTGTTAGAATTTTGCAAATCTTGGTCATTCTGATTGATATGCTATAAGCTTGATGAAAAACTACCAGGACTTTCTAAATAACGGTTACACTGATTAATATGCTACAGGTGCTTGCTGAAAAACTACCAGAACTTCTGGATTTTTCAAAAGAGCTTACCAGTTTGGAACCTGCAACAAAGGTATTATTATTTGTTGTCTTGGTTGTTTTAAGAAAACTTGAGAAAGAAAAACTGGTATCTTGTGACTGAAATGTGTCTTCCCCACCTAGATACAATTGAAATTTTTGGCAGAGGAAATGCAAGCCATAAGCAAAGGATTGGAAAAAATTGTACAGGAACTGTCCAGCTCTGAAAGTGATGGTCCTATATCAGAAAATTTCCATAAGGTAATTAAACCTTATTAGTTTGAAAGTTTTATTAATGCTTATGAGATGTCTACAAGTACTCAAAACCTGCAATTTCTTATTATTTTTATTGCCAAGGGTATTACTGCTTTTTGCTTTAGTATTCTGGGTTAAATTTTGGTACCAATGTTTGGAACAATTTGCTTCAACTGTGGAAGGCAGATCAGTACTCCAAGAAACCAATTGTTTATCTTGTGTGGAGTAATAAATGTGCAGGCAATTATGGAAAGCACTTGCTTTGATTCTAATTTGAAATGCATGTGTGCGCGCATGTGTGTGCTTACTAAAGAGCATAATAAAGATGTGCTGGTTAGGATGGATAGTTGTACAACTTATGGACATTAGAGGTGTATCGTATCGAACTGGATCTGATAATGAATATTCGCTACGTGAAAAGCTTGATCATTAATTAAGAAACTCCAGATGAAACATGATGTGGGTGCTACAGATGAGACATTAAAGAAAATAATTGCAGAAAAGGGGCAATTTACTGTTAGAATTATTTGAAATTATGCTTGAATTTGATGACTGACTGGAAAAGCAAAAAAAGAAAAAAAAAAAAAGCAGCTGATACAATTCCATAATAGAACTGAGTAGCTAAATGGGTAAGACCTGTTTCTAAGTAATACGGGGGCTTTTACTGTTTTAGATAATGGTAATAAAGAATTATGCATGTTTTCTAGTTAAATCTTTAATTTCCATGGATTTGCATGCTCATGTTTTACTAGTTTGTAAATAATGTCGACACAATGTTTGCTATATATATATATATATATATATATATATATATATATATATTTACGTGGTCTTCTACTTTTCAGATCTTAAAGGAGTTCCTTCGTCATGCTGAAGCTGAAGTGAGGTCTTTGGCTTTTCTGTACTCTGGAGTGGTAAATCTCTTTCTCTCTCTGTATTTTTTTTACCCTAATTGTGATTATAGTAACTTTTTGGTGCCCTTTATATACACGTTACTTTGCTGGGGCCCTAATGTTATCACAGGGTAGAAATGTGGATCAATTGATTCTTTATTTTGGAGAAGATCCAGCACGCTGTCCCTTTGAACAAGGTATTTATTAGTTGCATCAACTTCTGTCCAATTCTTTCATTGACCAATTCTTTCATTGATTCATCAAGAAAACATGATACCTTATTGTATTACAATTCTTATGCTGTCATTATGAGCCATGATCATATATAATTGACTGAGCTAGTATATATATTTGTACAAATGTGCATGGTTTGATTCCATATGGCATTTGATGGATTTCAATTTTTTGAGAGCATTTATCCCTGCATTTGATGTTTTGATTCTTTAATATATGTCACCCAGTAATAGTTTTTACTTTTTAAGAAACAGGTCTTGCTATCTACCAATGTGAAACATCTTTGTTCAAACTCTAAGACCTTCAAACTGACACCTGGATTGAAGAGAACTGACTCTCATGCTATACTAAATTTGCCTTTTGTTCTGAGTGGAATTCAATTGTGAAGCAGCTCCATATGTTGTAATGTTTGATGGGCGTGATATACTACTGCTGCTGTTAATACAAAGGACAATGCCATTAATTACATAAGAGCATATGAACATAAGATAAGATCTCCTTTATTGGTGAGATCCTAACATATAAATGGAAAGTATCCAAATTCTTACCAATCCAAATGTCCTTTTCCAGAAAGGGTTTTATATCCTTTGACAAGTCATTTCCTGAGTTGTAGGCATGGAGTTTTATGTGTGTGATTATATGCGTTATGGGAAGAAGGGGGAGTAGAATTAGGTGGTCGAAGAAATTCATGGATTACTATGCTCATGAGCAGGATGATCCAAATATGAGCTCTCTTAAAAAATGCTCATGAGCAGAATTAGCAATCCTATAATTACTCAGTTGTGTCCTTCAGTTCTGTTGCAAAGTGATCAAGTCTTACATGTTGATCTCCAAGAATTAACCAACTGTAACATGAGAATAATAATATTGATATCTGTACGAGGTCTATTTCTCAAATTAGCCATATAGTCACTTTATTGACCCTGAATGCAGCCCGTGCCCTATTTTCAAACATTTTGCACTATCTAGATAGCTAAAATCTAATCATTTTTCATTTACTTTAGAGAGTTACTGAATTTTATCCCAAGTAAGCACATGAACAGCGCCTTATTCTCCCATTTTTTATTTTTTTAAGTGTAATTACTTGCTATCTTATCTACTCAAATAATTGATTCTCTGCAGCTGTTTCAACTCTTCTGAACTTTGTGAGAATGTTCAATAAAGCCCACGAAGAAAATCGCAAGCAGCTTGAGTTAGAAATGAAGAAAGCAGCTGAAAGTGATAAATAAAAAATAGCAGCTTCACTGAAGGATTCACAGAGCTTGTTGACTACACTGGTTGAAAGTGGTAAAATCAAGTGATAACTGTTTAGTGATGAAGCATATTCTCCTATAGGAAGAATTGCAGTGCAGCACAGGCATCTAATGGATAAGATTCTTGATTGATGCTGGTTGAGGAACATGCATTTTGCTTATTGATCAAGCAGAAATGTAGATATACAATTCCTCTATTGTTCAGTATTTGCTTCTGAGAGGTATGCATCTAATCTTATCTCCCATTTTGTTAACAAAATGTATCTTTGTTGTAGAGTATATGGGGGAGACGATTCGGTGCGCGGATGCGCCGTGTGTTACATACCGTTTGATATGACCAACACATGTGTGCCGTGCGCTACGCACCAGATTAACACTCAGTGTCTAAGGTAATTTCACTTTTCTGTGAAAAGATTACTAACTGGAAAATTTACTCTCTATGGATAAAAATGGTGCAAGTCTGCGTAAACATCATCTTTGTTACGCAACTTGTAAAATATCCATTTATTTTTTTTTTCTTTCAGTGTATAAAAAAAAAATGATAATTTTTTTTGGAGGCCCTCTCATGAGTTTTGAGATTTCCTCATGCTTTCGATTTTCTCATCTTACATGAATTACTTTGTTATGAATTTCTACGTGTATGTATGTCTATTTTCTGTACTTCAATTGTATATATCTTTATGTATGTCTATTTTCTGTACTTTAATTGTATAAGTCTCTTTACTTAGGAAACTATAAGCTTGCAATAGTGTCTGTCGACGGTAAAATTTGAAAGAGTAAAATTTACAACAAAAAGTCCCGGGGTTTTGTTGCAGTGTTCCTGGAATTATGTCCTTGGTTGAAGGACACATTATGACATTTTCCTTGAAAATTCCAATTAATAAAAGGGATAATTAAAAAGAGGGAAAAAAGAAGAAGAAGAAGAAGAAAGAAAGAAAGAAAGAAAGAAGGAAAGCATAGCAAAATCAAATGGAAAAGCACAATCTTGGGTACCTGAATAACATTTTTTTTATTAGGCATTTGTATTTCAAAAAGTGGATAGTGGATTTTTATACTTGTTAGGTTATATACATTAGGTTCAATTTAGACATGATTGATTAGACGTGTTAAAATTAATTTAAATTCATTAGTCGATTCAAATTCATTAAAATAAAAATTGATTTAAATCTAATCCAATACATATAAATATACATTGGGTTAATTTAAAATTAATTTATTTTATTTTTCAATTCAACCCAATTCAATATTCAATATGTCAACAAAAAAATAATTCATTTCATTTTTTAATTCATTGAGTATTAATTCAATTAATGTTTTCAAGATTTAAAGATCTTGATTCATTGGATATTAACCAATACAGGTTACCAAATAAAATAAAAAGAACTATCCCTTGCCTTATTCGTTCGTTTAATGATAGCAAGATAATTTGTCATCTAATGGACGTTGAACTATTGACCTAAAGCAAATAATTTCTGTTCTGATTCTTTTGTAAATATGATGGTTTAGAAAAAGAAAAAAGACAAATAAATAAAAGAAACTTTTACTGCTCTAATTTTCTAATCTATCTCATTTTCTATATCTCCATGGTCTCTTTATTTTATTTTTTTTATTGATTACATTGTACATTTGCAAAAAAATGAAGTGAATAAAATTCTGATAAATTAAAAAATTATTAAATTTTAATTTTTAAATTATATGTAATTCTCGAAGTGTTTGAATTTTAAACTTCTATTATAAATTTTAATAGTACACGTTCTTTAAATGAGTCGTTTGCTTTTTTCTTTTTTCCTTTTTCTAGCCTTAATCATAAAAAAAAATCCAGAAAAGCAATGTGATTAGCAAATTAAAAGCACTTATTTAGATACAAAGTAAGAATTTAGTTATTAATCTTTTGTTCAATTAGTTTCTAAAAGTTTCTGATAATGTGTAAAATTTATTTTTCTTTAGGAAAGTATAATCAAATTTGACGTTATAATTCATGGATCTATCCAAATCAATTCAATCTATTAATGATTCATTTTTTTGATCCATTAATGATCCAATTCATTAATGATTCATTCATTAATGATTCAATTTAAATTTGTTCATTTGTTACCTCTATGATTGATAAATTTAAAATGAACAATTTTTTAATTTAGTGTGAGATCAATTTAAAATGACTGTTTGATTCATCATGATATAAAAAATTAAAGAAAAAGTCAATTTATAACTTTTTGTACGTTTGAAATGATGGTATTGCTTTTTAAATCGTTTATATTTGATTGGATTTTATCATTATTTTAAATTGATTTTACACAAAATTAATAAACCGTATATCATAATTTCAATAATTTCATTTAAATTGAAATGCACGGTTTGTTAATCCTACGTAAGTAAAGTCAATTTAAAATGACCGTCAGATTCATTATGATATAAAAAATTAAAGAAAAAGTTAATTCATAATTTTTTATATGTTTGAAATGACAGTATATTTTTTTCAAAATCTTTTATTTCATGCAAATTAATAAATTGAATAATTTAATTTTAGTAATCTTATCTAAATTGAATTTAATTGTAATTTAATTTATAAGTGATTAAAAAAATGCAAGTTAACTTTTTAAAGTGCAAGGAAATAATATGGAATGGTAAAGTTCAGTGCTTAAAAAAATGTGTTTTCAAATTAAATATGGAGGAATTCATACAAAATATCAATTTTTTAACTTCATTTTTTAAAAATGCATTCATCAATATTAATGTTTTAAAAACATCTTTTTTTTTTGAAAAAAAAAGCATTGTGTTTTTAAAAATATCCCTTTTTCTTTTAAACCCTAACTCTATGATTTTATACTGTAAACCTTTGTTTTTTTACAAACCCTTCTGATTTGGCTACTGTTGCTGCTTGTCTTTCCAAATAGGGCATCCCTTCTTTAATTCTTGAAAAATCCGATTGTATTGCTTTTTCTTTGGCAACAAAAGACTTATGATCGTCTTAAGCTTCATCTCCCTAAAGAATTCTGCCAACTTCCTCTTTTGGATTTCCCTCACCATTTCACCAAATACCCAACCAAACACCAATTCATATCTTGCATAGAGTCCTATGCTGCTCATTTCTCTATCCAACCCTTGTTTAAACAAAATGTTCGTCTTGCCGAATTTGATATCCTATCCGGCTTTTGGAAAGTCCAAACCCACTACAAGGATTGCATTTCCCCCTGGCTTATTGTTGCTAATGGTGAAAATGCTAAGCCTGTTATACTTGAAATTCATGGGATTCATAAGTTTAACGGTCCTATTATTCATACTAGTTCTTGTAAATCTGGTTCTGAGTTTAAAAATCAAAGGGTTTTAGTTGTTGGATGTGGGAATTCGGGAATGGAGGTCAGCTTAAACTTGTGTAGGAATAATGCTATGCCACACATAGTTGTTAGAAACATAGTAAGTTTAAACTTATTCCAATTTTCTTTAATTATGGGAATTTAGTATTTGTTTATTAAAATAATTTGGGGATGATATTATATATTTTTTTATGCTTATATACAAAAGAACTGCCTTTTACATTGATGCATGAAATATTTGCCAGGTATATGCTTATAATTAGAAATATTATATATATTTTTAATACTATATTGTTCTCACATAAATTTCTTTTAATTAATTAATAAGAAGTTAGAAACTATATATATTTTACACCTTTAATTTTATACCTATCAATCCATAATAGCTAGAAATTCTTGCTTGCATTTCCATACGACATAATAGATACTATGAGATATATTTAAGTTGTAAATATTATTTTTAATTGTTAAAAAAATTTAATTGTCTCCTGCATATGTAATAAATTAAAAATCATTTCAAATTATTTGTCTAATTTTTTCATGATGTTATTGAGTAATATTAGGTGAAAATAAATTAGAATAAAAATTATGTTCTGAAATTTAATATACTGACCGGTATACCTTGTAGTATAACAAATTTCAAAATGGATTTTCATTCTGAAATTTGATATACTGTACAGTATACCAAGTATACTAAATTTCAGAATAAAAATCATATTATGAAAGTTAGGAATGAGCATGGATCGGTTAATCGATCCATTAACAATTTTCTTAAACCAGTCCATTATTATCGGTTAACCGCTATATCGATTTCGGTTTTTAACTCGATTTTTCGGATCGGTTTATCGGTTAACCATTAAAAAATTTTAATATATAAATTTAATAAATTATACAATTTATAATATTATTTTTAATAGTTAAAAATGCTTTAAAAATGAAAAAATACTAATTAAATATATTATTCATTAAAATAATCAAAATAAAAATAAAATTTCCATAATTAATTATAAAAATAAAAAATATTCAATATAAAACTAACAACAGAACGTTAATTATACACATAATTTTAATGTTTGTTTACTAAAAATATATATTTTACAAAATTATATATCATAATATTTATAAATTACACAAAAAATTGAAAAATATAAGTGTAAAATTTAAAATATAATTAATATATATATATATATATATATATATATATATATATATATATATATATATATTCGATTTCAGTTTCGGATCGGTTAACCATTGATTTTTAAAATAAAAATCATAAACCTAAAATTTCGTTTCGATTAATCTAAAAATCGATTCGATTTCGGATTGATTTTTCGATTAACCTAAATTTCGGTTAATCATGTTCATCTCTAATGAAAGTTAGTATACTATATGGTATACCGAATTTCTAAATGAAAATTCTATTTTGTAATTTGGTATACCGTTCGGTATATGAGGTATACCAAATTAGTGTGACCAAATTAGTTATACCAATTTAAAATTTTTTATTTTTTTACAAATTAGTGGGTATTTTTGTGAAATTTCCTTAAATATGTGCATCTATTTCTGGAGCAAACTTTGGCCCAATTTAGTGTGACCAAAGCTTGACAACGGCTTAAGTGACACAACTTGTACTTCCACTTTAACGATTTTCAGAATCTAATCGGTAAAAATATTTAAAAGTTACTAATCTCTCTCTCTCTCTATATATATATATATAATAAAGGAAAATAAAGAAGTGGTTCTTCACTTGTTTTATCTATGGAAATATAAAGCAGCAGTAGTGTCTGAAGTTGCACGTGAGGCTAACGAGTTGAAGGGGATTTTACAGTGCTTACGAAGATCCTTTGACACAAAGATAAAGCAATAAATACTAAAGAACTAAAACGGACTACACTTCCCAACCAAATCATTAAGCCTCGCCTTTTTTATCTTTTTTTTTTTAATGGGAACTTACTCAACAAGTATGAAGGGACTAACGCAGACCACACGTGTATCTGAATCGTCGACTTACAAACTATATGCACGTGTGTGCTAAATTATATTCCAAGTATATACTTGTAATTTGCACCGCCTTATAAAATTACAAATTAAAATATTTCGAGCAAAAACACTTCACAAATTTAAGGATTTGGACATTGGCTTGAACTTTCGTGATTTGCAATTTTATAGTAAATTAACTTCTATTTGGTTAATATGACTCATTGAATTTCCATTGATTCCCTTAGTTTTACCCTAATTTTTTTTTTCTTTCTTTGCAACTTATTTCTCTTCATCAACCCATCATAAGACTTTGAAAATGATCCGAAATTAAAGAAATTTAACTTAGTTAGGCCGAATTATTTATACTTATTTAAAAATCTTGGAATTATCTTGAAAAGTTATTTCTAAGGCTCCTGAATTTCTTAATAGTTCATATTTGTTATAATATCCAAAACTTGCAACAAAATTCAAAAGTTGTCTATGTAAATAGTAATTTAATTATTATAATTGTCAAATTTTAACCTGATCCGCAAATTCGATCAGTAAATAATTTAAATATGATCTAATTCGTATGATTTGAGAAAAAATCAAGTTAAATTTAAATCAATTAGTGGAGCAACACATTTTAAGCGGATGGAATCACATATTATTTTACGTGACCCCGCAAATAATTCAATACGTCTTTCATGGCGGTGATGGTTGGGCAACTTCAAAGTTGAATCAAAAGTTTATCCACCTGACACTTTCATGTTATCAATGAACAAAAACTCAAAAGCTTGGAATTCATTTCTGCAACATTAATCAAGGGCTTTTCACTGAACAATTTTTTTTTTTAATTTCTGCAACATCAACAAATTTTTAGTTTTTTCAATATCATCATCATCAAGCATGAGTAGAGTATTTTTTTTTTTTCTTAATGAATCCATAGCATTTTCTAGAGTTACAATTTCTAAGTCTTGAAAGTTACCCTTAGTAAATTCAATCCATGACTTGAAAAACTAAAATTAAAAAAAAAAAGTCAAACAGGTCGATTTGTGACCTGGTCCTTTTGATCTGCATGTGGCTTTATATGATCTATTTACAGCTTAATCCGTTTGTGAGCCAACCCATTCCATTTCGATTCAATTCGATTCTATTTGCAAGATCTAACAATCGTGCAATTTAATTTAATATAACATAGGCATAATTCTAAAATCTTGAACTATAAGATTTTCACTAATGGATCATAGAGCAAGCAACCGTATCTTGTTTTGTGATAATTTTCACCTCTTGATCTTTGATAGTCTTGTAATTTAATTTGATGAAATTTGATTTTCACCATCAATCCTTTAGACTTTAGCTGTTCTCTAGAATTACTCTTTTTTTTTTATGTAGGATAGGAAAAGGATCTAAGTTTAACCCCTATTTATAATAGTCTATATCACTTCTACATCAATTAAGATTAGGCGTTTAGATCTCCTTTTACTACTAAAATTTGAATTTGTTAGACCTATTTAAATTAACTACATGAGCCACATACATAATTGGGCCATAATTATTACATTCTATCATTTGTTCCATGCGATTCTAATCAACTTCAAAATTTAATGATATAACATTATTGCACAAAATTTGATCCAAAATCCTTTTCAATCAAGTCGTAAATCATTATTAAGCATAAATTCAATAGCAATCATGGTGATATTGGATTTATACTTAATATCACCTATGTTGCGATATTTCATAATGTTTCAACAATAATGCTTTTATTTAAGGTAACACTTGTGTATATGCATACAATTATATTTTAAAAAAGGATAAATATATTTGATTCAGAAACAAAATTTAGAGAGCTCAAGAAATGTCATGACATGGTGAATTGAGGCTATATTTGGTAAGATGTAATGAATTGTAATGTATTGAATAATATAATAGATTAAAAAATATAATGTAATGCAATGTAATTGTGATTACATTACTATATTTGGTTACATTAGTAATGTAATATAAATACTAATATATTTCTATATTTAGTTGAAAATAGAAGTGAAAAATAGTTGAAAATTTCAAATGTATAATACTTATATATGGTTTGATCAATGACTATAAATTGATCAAGTTTTTTATCCAATGGCTATGATTAATCCACTTGTCCACTTATGATTGGTTCAATTTATTTTGTTATCAATTTTTTACCAAAATTATTTCAAAAATATTATTTAGGTTGGTTTTAAAATTTTAGCCCAAAACAAGTTCGTTTCGGTATATTTCAGAGTCCGAAATTAAATTATTAGTCTGAAAAGTCAATTTTTTAGATTTATCTAAAAATTAATTTTTCACTTTTAAAAATTTATTTACATTATTTCACAAGATTCTATGCGATTATAATAATTTTTTAATATTGTAAAATATTTTTTAACCGGTCAAAATTTTGGTAAACTCTTTATGGTTCTGCTACTTATTTTTATTTTTGACTTTTGGTGGTCTAAATGAATTCATTTTTATCTCAAATTATATCACCGTACTAGACTTTTCAATGGTGTAATAAAACTTTTACATTTTTCGACGATTCTCGGACGGTATTATTCACCCCGGTCATGTTAAAACTAGCATTAAAATAAATTAATTCATGTTAAAAATGTATTAATTCATTAAAATAAAAAAAAACTAGCATCAACACTCCAATGCCATGTTAAAAATAATTTGCAAAATCTTTGAACTCTTAAAAACAATGTGTTGAGAAATACAGAACAAAATTGAAGGATTTGAAAATATATTAGTAAATGTATTCACATATATATTTGTAAACATTATTACATTACATTGTTAAAAATTTGTGTTAACAAATAAATGATTAATTGCACTTTAGATTACATTACATTACAATTCATCCTACCAAACATGGCCTGAATTCAAATCGTAACATTAACAAGGCTTTTTGGTAATGCCTTTCCTTCATTTGACACGTTTAAAATATGTCTTTAATGGCAATTCTTTTATTAATGGATTTACAATCATAACATTGGTGCTAATATATTCAATGACACTATTTGTTTATGAATGTCTTCTTCGGTAATAAAGTATTTCAATTCTTTTATATTTATTACCACGACTACAATATTATCATAATAAATCTTAAGCAACTTGCCAATACTATATATCAACTAATCGAGTTAATTTTATCTATAGTCATTAAATTTATACCTATACTGCGTTGAAGTAATGAAAGAAAATTTTATTTTACAAAAATTACAGAACTTAGCACTTTTATATACAAAAATAACTTTGACTGGTTTTTAATGAAAACCCATGCCGAAAAATCTCACCAAACTCCTATTTTCTCGAGAAAATCTCAGTTCTCTACAGCCAAATAGTTTACGCCACTTCTCGCAGGCGCAGGACTTGCCTTCCACCTCTCTTACCTTCTTATTCTCCTAAATCTTTTCTGTATGGTTTCTCCCAATCTATGGAACACATTGTATATTCTTTTTTTTTTACAAAGAATTGCTTCTTTTAACTAATAGATTATAATCTGTACAGGTGATTTTTTTTGTCTTTTCTCTGTATAAACTATCCTAATTAGTATCAAAAATCTATTTTCTTTGTTTTGTTGATATGAAAATACAAAGGAAATTTGATGAAGATTGGGCTTGTTTACATTACAATGATCCATTTATGGAGGAATTAACGACGGTCATTGGTGGTGGTTGCGGGTTTGCTGGAGAGTGATGAAGATGGTGGAGTGTTATTCTATTTGTGTTGAAAATCATAAAGAGAGAGTGGATGTGGTGAGTGAGATTTTTTTTAACTTTTTTTTTCTTTTTCTTTTTGAATTTGAAATTAATTTTTTCTTATGTAGCATATATATAACATGTGGCATGAAGATGTGTAAGGTGAGTCCAAGTGTGCAAGAGTGGTTGACTAGGCGTGCCAGCTAGACTTTCAGTATGGATCTTCATCAAAAACTAGTCAAATTTATTTTTATGTATAAAAGTGCTAAGTTCAGTTATTTTTG
Source organism: Excoecaria agallocha (assembly GCA_037975025.1). Lineage (NCBI taxonomy): Eukaryota > Viridiplantae > Streptophyta > Magnoliopsida > Malpighiales > Euphorbiaceae > Excoecaria > Excoecaria agallocha. The sequence continues at coordinate 21,474,115 of CM075817.1, forward strand.
TGAAATAATTTTTTTTACTTTGCATAGTATGGATATACGTTTAGTAAATTAACTCCAATAAATCCAAGCCCTAAAATAAATTTTGTAATCTTAATCAATGAAAGTATGAGCTCAAAGAAAGCTACAAATTAAGCTTCTATAGTGGATATGCAACAATAGCGAAATGCTTGCCACTTGTTCACAAGATTCTTCTTTCAGGTAATAGGAAGAGGTAACTAGATGTGGATCTCTTGTTAGTGTAAGCCCTAGCCCCAACGCATTATTATAAAATACTTTAGTTAATAAATGAGGCATTTGTTTTATCTATTGTATTCCTGTGCATATCAATTGATAGAACTATCCAAGAATATTGTTTCAGTTTAAGTTATCATGTGTGAGGCACATGGTTGTAAGACCTGTAAACAATAGCGACTTTATTCTAAATATCCCTAGTCAGTCATTGTTATGGGAATAACAATGAATTAAGACTAGTATGCTCTCTCTGATAAGTTGAGTTCTGTCTTATGGATCATAAGGACAAGAGTGTCAATCAGAGATCATAGATACATGTTTAGAACATGGTATCTGGATTCGATCCATTCATGAGAACACTGCATGGTACAAGTCATAAGTGTTTCTCATATGCAAGTTTTTGCATCGGAGTTCTTAAACCTAAAATCTCTATGAAACTCTTTATGAATTATTGTGTACTTTGACACACACCTAACGTGCTCGTAACAGAGTGACAGTATGGGTATGTTTGGATATGCATTGATTCATGTTAGAGAGTGATAAGTGTGAAATATATATAGCTTTTGATATGTTTTTAGTTAAGTTATTTAGTTGTTTTGGTTTGATTTAGGTTGATTTAAAGTTAATTTGTTAATATTTATATTTTTGAGGTTAATTCTATGTTTTGTTTGATTTTCAGGTTTAATTTGATATAAAAGGGCTTAAAGTGTAAAAAGGACAAAGTTTAGGGCTAAAAATGCAAATATGAAGAAAATAGGCGAGAAAACTAGTGTCCAGTCCAGAGCCTTGAGCCGTGACCACGTGAAATTATTGAAGAACTTCACACGTGGCCACGTGAAGAACAAAATAGGAGAAGCCGTGGCCATGTAAAGAAAAGAGAAGAAATAAGAAAGAAGAGCAGTGGCCATATGAAAGGGAAAACAAAGGCAATTGTGAAGACCACGTGACCACGTGGATTCCCAGTAAAGGACCACACGTGGCCACGTGTGGAAGAAGGACAAAAAGGGACGTGACCACGTGTATTGAAGGCATACTGAAGGATGTGGTCACGTGATGCTATTCCCATTGTGCGAAGGATTTTATCGAACATCCTATTTTGAGCAGAAATTACTTCCTTTTTGGTTCTAAGAGTTTACGAAGGAATCCACATCTTCTCTTGCCTATAAATAGCAGTCCAAAACACAGAAGATCATCATCAATCTTTGTCATCAAGCCTTAGAATTAAGCTTTCTTTGTTTTAGTTTTTACGTTCATTGTTTTTACAGTTTTTTCCAAAACATTGTTTTTAGTTTTAAGAATGGTTTGTGAGTAGTTTTCTTTACTTTTGCTAAAGGATACTTGAATCCTTGACTTGTGTTGTTATGACTTGAGTTTGTTCTTCAATTTTAATACAAGTTGATTATTTCTTGGTTCTTAAAAATAGTCTTGTCTTTGCTCAATTTTAAGTTGATTATTAACTTGATTAAGAATTGGTTAATTAATTGATTTAAGTTGATTAATGATTTGCATGCTCTTAGGTTAATTTAATTGAATTAATGCATGGTTATAATCTGAATAAGCTATAATTGTGTGTTAATTCGAGTAAGTTAAGATTAAGAAAAGGGTAACCAAGAATAGGTGAAAGTTAAATCTCTTGAGAAAGGCTTTAATAGACATCTAGGAGACTTAATTCAGTTCTTTATGCTAAGTATTGAATTGTTTTGAATAAGAGAGTTTTAATGCTTGGAATGATAATCTTGAATAAAGTTGTCTGGGTTTATTAAACTGAATTTTTCATAATCACTTGTATGTTTTCTTTTAAATTAAGTCATAGCAATATTAGTTAAGGTGGATAGTCCTTTAGTGAAAGTTGTCTTTATCATTGATTTTTTTTAACTCATTCAATTTACTTGCTTTCAAAAGATTTCTTACTTACTTTAGCTTTTTCAATTGTTTTAATTTAGTTTTAAATTATTTTTTTCAAATCATCACAACTTTGGGATTTCTCTTCTTTCTTCTTACACACAAAATTGGTTTTGAAATTGAAATAGCACATACAAGCACAAGTTTCCCTTGGGTTCGATATTTTGGGTCATAACTTTATTTCCCTATATTACTAGCCGATCTAGTACACTTGCTAGACACCGGTCAAGTTTTTGGCGCCGTTGCGGGGGATACATTGGCGTTTGTTTATTTATTTTTATTTTAAAGTGATTTTTGTGTTTTCTTCTCTTCTCCATCTAATTTCTGTTTTTCTTTTTTAAGTGACAAGTGGTTTATGGTGAGAGACAACCCCATCTTACCATTAGACCCTGAAATTGAGAGGACATTCCATGGAATTAGAAGATTAAGAGGCAATATGAACGATCCAGAAATTAAGCAACCTATGAATGATCCACCACCTAGGATCGAAGAGCAACATATACCCCCAAGCTCCCGGGAATGGGTATAGACCTAGAACCATTAGGGATTATGCTATCCCTAGGTGGAATGAAGAGCATAAAACTATTAGGATTCCTCACCACCAACCCTTTGAGATTAAACCCGCTACCATAACTATGGTACAAAGAAACCAATTTTCGGGTTCGGACATAGAGGATCCTGCACAACACTTAGATATGTTCTTAGAAGTGAGTGACACTGTGCAAATTCCTAATGTATCGACTGATGCAATTAGGTTGAAACTCTTCCCATTCACCCTCATAGGAAAAGCTAGGGATTGGCTACAAATGTTACCAAATCAATCCATCCACTCTTGGCAACAAATGCAAGAGAAATTTCTTTGTAAATTCTTCCCACCTACTAAGACCGCCCTCATTAGGAAACAAATTAGTGATTTCCAGCAGTTTTATGAAGAGCCATTCCATGAAGCTTGGGAAAGATTTAGGAGACTCTTAAAAAGTTGCCCTCATCATGAAGTTCCTATTTTTCAACTAATGCATATTTTCTATGCAGGTGCTCATCCATCAACAAGATCTTTATTAGATGCAGCTTCAAATGGAAGCTTCATGAATCAAATTCCCGAAGATGCATTTTTACTCCTAGATGAGATGGCCACCAATGATGCTCAATGGGCAAGCTCTAGAGCAACTCAAAAGAAACAGAGAGTTCATAATATTGATGAAGTATCTATGTTGAAAGCTCAATTAGAATTAATGGAAAAGAAATATTCAAAAGAGATAAATGAGCTTAAAGCTAAAAATGTCTCTATGTTATCTAATGAAGTAGATTCTTATGCAGGAATTTCGGGATCTATGGGAATGAAGAATGCTGAAAGTATGGTAGAAGAAGTCAATGCCTTGAATCCATATAGCAATACTTACAATGCGGGATGGAGAAGCCATCCAAATTTTTCATGGAGGGAAGGTAATCAAGGTTCTTCTTCTAACCCCAATCCTAGACCCCAATTCAACCCCAATCAAACTTCCAATAATCAACTTCCATACCAAAACCAAGCTCCACATCATTACCCAAATCAATATCCTTCACAAGCATACCACCAACCACCCGGTTTTTAAAAACCTCAACCTCTCCCTCCTCAAGAAAAGAAATCTAATATTGAGGAAATGATTGCAAATTTCATGGCTTCCCAAAACTCCATTTTAGCTAGTCAAATGCTAGATGGAAATCGCAGGATATTTGGATGAGAAATCAAGAGGCATCCATTAGGAACCTAGAAAAACCAAATGGGGCAACATGCTGGTTCTTTATCCAACTGAGCTCAAGGGACATTTCCATCTAATGTCGACCGAAAATCCGAAGAAGGAAGCCAAAGCAATCACCTTAAGAAGTGGGAAAGAGTTAGAGAACACTGAACTTGGTAAGAATTCTTCCAAAAAGGTGGAACCGACAACGGAGGTAAGTGTTTCTAATTCTGAAAATAATGAACAAGTGCCTTCTACGGTTAAGAAGGGTAAATGTAAAGAAAAACTTGTTTCTACTGTTCTTGATGAGTCTCAATTACCTTTTCCTGTTTTAGCTAGAAAAGAGAAACAAAATGAATAATTGAGTAGATTTTTGGACATGTTTAAAAAGCTACATATAAACTTACCATTTGCTGAAGCTTTATTACACATGCCTAAATATGCTAAATTTATGAAAGAATTGTGCACTAATAAGAAAAAGCTAGAAGGTATAGGAACGGTTCAATTATCCGGTAATTGTAGTGCTTATACTAACCAACAAAAATTTCTGAAAAATTGGAAGATCCAGGTAGTTTTACATTACCTTGTGAACTAGGGGGAATTTTGTTAGAAATTCTTTATGTGATTTGGGTGCAAGTATTAATTTGATGCCTTATTCAATTTGTAGGAAATTGAATCTAGGTGATTTAAAGGAAACCCGAATGACGCTTCAATTGGCGGATAGATCGGTAAAGAGGCCAAAAGGAATCATCGAGGACCTATTGGTAAAAGTAGGAAATTTCATATTTTCGGTTGATTTTATGGTGATGGACATGGAAGAAGATAGAAAAGTGCCATTAATTGTGGGGAGGCCATTCTTGCATACAGCAAGAGCTTTAATAGATGTTCATGGACAAACGGTTACTTTAAGATTTAACGAGGAGAAAATGATTTTCAATGTTAATAAAATTTTAAAACACCCTTCGTATGATTTTGAAGAATCCATTTGTTTTGTTGATGAGATTCACGAATGTGCCAACACAAAGCAAGAGGAAGTCATTCTCAAAGACGAGCTCCAAAATTGTTTAATGCATCCAAGGAAAGAGGAAGAGTTGGATACAAAGGAGAAAAAGTTGATACAAATTCTAGAACAAGAGCACAATGAAGATGAGGAAAAAGAGGATGAACCATCCCCTCTTAAGGGGGATTCTGAACTGAAAACACTTTCATCACATTTAAAATATGTATTTTTGAGTAATAATGCTAACCCGGTAATCATTTCATCTTTATTGACAGATTTGGAAGAAGAAAGGCTCATTGAAGTCCTTAAAAAGCACAAAGGAGCAATTGGTTGGGCAACATCTGATTTAAAAGGAATTAGCCCAAGCTATTGTACACATCGTATACCCATAGAGGACAATTTTAAGCCAGTAGTGCAACCTCAAAGAAGGCTCAACCCAACTATGCAAGAGGTAGTGAAAATGGAGGTATTGAAACTACTTGATGCAGGTATTATCTATCCTATCTTCGATAGTAATTGGGTTAGTCCTGTTCAATGTGTGCCTAAAAAGGGGGGAATAACTGTAGTAGTAAATGAAAATAATGAATTAATTCCTACATGCACAGTAACGGGATGGAGAGTATGCATTGATTATAGAAGGTTAAATAATGCCACTAGAAAAGACCATTTTCCATTGCCCTTTATTGATCAAATGCTAGAAAGGTTGGCAGGAAATAAATTTTATTGTTTCCTAGATGGATATTCGGGGTATATGCAAATACCTATAGCCCCGGAAGATCAAGAAAAGACCACATTCACATGTCCATATGGAACATTTGCATATAGGAGAATGCCTTTTGGACTTTGTAATGCACCTGCCACATTTCAACGATGCATGATGGCCATATTTCATGACTTTATTGAAAAATTTATGGAAGTTTTTATGGATGATTTCACTATTTATGGGCATGATTTTGATTCTTGTTTGCATAATCTAGCAATGGTTTTAAAAAGATGTCAAGAAACTAATCTTGTGCTAAATTGGGAAAAATGTCATTTCATGGTTAGAGAAGGCATTGTCTTAGGGCATAAAATTTCTAAATAAGGCATTGAAGTGGATAAAGCAAAAATTGATGTGATAGAAAAATTACATCCACCAACTAGTGTAAAAGGCATTAGGAGTTTCCTTGATCATGCTGGGTTTTATCGTCGATTTATTAAGGATTTCTCTAAAATTGCCAAGCCATTCTCTAATTTATTGCTTAAAAATGCTGCATTTAACTTTGATGCTAAGTGTTTGCAGGCTTTTAACCTATTGAAGCAAAAATTAGTTAGTGCACCGGTCATTGCATCACCCGATTGGAGCTTACCGTTCAAAATTATGTGTGATGCAAGTGATTATGCAGTTGGAGCGGTTTTAGGACAGCAGAAGGAGAGGATTTTCTACACCATTTACTATGCGAGCCACACACTTACTGGAGCCTAAGTTAATTACACCACTACGGAGAAGGAACTCTTGGCAATAGTCTTTTCATTTGAGAAAACCGATCTTACCTTTTAGGATCTAAAATCACAGTTTGGTCGAATCACGCTGCATTAAGACATCTTTTTGCCAAGAAGGATTCCAAACCAAGACTTATCCGATGGGTGTTACTACTTCAAGAATTTGATATCGAAATCAAGGATAAGAAAGCAGCAGAAAATTTTGTAGCTGACAATCTGTCTAGATTGGATCATGCTAACATCGAAAAGGGAGAAATTCCTGATTTATTTCCTGATGAACATATTTGTGCTTGTTTTACTTATGAAAATCCAGTTCCATGGTATGCTAATATAGCCAATTTTCTTGCAGGTGGCTATCTCCCTAAGGAATTTACTTGGCAACAGAAGAAAAAGCTCATAACGGATGCCAACCATTACCTTTGGGATGATCCATACCTTGTCAAGATATGTTTGGATCAAGTATTAAGAAGGTGTGTACCAGAATCGAAACAAAGAGCTATCATGCACCAATGCCATAGGGGTGAAGTTGGAGGTCATCATGGACCAAATAGAACAGTTCAAAAGATACTCCAATTAGGTTTTTTCTGGCCTACTTTATTTGAGGATGTAAAATCTTTCATAGCCACTTGTGATAAATGTCAAAGAGTAGGAAACATATCCAAGAGAGATGAGATGCGTATGAACAATGTGCTAGAAGTAGAAATATTTGATGTTTGGGGCATTGATTTTATGGGTCCTTTTCCAAATTCATTTGGGTTTGAGTATATATTGGTAGCTGTGGATTATGTGAGTAAATGGGTAGAGGCAATAGCTACTAGAACATGTGATGCAAAAATTATGCTGGAATTCATTAGAAAGAATCTCTTCACTAGATTCGGAGCACCTAGAGCTATTATAAGTGATGGGGGCAAACACTTTGTCAACCATCAATTCAAGACCTTACTTAAGAAATTTGGTGTCAAGCACAAAATCACAACCCCATATCACCCTCAAGCTAATGGCCAAGTGGAAGTATCTAATAGGGAGTTGAAATTAATTTTGGAGAAAACAGTAAATAACTCTAGAAAAGATTGGTCTCTTAGGTTAGATGAGGCTTTATGGGCTTATCGAACCGCATTTAAAACCCCTATAGGTATGTCTCCCTTTAGAATTGTTTTTGGGAAAGCATGTCACCTTCCAGTCGAATTAGAACATAAAGCATATTGGGCTACAAAATTTCTTAACTTTGATTTGAGTAATGCAGGTAAAAGAAGAAAATTTCAGCTCAATGAACTTGATGAAATTCGACAATGGTCATATAGCAATGTTGCACTTTACAAAGAAAAGACCAAACGATGGTATGACAAGCATTTAAGGGTAAAAGATTTTGTCCCGGGAATGTTAGTGCTGCTTTATAATAGTCATCTTCGTTTGTTTCCAGGAAAGCTGAAATCGAAGTGGCTTGGACCATATCAAGTGATGACGAGCAGTAATCTTGGTGTAGTGATGATCAAAAGCCTAAAGGATGGACGTGAATTTACAGTCAATGGTCATCATCTTAAACCATACCAAATCGGACAACAAGAGGTTGCTGAAGCAACCATGGTTCTTAAAGATACTTAAAAATCGGTTTGGAGAGTCTAGCTGGAGACTCCAAAAACTCAGAACTCTACCTTTCTATCTCTTTTATATTTTCAGTCAAAATTTGTGTTTTTTGCATGTTTGTGTGTTTAAGTGTTTTGATTTATGCATGTTTGTGTGTTTAAGTTTTTTGATTCATGAAAAGAGTAAGAAAATCAAGGTTTTAAATGGAGACATGTGAAATTATATGGGTGTGTATTGAAAAAAGGCAGGAAAATATTAAAGACACGTGACCACGTGTATCTCTTCAATGAAACTCACATGGCCACGTATCAATCTACTGTCCAAATTTTCATCTTACACGTGACCACGTGTAAATCTTCAAGGAAACTCATGTGGCCACGCATAACTCACCTATCCCACTTCACTTGCACACACGTGACCATGGGTCTTTCTTTATGGAATTTCACGTGGCCACGTCCATGTCCCCTGCCCAATTTTATGTTCTCACACGTGACCACGTGTATGTCTTCACTAAAATTCACGTGGCCACGTCCCAAGTTCCCCTCTTTTATAAAACTTCATGATTTCTTCACTTCTTCTTCATTTTCATTTCATTTCACTCTTCTCCATGCCCACGCCTCACCACCAAGAATTTAACCCATGACCACGGGATTTTCACTCATCACCGATCATCACCATCTCCATTTGCCTTCTCTTTCATCTTCCTCTCTCTCCTACACATAATTTCTTCCTTCTCCACATTTTCTTCACTATTTTAGGTTTTTCACTACTCACACACACCACCTCAAATTTGTGCTGCAATTTTGGTGTAATCTCACTTTCAAGTAAGTATTTACTCCCATTACTCCTTCATTTGCTTAACATCCATGGATTGTAATTTGTGCCAATTTTTCATAAATGTTAGGTTTTTAGGTTATTTTGCACTTAACAATTTTGGGTTGCATGTTAATTCTTTTTGATTCTTTGGATAAATATGAGTATTATATGCATGTTATAAATGCTTGGCATATAATTGGGTAGTAAAAAAATTTTGTTATGCTCTATAAATTAATGCTCATAACATGCTTGATAAAATGCTTCAATGAGTTTTTTTCTTTAGAAATATTGAACTTTCACGCTTGGGTAGCATGTTTATGATTTGCACGGAAGCATTATGACTTAATTCCTTCAAAGATTGTTTCATAGGATTATTCATGCATAATAAGGCATTATGTTCAAAATAGTTTGTTTTGTGCTCAAATTTTTGGATGTCTTTTATGCTTATCATTTTGATCCCCACACATGCTATCCAAATTTCTCATTGAATCCAAGATTAGCTTAATTCATTCCATACATGCTTCTTATGCTTACACTTTAGTCGGTTTTGGGTTATAAATACCTACATATTGTTTTTCTTTGGTTGCAGTGGCACCTCGAAGGACTAAATACCCTGATGTCGCTAGTTCATCCGGTGTACGCATTCCGTCATATGTGGACAGGGTAAAAATTAATAAGTTTGACTACTTTAGCAATTGCACTTATGTCCAGCCAGCTTACTTAAGCCATTTGTTCCTCAATATCCCAGCAGGAAATTGTGGGATTATGAGATCGAACCGTTGATTCAAAATAATAGCTGGGGGGAATTCATAAAAAAGAAACCAAAGGTGTACCCGGATATGGCTAGAGATTTTCTTTATTCCTTTGAATGTTATTTCAGGCGAGATGCTGAGGATGGAACAGTGGGTTTTAAACTCAGTAAGAAAGGTTATTCTCTAACTTTCACTCAATTTTCTGAAATTTTAGGTTTTGTGCCAACTGCTCCCTGGGAATTGGAAGATGCTTCACCTGCGGAAAATTGGGAGAGAATTAAAGATCTTGAATTGAATGAGCCTTGGGTTGGAGGACAATGCAAGGTACATGCTCTAAGAACTCATGCTTTGAGAATAATTCATTGGTTTTTGGCAAAAACTATGTATAACAATTTGAAGAATGCCAGTACTATTAGTGTATCTCAAGCAATGGTTTTAAGATGTATGATGGATGGCATTGCAATTAATGGAGCAGGAATTATAGCTACCCGAATTAAGGATTTACAGAAAATGCCAGGTAACATTGATAATATTTCTATTGGATGGATAGCTACAGTTTTGGCAGGTGCAGTTAATCATCAGGTTATTGGCGAGCCACTTCCAGGAGATTTACCTTGCATTGATAATAGAATGTTGAAAAGGATGAAGATTCTGATACCTAAGCCCCGAGGACACTGGGCAACACGAGAGGAGTATTTAAGAGAGAATCATATTAGGATTGCGGAGCAAGAGGAGCAGCCAAATGAGCCAGAAGAAGAGCATGTTGCCACAGTAGTCCCGTCTCCCATAAATGAACCCACAACACCAGAATGGGAAGCACCATTTAATCAATTGAGTGGTCGGATGGATGCTTAACAAATAAGGCTTGATCAGATGCAAGGGAGATTATATATACTTCGTGATACGGTCATGGAAGGAAATCGGAGAATTGAGCATTTTATTCATCATTTTTGGCAGCGGTTTCCTCCACCACCACCGCCACCGTAATAGATCATCATTTGCTGAGGACAGCAATGTTTTAAGGAGGGGGTAGCCTCCTTTCAGGAAGTTTTTCTTCAACTTTATTTTTCTTTTTTCAAAATTCTGTTATTTTGTGTTTTGTTTTCTTTTATTATGTTTATGTTTTATTTGAGTTTGTAAAACATATTAGAAGACGTATGAAGTTCACCTTTTTCACTTAGTTTGCATGAGAACTTAGTGTGCCCTAGTTATCTTCAAAACTTGGAACACTTTGGGCTTAGATATAGAATATGTATGTTTTAGACCTTTGCTTAGCAAGAGAACATTTATGTTGTTTAATATGCCTTTGGATGGGTTAATCTTCAACTTGATAAATATTTGTTAGTTTTCAAATTCTTAAAAGCACTTAGACCAGTTTTTAACTTAGAAAAAATCAATGCAATAAAGTAGTGAAGTAAGAAAATTTAGAACACTAGAACCTTCCTCATCACCTTTCAAAGCATATAAACAACTCAAACATCTTAGAAAATGATCTAGGCAATAATTTTCTTGATAAACTTTTTTAAAAAAGACTTGTGTCCTACCTTGATGAATTTATCCTTTGATTAACCATTTTGAGCTTATAAGGGTATGCTTAATGCGTACCATTAATATTTTCTTGTTATACCTAAAAGTTTTAACCATATAACCTAAAAAGCTTTTATCTCACCTATGGAGTTAGCCATTTTAGGATTAAAGGGATGAGTGAAAGAGTAAATTTTCATTTGGGTGTAGTAAAAAAATCTTAACAAAGTTATTGATGAAGTCAATTGAAAATATACCTTGTATTACCTTGAGGTTAGCTTGTAAAGGCTAGTTCAATAAAAAAAAGAGAAAGAAAGAAAAAAAAAGGGGAACTAGCAAATATGAAAAAATATAAGTGTAGGGTAGTACAAGGAAAGGAAAAATGAAAAAATATTGACTTCTTGGTGAAAGAGCATAAAGAAAGTTTGGAATCAAGGCAAGGATGAGAAAAATTTGTATTGCTTAAGTTATTAGGGTGTTTGTAATCTATTTGGTCTTAGAGTGGCTATATTCATTTTGATTATCTTTTATCCATTCTTTGATAAACATACCCTTAGCCCCATTGCACCCTTTGTAAGACCTATGTGATTTTAAGTTTGTTTTGAGTTGTTTAGCGGAGATGACCTACGGGTTTCGGTGCAAAAGGAGAGGCCTATTGTGTTTCTAGAGTTTCAAGCACGAAACCGATTGTATGCTTATGCATTCATATATTTTATACTTCATTACTTAGTTGCGTTGATGTTTTGATTTTCAAAATTGTTTAAAATGATTTGGTCTTGCACACACTCAAGGAAACTGGTTTATATTCTCTTGTTGAAGTTAATCTATTTAGAGTTATGTTGAGTGCTCTTGTTAAAATGCTAAGTTTGGTTTTAAAATTGCATATCTTTGTTCAAGTTTGATGGTTTTGAAGAAGGGTTTGTTCTGATTTGCTTGAGGGCAAGCAAGGTTTAAGTGTGGGGTATTTGATAAGTGTGAAATATATATAGCTTTTTATATGTTTTTAGTTAAGTTATTTAGTTGTTTTGGTTTGATTTAGGTTGATTTAGAGTTAATTTGTTAATATTTATGTTTTTGAGGTTAATTCTATGTTTTGTTTGATTTTCAGGTTTAATTTGATATAAAAGGGCTTAAAGTGTAAAAAGGACAAAGTTTAGGGCTAAAAATGCAAATATGAAGAAAATAGACGAGAAAACTAGTGTCCAATCCAGAGCCTTGAGCCGTGACCACGTGAAATTATTGAAGAACTTCACACATGGCCACGTGAAGAACAAAATAGGAGAAGCCGTGGCCATGTAAAGAAAAGAGAAGAAATAAGAAAGAAGAGCCATGGCTATGTGAAAGGGAAAACAAAGGCAATTGTGAAGACCACGTGACCACGTGGATTCCCAGTGAAGGACCACACGTGGCCACGTGTGGAAGAAGAACAAAAAGGGACGTGACCACGTGTATTGAAGGCATACTGAAGGACGTGGTCACGTGATGCTATTCCCATTGTGCGAAGGATTTTATCGAACATCCTATTTTGAGCAGAAATTACTTCCTTTTTGGTTCTAAGAGTTTAAGAAGGAATCCACATCTTCTCTTGCCTATAAATAGCAGTCCAAAACAAAAAAGATCATCATCAATCTTTGTCATCAAGCCTTAGAATTAAGCTTTCTTTGTTTTAGTTTTTACGTTCATTGTTTTTACAGTTTTTTCCAAAACATTGTTTTTAGTTTTAAGAATGGTTTGTGAGTAGTTTTCTTTACTTTTGCTAAAGGATACTTGAATCCTTGACTTGTGTTGTTATGACTTGAGTTTGTTCTTCAATTTTAATACAAGTTGATTATTTCTTGGTTCTTAAAAATAGTCTTGTCTTTGCTCAATTTTAAGTTGATTATTAACTTGATTAAGAATTGGTTAATTAATTGGTTTAAGTTGATTAATGATTTGCATGCTCTTAGGTTAATTTAATTGGATTAATGCATGGTTATAATCTGAATAAGCTATAATTATGTGTTAATTCGAGTAAGTTAAGATTAAGAAAAGGGTAACCAAGAATAGGTGAAAGTTAAATCTCTTGAGAAAGGCTTTAATAGACATCTAGGAGACTTAATTCAGTTCTTTATGCTAAGTATTGAATTGTTCTGAATAAGAGAGTTTTAATGCTTGGAATGATAATCTTGAATAAAGTTGTCTGGGTTTATTAAACTGAATTTTCCATAATCACTTGTATGTTTTCTTTTAAATTAAGTCATAGCAATATTAGTTAAGGTGGATAGTCCTTTAGTGAAAGTTGTCTTTATCATTGATTTTTTTTAACTCATTCAATTTACTTGCTTTCAAAAGATTTCTTACTTACTTTAGCTTTTTCAATTGTTTTAATTTAGTTTTAAATTATTGTTTTCAAATCATCACAACTTTGGGATTTCTCTTCTTTCTTCTTACACACAAAATTGGTTTTGAAATTGAAATAGCACATACAAGCACAAGTTTCCCTTGGGTTTGATATTTTGGGTCATAACTTTATTTCCCTATATTACTAGCCGATCTAGTACACTTGCTAGACACCGGTCAGAGAGCGTGAGAGAAGTGAAGGGATTACCCCTCTCAATAAAAGAGAAAATATCACCAGCCACTTGATCAGTGAACTGAGAAATGTATGGCCATATCGAGATGAAATAATGAGTAATCATTATTTATCTGAGAGTTCAGTGTCACTGGAATATCAAAAAAGGAATTAATATATATAAGGATGACTAGTTCCATGCTTTATATTAATTCTGATATTTATGGGTAAGGGACTATGCAAAATTGTATTAGGTCACTAAATGCCGTTTGCATTTTCATTTAATTTGAAATGCTATAATATCTTGCTAGAGAATATATATAGCCTTTAAATTAATTCATTGCCAACATTAAATAGACCTATAGGATCGTACACAAAGCATTGGCCTTAAAATAAAGTATTGGACATTAATTTGGGTTTTAATTAAAGTCAAATTAATGTATGTAATGGGTATTATGATTGCTAAATGGACCTTGGTCCATTAGAGAGAGAGATTCGGCCCACAAAATTTAATTTCAATTAAATAATTATCTTGTATTAATTTAATTAATTGAGTATTAAAGCCTGAAAGAATTTAAATCAAATTAAATCTCTTAAATAAGAGATGAGGTGACCGAAATTCCAAGATAAAAAAACAAGGAAATTTCGGCACATGTATATTTCTCAAATTAAGTGATTTATCTTGGTTAAATGTCTTACATTTATTTCAAATTAATTCAAAAGAGTTTGAATCAATATATATTAATGATTTTAAGGAAGTGATTAAGAATGAATTCACTACCTAAATGGATGAGGATCTCGGCATTATCACTTAAGAAAATAAGTGATATAAATATTGAATAAGAAGAAATAAAAAACCCTAAGGCGTGAACTTGTTCTCTCTCTCACAAAAATTTTCTTGGCCAAATTAACAAGGAGAAAAGGATTGTTCCTTGTTCTCTTGTGTTCTTGGGCAGAAATAGCAATTAAAAGAAGTGCAAGATCAAATCTTGTAGCTTCAATCCTTTGCCATTACACAATATTTAAATAGAGAGCTAGCAATCTCTATTTTAAGCCGTCATTGCAATTGTGTGTGTGAACATAGAGAGGAGTAGCATAAAGGCTATTCCTTTGGCATTGGTAGTGAAGATCTAAGGAAAATAAATCCTTCTTGGTTGCTAGTCATCATAAAAATCAAACCTTGAAGTGTATCTAAAGTTGTAAGTTTTAAAACCCTAAAATTGCATGTTTTCAATTCTAGTTTATGGATTGAGTGGCTTGTATGATCGATTTTATTATTTTTACGCTGCATGATCATCATATAAATGCCATGTCATATGCCATCAGTGGTATCAGAGCCTAAACATGCTTATTTTAGTGCTTTAGATGCATGGAATAATTATTCAAAAATCATTATTGTAAAAACATGCAATGCTGAAATTTTCTGTTTTGAGATTTTTGCATTGTTTTGGTGTAAAAATGATTTTAAATGATTAGATAGGTATTATAATTAATATGACATGTTAATATACTACTTTTACCGCTGTCTGCTTGTTTGTGGGTTATCCCAAAGAAATAAAGGGATACTACTTTTACTCACAAACTGAGAACAAAATATTTATTGCTCGTAAGGCTGTTCTCTTGAAAAAGGAGTTCCTTCTCAAGAAAGACAGTGGGAGTAAAGTAAAACTTGGAGAAATTCAAGCACCACAAACTCCTATAGAGGATGAGTTGGAAATAGGATCAAGTTCACAACCGGTTGTGGAACAAGAACCCATTACACAAGAACCTAGAAGGTCCGGTAGGGTACGTCAGGAGATTGAGAGATATGGATTTCTAATCATTGACAGTGACACTATTGAGTTAGTAGATCGTGAGGATCCTACTACCTACCGAGAAGCTATTGAGAGCCCGGACTCGAAAATTTGGCTTGAAGCCATGAAATTCGAGATGCAATCAATGTACGATAACCAAGTTTGGACCTTGGTTGATCCACCGGAAGGTGCTAAGGTAATTGAATGCAAGTGGCTATTTAAACTCAAAGTTGATAAGACCTACAAAGGTAGACTAATAGCAAAATATTTTCGACAAACTCATGGTGTAGACTATTATTTAACCTTTTCACTTGTAGTCATGCTCAAGTCCATTAGGATCTTGCTTGCCATAGCTATATATCATGATTATGAGATATTGCAAATGGATGTCAAAACTGCTTTCCTCAACAAAAATTTACTTGAGGATGTGTATATGACACAGCCTAAGGGTTTTGTCAATCCCAAGCATCCTAAGAAGGTTTTCAAGCTTTAAAAATCCATTTATGGATTAAAGCAAGCATCTTGAAGTTGGAATCTTCATTTTGATGAGGCAGTTAAAGAATTTGACTTCATCAAGAACGAAGATGAGTCTTGTGTGTGCAAGAAGGTTAGTGGGAGCATAGTAATATTTCTAGTCCTATATGTGGACGACATCCTTCTCATTGGGAATGACATTCCAATATTGCATAAGGTTAAGCAATGGTTGGGGAAATGTTTCTCAATGAAAGACTTAGGTGAAGCCGAGACAATACTTTGTATTCGGATCTATAGAGATAGACCGAATCGGCTTTTGGGACTAAGTCAAGAAAAGTATATAAACAAAGTACTAAAGCATTTTAGTAAGGGAGACTCAAAGAAAGGGTACATACCTTTGGCTTTGAGAGTTTCTTTAACTAAAGAATAGTGCCCTAAAACCAAAGAAGAAAGGGACAACATGAGTAGAATCCCATATGCATCTGCTATTGGATCTATCATGTATGCTATGTTATATACTAGGTTGGATATTGCTCATGCACTGAGTATAACCAGTAGGTTTCAGCAAGACCTTGGTGAGAAGCACTAGTCTGTTGTAAAGGGGATTTTAAAGTACCTGCGAAGGACTAAAGATCACTTCTTAGTGTATGGTGGTCAAAAAGAGCTCATCATACAAGGTAATGCCAATGTTACTTTTCAGACCAGCACATAGGATTCAAGATCACAATTTGGATTTGTTTTTGTTTTGAACGGTAGTCCTGTCAGCTGGAGAAGCTCGAAGCAAGAGATCGTTGCCGACTTAACTACAGAATTTGAGTATATTACAGCGAGTGAGGCTGTTTGGATTAGAAATTTCATTTCTGATTAGGAGTGGTCCCAAGCATCCTAGATCCATTAGAAATTTTCTATGACAACAACGGGGCCATCACACAGGCCAAGAAGCCCAGGTCCCATAAGAAATGCAAACACATGCTCAAGAGGTACCACCTGATCAGAGAGATCATTGATCGTGGGGATGTCAAGGTTAGCAAGATAGCAAGTGAAGACAATGTAGTAGATCCTTTGATGAAACAGTTGCGTCCAAATCTGTACGAAGCTCATTTTAGAGCATTCGGTCTTAGGGCTATGCCCAATTGGGACTAGTGCTAGTGGGAGATTGTTAGTGTAAGCCCTAGCCCCAATGCATTGTTATAAAACACTTTAATTAATAAATGAGGCATTTGTTTTATCTATTGTATTCCTGTACATATCAATTGATAGAACTATTCAAGAATGTTATTTCAGTTTAAGTTATCATGTGTGAGGCACATGGTTGTAAGACCTTTAAACAATAGAGACTTCATTCTAAATATCCCTAGTCAGTCATTGTTATGGGAATAATAATGAATTAAGACTAGTATGCTCTATTTGATAAGTTGATTTCTCTCTTACAGATCATAAGGACAAGAGTGTCAATCAAAGATCATAGATACATGTTTAGAACATGATATCTGGAGTCGATCCATTCATGAGAACACTGCATGTTAAAAGTCATAAGTGTTTCTCATATGCAAGTTTTTGCATCGGAGTTCTTAGACCTAAAATCTCTACGAAACTTTTATGAATTACTGTGTACTTTGACATACACCTAATGTGCTCGTAACAGAGTGACAAGTATGGGTATGCTTAGGTATGCATTGATTCATGTTAGAGAGCATAAGAGAAGTAAGGGAATTACCCCTCTCAATAAGAGAGAAAATATCATCGGCCACTTGATCAGTGAACTGAGAAGTGTATGGTCATACCGAAATGAAATAATGAGTAATCATTATTTATCTAAGAGTTCAGTGTCACTGGAATATCAAGAAAATAATTAATATATATAAGGATGAATAGTTCCATGCCTTATATTAATTCTGATATTCATGGATAAGGGACTATGCAAAATTGTATTAGGTCATTAAATGTCGTTTGCATTTTCATTTAATTTGGAATGCTATAATATCTTGCTAGAGAATATATATAGCCTTTGAATTAATTCATTAATTCATTGCCAACATTAAATGGACCTATAGGATCGGACACAAAGCATTGGGCTTAAAATAAAGTATTGGACATTAATTTGGATTTTTAATTAAAGTCAAATTAATGTATGTAATGGGTATTATGATTGCTAAATGGACCTTGATCCATTAGAGAGAGAGATTCGGCCCACAAGATTTAATTTTAATTAATTAATTATCTTGTATTAATTTAATTAATTGAGTATTAAAGCCTAAAAGAATTTAAATCAAATTAAATCTCTTAAATAAGAGATGAGGTGACTGAAATTCAAAGATAAAAAAACAAGGAAATTTCGGCACATGTACATTTCTCAAATTAAGTGATTTATCTTGGTTAAATGTCTTACATTTATTTCAAATTAATTCAAAAGAATTTGAATCAATATATATTACTGATTTTAAGTAAGTGATTAAGAATGAATTCACTACCTAAATGGATGAGGATCTCGGCATTATCACTTAAGAAAATAAGTGATATATATTGAATAAGAAGAAATAAAAAACCCTATGGCGTGAACTTGTTCTCTCTCTCACAAAACTTTTCTTGGCCGAATTCACAAGGACAAAAGGATTGTTCCTTATTCTCTTGTGTTCTTGGGCAGAAATAGCAACTAAAAGAAGTGCAAGATCAAATCTTGTAGCTTCAATCCTTTGCCATTACACAATATTTAAATAGAGAGCTAGCAATCTCGATTTTAAGCCGTCATTGCAATTGTGTGTGTGAACATAGAGAGGAGTGGCATAAAGGCTGCTCCTTTGGCATTGGTAGTGAAGATCTAGGGCAAATAAATCCTTCTTGGTTGCTATTCATCATAAAAATCAAACCTTGAAGTGTATCTAAAGTTGTAAGTTTTAAAACCCTAAAATTGCATGTTTTCGATTCTAGTTTATGGATTGAGTGGCTTGTATGATCGATTTTATTATTTTTTCACCGCATGATCATCATATAAATGCCATGTCATATGCCATCAGTGGTATCAGAGCCTAAACATGCTTATTTTAGTGCTTTAGATGTATGAAATAATTATTCAAAAATCGTTATTGTAAAAACATGGAATGCTGAAATTTTTTGTTTTGAGATTTTTCCATTGTTTTGGTGTAAAAATGATTTTAAATGATTAGATAGGTATTATAATTAATATGAAATGTTAATATACTGTCCTAAGATGTTCTTAGAGCTGTTAATGGTCGGATTTAATTGTTAATACCTGATGGTACATGTTAATCTTGAAACTAGGTGCTAGTTGGCATGTTAAGTATTTGTTTAACAACTAGTTTTTAAAATTAAATGTAAAAACGATTTTGGCATGTTTGTAAGTGATTTTTAAAGATTAAATATCAGGTCTGGACATATTTTAAATTTGGTTTTAATTCTGGTCCATGACAATTTAATTGATTAATTTTAAAATCACTTAAAACTATGACTAGTTTGTGTTTGTTATATGTTTAATCAATATTGTTTGTTTTGTTTTGATTAAAATGATAAAAAAAATTTAGATCAGATTGGTACAAAATATTAAATCAATATTTGTGACCTTATTTAATTTATTAAATGACACATAAAGTTGATTTAAGTATTTGTGCATTTTGTGGCATCATATAAGCATTAAACAACTAGTTTTATTGTTGTTTGTTTTTGTATGAATGCCATGTATAATATACATGTTCTTCATGATTTTATGTTTTAATTCATTTTGATACATATTATATGTATTTTTAATGTTTATGGGCTGTATGACATAAAATTAAAAAATGGCAAAATTGGAAATTATACTAGAGTTGATTTATGGCACAAATCTAACTAGTTAGTGTTTTGGGCTTTTAAGAGAACTTATTCAATAAGAGGATTTAGTCCATTGGGCTTCAGCCCAGGCCCATCATGGGGACCTCTCTTAAAAGTTCAAGTACACAATTTCCATTAATGGGTTTGGCTAAATTAATTAAAATTGGACTTTATTTGATCCATGAATGTTATGTATATTTATTTGCTTGTTTGGTGTGATGAATGGATATACATGGTGCATTCATGGGCCCTGGGTTTTTGTAATTAAATATGGCTTGCGAGCCATTATGTATTATTGTAAAAGTTTCATTTATTTCTTATAATAGAATTTATTTGAAGACTTTGTAAATCAAGACGAAGCCCACCGGAGTGGAGAAGCCCAACTTGAAGATTCTTATGTAATAGTATAGAATCTTAGTTGTAGGTTTTTGGGCCCATGTTTGTCACTCTTTACTTTATGCAATTATATATATATATATGCATGCTATGAATGGATGACAAAGCGTATGCCATGTAAGCCATAATAAAATGAATCCCTAAAATAGTAAGTCACAAAGTTGCCTTCCTAATTTGAAACATGTCAAGGCATCGATCATCGATCACATATACTAGGAGTCCTAGATGCGCCCGATTATCTTTCTGAGGCATGAGTTGTGAATGTAGGTTGGACTTAACATGGAAAGGGATGCTCGGACCTAGGCAACTAATAAATGGGTTTGTGCTATAACATCTTAAGATGTTAGCCTATTTGATCCAAGAGTCATATACGAGACATGATTGGAGTTTTCCTACCTAAGTAACTTAACTTATTAGGTGTACAAGCTCAGCTTGACTAATAAGTTGTTGTGAAAAGTGAATCTTGGCCCACATTAAATCACTAACGTGAATTATTTATAGGGATATTAATTCAGTTTGTGAAATTATAAATAAGACCTCTTTTAATCTTGCTAAATTTTATTGTAGATTGAAAATGGGATCTTCAAACAACAATTTCTCATTGCGATCGGTCCTTGAAAAGGACAAATTGAATGGCAACAACATCATAGACTGGTCTCAAAACTTAAGAATAGTTCTTAAGTAAGAGAAAAAGTCATATGTTTTGGATGCACCCTTGCCTGAAGAACCTAGTAAGAACGCCTCTGCGGTTCAAAAGGAAACTTTTGAGACCAAGAAGAGCGATTCCAATGATATGACCTATTTGATGCTGGCCACTATGGTGCCTGACTTGCAAAAGCAATTCATGGACCAAGAGGCTTATGCGATCATGGTGCACCTCAAGGAGATGTTCCAAGAACAAGCTCGTCACAAGAGGTTCGTGACAACAAAGGCCTTAATTTCTTGTAAGATGGCTGCGGGTACTCCTGTTAGTACCCATGTACTCAAGATGAAAGGGTATCTTGATACTCTTGAGAAGCTTGATGTACAAGTCCCGAAGGAATTGGCCACTGACTTGATCTTAGGTTCATTGACTGATGATTATGATACATTTGTTATGAATTATAACATGCATGCAATGAACAAGACAGTCACTGAGCTTCATGGGATGCTTAAGAATTTTGAAGAAAACATTCAAAAGACCAATCCCGTACTGATGGTTCAAGGGGGGCATTAAGAATGGACCCGCTAAGGGAAAAGGAAAGGGAAAGGAAAAACCCAAGAATGACCCGGCTTGGTTCAACTCAAATGGGAGTGCACCTCAGGCCCAATCCAAGCCCAAGGCGCAAAAGCTCAAGGAGAGCGAGAGCACATGCTTCCATTGCAATAAGATAGGGCATTGGAGGGAGAATTACGATCTCTTCAAGGAAGAACAAAAGAAGAATGGAGCCAAGGTATCCAGTTCTGGTATTTTTGTTGTTGAAATTAACCTTTCTATTTCTACCACTTGGGTATTGGATACCGGTTGTGGTTCTCACATTTGTTCAAATGTGCAGGGGCTAAGAAATAGGCGGTTACTTGAAAAGAATGAAGTGGACCTCCGTGTGGGGAATGGAGCATGAGTTGCTGCCATTGAGATATGCGACTATCAACTCACTTTACCTTCTGGACTTTGTTTAGTTTTGAAAAATTGTTATTATGTGCCTGCTATGAGCAAAAACATTATTTTAGTTTCATGTTTGGATTTGGATGAATTTGATTTTGTTATTAAAAATGGAAATGCTCATATTCATCGCCAAGGCATTTCATATGGCAATGCCATGTTGCAAAATGGCCTTTATATCCTTGATCTACAAAATAAAGAGTCCATATGCAACATTAATACAAAGAGAGTTAAATCAAACGAATTGAACCCTACTTACTTCTGGCATTGTCGTTTAGGACATGCAAACGAAAAATGCATTTCAAGACTCCATAAATCTAGAGTGCTTGGGTCATTTGACTTAGAGTCTTATGACACATGCGAGCCATGTTTGCATGGAAAAATGACAAAGAGTCCTTTTAACAAGAAAGGTGAGAGGACTAACGACTTGTTAGAACTAATACATACTGATGTATGTGGACCATTAAGTACACAAGCTAGAGGTGGTTTTAGCTACTTCGTAACATTCATAGATGACTTCAGTAGATATGGCTACGTCTATCTAATGAAGTACAAGTCTGAAACTTTTAAGAAATTCAAAGAGTTTAAGAACGAAGTAGAAAAACAACTTGGCAAAAGTATAAAAGCCATTCGATCAGATCGAGGTGGCGAATACTTAAGTCAAGAATTTGACAGTCATCTGAAGGAGTGTGGAATTATTTCATAGCTCACTCCTCCTAAAACGCCATAATGGAATGGTGTGTTCTAAAGGAGAAATCGAACTCTGTTGGACATGGTTCGATCAATGATGAATCAAGCAAATCTTCCTGTCTCTTTTTGGGGTTATGCATTAGAAACTGCTGCGTTTCTACTAAATCATACTCCAACTAAAGCAGTTGAGAAGACACCATACGAGGTATGGACTGGAAAAGAACCCAATATGTTGTTTCTCAGAATTTGGGACTGTGAAGCACATGTTAAGAAATTAACATCTTACAAACTAGAGTCCAAATCCACTGTCTACTTGTTTATGGGTTATCCCAAAGAAATAAAGGGATACTACTTTTACTCACAAGCCGAGAACAAAGTATTTGTTGCTCGCAAGGTTGTTTTCTTGGAAAAAGAGTTCCTTCTCAAGAAAGACAGTGGGAGTAAAGTAAAACTTGGAGAAATTCAAGCGCTGCAAACTCCTATAGAGGATAAGTTGGAAATGGGATCAAGTTCACAACCGGTTGTGGAACAAGAACCAATTACACAAAACCTTAAAGGTCTGGTAGGGTACGTCAGGAGATTGAGAGATATGAATTTCTAATCACTGACAGTGACACTATTGAGTTAGTAGATCTTGAGGATCCTACTACCTACTGAGAAGCTATTGAGAGCCCAAACTCTAAAAATTGGCTTGAAGCCATGAAATCCGAGATGCAATCAATGTATGATAGCTAGGTTTTGACCTTGGTTGATCCACCGGAAGGTGCTAAGGTAATTTAATGCAAATGGCTATTTAAACTCAAAGCTAATAAGACCTACAAAGGTAGACTAGTAGCAAAAGGTTTTCGACAAACTCATGGTGTAGACTATGATGAAACCTTTTCGCCTGTAGTCATGCTCAAGTCCATTAGGATCTTGCTTGCCATAGCTACATATCATGATTATGAGATATAGAAAATGGATGTCAAAACTGCTTTCCTCAATGGAAATTTACTTGAGTATGTGTATATGACACAGCCTGAGGGTTTTGTCAATCCCAAACATCCTAAGAAGGTTTGCAAGCTTCAAAAATCCATTTATGGATTAAAGCAGGCATCTCGAAGTTAGAATCTTCATTTTGATGAGGCAGTTAAAAATTTGACTTCATCAAGAACGAAGATGAGCCTTGTGTGTGCAAGAAGGTTAGTGGGAGCATAGTAGTATTTCTGGTCCTATATGTGGACGACATCCTTCTCATTGGAAATGATATTCCAACATTGCATAAGGTTAAGCAATGGTTGGGGAAATGTTTCTCAATGAAAGACTTAGGTAAAGCTGAGACAATACTTGGTATTCGGATTTATAGAGATAGATCAAATCAGCTTTTGGGACTAAGTCAAGAAAAGTACATAGATAAAGTACTAAAGCATTTTAGTATGGGAGACTCAAAGAAAGGGTACATACCTTTGGCTTTGGGAGTTCCTTTAACTAAAGAACAATGCCCTAAAATCAATGAAGAAAGGGACAACATGAGTAGAATCTCATATGCATCTGCTATTGGATCTATCATGTATGCTATGTTATGTACTAGGTTGGATGTTGCTCATGCACTGAGTATAACTAGTAGGTTTCAGCAAGACCCTGGTGAGAAGCACTAGTCTGCTATAAAGGGGATTCTAAAGTACCTGCGAAGGACTAAGGATCACTTCTTGGTGCATGGTGGTCAAGATGAGCTCGTCATACAAGGTTATGCCGATGCTGCTTTTCAGACCAACACACAGGATTCAAGATCGCAATCTGGATTTTTTTTGTTTTGAACGGTGGTGCTGTCAGCTGAAGAAGCTCAAAGTAAGAGACCGTTGCCGACTCAACTACAAAATCTGAGTATATTGCAGTGAGTGAGGCGGCAAAAGAGGCTGTTTAGATTAGAAATTTCATTTCTGGATTAGGAGTGGTCCCAAGCATCCTAGATCTATTAGAAATTTTCTGTGACAACAATGGGGCCATCGTAGGGGCTAAGGAGCCTCGGTCCTACCAGAAATCCAAACACATACTCAGGAGGTACCACCTGATCAGAGAGATCATTGATCGTGGGGATGTCAAGGCTAGCAAGATAGCAAGTGAAGACAATATAGCGGAGCCTTTGATGAAATAGTTGCGTCCAAATCTGCACGAAGCTCATTTGAGAGCATTCGGTCTTAGGGCTATGCCCAATTGGGACTAGTGCTAGTGGGAGATTGTTAGTGTAAGCCCTAGCCCCAATGCATTGTTATAAAACACTTTAGTTAATAAATGAGGCATTTGTTTTATCTATTGTATTCTTGTGCATATCAATTGATAGAACTATCCAAGAATGTTGTTTCAGTTTAATTTATCATGTGTGAGGCACATGGTTGTAAGACTTGTAAACAATAGAGACTTCATTCTAAATGTCCATAGTCAGTCATTGTTATGGGAATAACAATAAATTAAGACTAGTATGCTCTCTCTGATAAGTTGAGTTCTGTCTTACGGATCATAAGGACAAGAGTGCCAATCAGAGATCATAGATACATGTTTAGAACATGGTATCTGGATTCGATCCATTCATGAGAACACTATATGGTATAAGTCATAAGTGTTTCTCATATGCAAGTTTTTGCATCGGAGATCTTAGACCTAAAATCTCTATGAAACTCTTTATGAATTACTGTGTACTTTGACATACACCTAACGTGCTCGTAACAGAGTGACAAGTATGGGTATGCTTGGGTATGCATTGATTCATGTTAGAGAGCATGAGAGAAGTGAAGGGATTACCCCTCTCAATAAGAGAGAAAATATCATCGGCCACTTGGTCAGTGAACTGAGAAGTGTATGGCCATACCAAGATGAAATAATGAGTAATCATTATTTATCTGAGAGTTCAGTATCACTGGAATATTAAGAAAGGAATTAATATATATAAGGATGACTAGTTACATGCCTTATATTAATTCTGATATTTATGGGTAAGGGACTATGTAAAATTGCATTAGGTCACTAAATATCGTTTGCATTTTCATTTAATTTGGAATGCTATAATATCTTGCTAGAGAATATATATAGCCTTTGAATTAATTCATTAATTTATTGCCAATATTAAATGGACCTATAGGATCGCACACAAAGTATTAGGCTTAAAATAAAGTATTGGGTATTAATTTGGATTTTTAATTAAATTCAAATTAGTGTATGTAATGGGCATTATGATTGCTAAAAGGACCTTGGCCCATTAGAGAAGGAGATTCGGCCTATAAGGTTTAATTTCAATTAATTAATTATCTTGTATTAATTTAATTAATTAAGTATTAAAGCCTAAAAGAATTTAAATCAAATTAAATATCTTAAATAAGATATGATGTGACCAAAATTCCAA
Source organism: Excoecaria agallocha (assembly GCA_037975025.1). Lineage (NCBI taxonomy): Eukaryota > Viridiplantae > Streptophyta > Magnoliopsida > Malpighiales > Euphorbiaceae > Excoecaria > Excoecaria agallocha. Next base: position 21,499,874 of record CM075817.1, read on the forward strand.
GATAAAAAACAAGGGAATTTCAGCACATGTACATTCCTCAAATTAAGTAATTTATCTTGGTTAAATGTCTTACATTTATTTCAAATTAATTCAAAAGAGTTTAAATCAATATATATTACTGATTTTAAGGAAGTGATTAAGAATGAATTCACTACCTAAATGGATGAGGATCTCAGCATTATCACTTAAGAAAATAAGTGATATATATTGAATGAGAAGAAATAAAAAACCCTAAGGCGTGAACTTGTTCTCTCTCTCACAAAAATTTTCTTGGCTGAATTCACAAAGAGAAAAGGATTGTTCCTTGTTCTCTTGTGTTCTTGGACAGCAATAGCAACTAAAAGAAGTGCAAGATCAAATCTTGTAGCTTCAATCCTTTGCCATTACACAATATTTAAATATAGAGCTAGCAATCTCGATTTTAAGCCGTCATTGCAATTGTGTGTGTGAACATAGAGGGGACTGGCATAAAGGTTGTTCCTTTGGCATTGGTGGTGAAGATCTAAGGAAAATAAATCCTTCTTGATTGCTGGTCATCATCAAAATCAAATCTTGAAGTGCATCTAAAGTTGTAAGTTTTAAAACCCTAAAATTGCATTTTTCGATTCTAGTTTATGGATTGAGTGGCTTGTATGATCGATTTTATTATTTTTTCACTGCATGATCATCATATAAATGCCATGTTATATGCCATCATCTATAATGTCCATGCATATCAAAAATTTTGAATTCGAGTATCTATAGACACCTTATGTTGGACTCCTTAGTTCAGAATCCTAGTGATAAAGTTCTTTAAGGAAATAAAGAATGAAAACCACTTTTAAACACTCGAAATAACCTAAAATGGGTGCGTACAGGGCCTCATAGGCCTGAGAGGTGAAAGGGTTATGGCCTTAGTCCCCTTTCAGAAGTCAAATCTTTCATTAATAAAGACCAGAGAGGCATTCGATTATGTCCCCCTCTGGATAGCCAACCATGCATTTTTTCTTTAAAAACTCATTGGAAACCCTATAAATATCCCAATGTCCGCTAATGAATTTTTTGAAGACTTTGAAAATTCAGCTTTCGGACTAATTAAAATTTACATTCGGGGCTAGTTTGACATCAAAACGACCTCAGATTGATCCAAAATTTTAAGCATGGCCTAATTAAAATTTTTAAAAATTTTTGGTATAATTTTTATCAAAAATTAACAACTAAAAGTGTATTGGCCAATTAAATGGTGATATGTGGCATTGGACCCACATAGGACTTAATTGTTTTTGTCCTAAAGTGGGTAACCAATTAATGGGCATTAAGAGATCTTTATCTCTTATTTTTTGCCAACCAAATGGCCATTCCTTTTCATTTTGCCGTGGCTTCATCCTCTTCTTCTTGTTCTTCCTTTTCTTTGTTTCTTTAAGGCTTAATTCATAAAATTTCTCAACCATCATCTCAGTTAAATTGTTTTATCTTGCTTCCCTTCACCTTTGATTGCTATGGATGATGAAAGAAGGTGAATAAATTCTAATTCTTCAAGTAGATAATTTGGTGAGTTGGGAAAAATTTAGTTTTATTTGATAATTAGAGTAATTAAGTGTTGATTATAGTATTGTGTGTATTATTTAAGCAAAAAAAATTGACTTAATCTATGGTGATTTTGGCCATGAATTTGCTGCCAATTGAAGAGCAAGGAGAGGGAAGCAAATCAACCAAAAATAAGGGAAAAGAAAAAATTATTGAGTGATTTGATAAGTGAATAATTTTAAACCCTTTAATTTCACAATAAATATGTTATATATATAGTTAGAAAAAAATTTGGTTAATTATTAATTATGAATTAATTATGAAATTGGACTTAGAATTGTGCAATTAGAAGATAAATTAGTGAAATTATGGTATTTAATTAAAATTTAGACAAGTTTAATTTTAGAAAAAAATTCGGTCACTTTAAAAAAAATTAGGGACTAAAATGAAAATTTTTGAATTAAATTGAAATAAATGAAAAATAGATGGTTTTATGTTTATTGTGATTAAATTGGGTAGAAAATATAATTTATAAGGAAATTGAAATAAGGTAACCGAATAGGGACCTTAAGAAAATTTATGAAATTTTGAGATATAAATCGGAATAAATACAAAATAGAATATAATTAATCTATATGACATGTAAGGAGCATGTATTAGAAAAGAAAGTAATAAATAAAATAATTATAATTGAATTGTATGATTTTAATTGAAAAACTGGTATATTTGAAATTCTGAGATTGTTTTTAATAATGAAGACTAATTATTACCATGAATCGGTAATGATACATTATTGTAAATTGTATTAAATTGTAATTGTATTTTGCTCTTAGTATTATGTGTGAATTCAGAAATTAGGATGTACATGGCTAGCCATAGGGATATTTCTGTAACTGTGGTAGCAAGTCATGGCGACTTGCATAGTGGTAACCTTGATATGGTTCCACGTCTGTATTGGAGTGTTTGGGGAAAATGAAAAAAGAAAAAGAAAGGAAAAAAATAATATGTGAGTAATTGATACTATCGGAGTACTGGGACCTATAAGGTTTGTAGTTCTGCTCATCCTAATTAGTGATATATTTTCATGCTATACTAGGGGCAAGAGAATTAGAATATTGTATCGACTAAAGCATAAAAAGATGTTGTATAAGTAAAAATGTAAAACTTGAAAAGCGAGAATAAATTATTGTTTGGACAAAAGCATACTGAAAAATATGGATAAAAGCCTAAAAGAACTATTAAACAAAGAAATTAGGACAAAAGTGCATATTTGAAACTTTTGGGACTAAAGTGAAAATTTATCCCTATAGTGTAAAATTCAAATTTAAAGTGATAAAATTTGAGAATAAAACTTGAAAATCTATAATTGAGAACGAATTTCTCAAGCAAGGGCAAATTAGTAATTTTATCAATAAAAGTAAAATCTAGACTTTAATCGAGATAGAAATTTGTATTATAATGAAATGAACTGATGAAAAACAAATAATGAAATACAATTATGAAAAATATGGGAATGAACTGTAGTGAAATTCTTGGGTTTTAAGTTTATGTTCACCACTAAGTACTTTTGTACTTAGTGTGTGGTTTTGTACTGCACGCAGGAGACAGAGACTGAGTTCGTGTTGGAAGGGAATCAATGTTAGAACGATCCAGCATTTTTGTGGTTTTATTTAGCATGTACATATAGATGTTGCCTTGTAGGACAACATGGCTAGTTTTGGGGACTGTATATAGTTTTGGACTTGTATATATCTGTTATGTACTGTAAATAAGTAGATGGGATAAGCACAAGAATTATTTTATATATATATATGTATGGTTATATGTAAAATTTTGAAAATGACTGTTGTTCTGTATTTGGCTGATCTTGTGGAGTATTTATATAGATTGTGGAGGTTAGGTTGGATGTTTATGAACATTTTGGGAGTGTTTTATAGCTATTGCAGGAAGGCAAAATTTTGATTTCAGCCGTTATGCTGCCTAAATTTATGTGGATTAATTAATAAGATATTTTAGAATGTAGGACCCACAACTAAATGGTTAAAATAATGAATGTTATAGATGGATAATTTAATAATAATTTATGGACCATAGCAATGTTATGTGACACCGGTACTCGAACCAATATCCGGCTATCGGGTGTTATATTTAGTATCAGAGCCAGGTTTAGGCAGTCCTAAGATTGGAGAAATTAGGAGTTAAGTTTGATTGAGTGATTGGATTCTTTATGTATGTACATGTCATGAGCTGAGATGTTTTGATTATAAGGTGATTTTATTGGAGAAACTGATGTTTATCTGTCCCCTGTATCTATTTTATAGTGTAAAGATGGCATCTGGATCTCAGGCAGGCACTGAGGCTGATGATAGAGAAAGTGAAGCCTCTTTGAATGTGAGTGATGCAGAGTTACAGGATCATGGTCAGCCTACTTCACCTCTAGTATCACCAGTTCCACCGCCTGCTGCACCTCAGGAATTCATACAAATGATGGCAGATTTATTATACTAGAGGATGCAGGCTCCTCCTCCACCTCAGCCACTGCAGCAGCAGCCACCTCCACCCCACCTAGGAGGTTTATTCTAGAGCAATTGAAGAAATTGGGGGTAGAAGATTTCTTTGGCAGGGATCAGACTATAGCTGTGGAAGTTGAGGAGTAGTTGGATAGGTTAAAGAGATTATTTCAGATCACTCATAGTCCGCCAAAGGAGATGCTTGAGGGGGCAATTGCATTATTTCAGGGACCGACTTTCACTTGGTGGGAGACAGTCCGACGATATACCCCTATTGAGTAGGTGACCTGGGATTTCTTTTTACAATAGTTTGGAAATAAATATGTTGGGAAAGTGCATCAGAGGGCTATGGAGAGTGCTTTTTGGAGACCGAGACAGGGAAACAAATCTGTACAGGAATATGAGTGGGAGTTTGAGCATTTTTTGGTTTATATGATAGATTATAATTTAACTCAGCAGAAGACATGTCAGTTATTTGAGCAGGGTCTCCATAATAAGATTAGAAAGTCCATTGCAACTCAAAAGTATGTGGATATGGGATCCCTTGTACTTATAGCTTCTCGAGTTAAGTCCATTCAGACTGATGAGGCCAGTAGATAGGTTAGATCTCAGCAGAGAAGAAAACCATCCTAGTCTGGCGGCCCTAGTGGTTCTGGAAAGAAGCCACGGAATCCTTCTTCACAGATACCAAATGTACCTCCAGTGCCTACTCAGAGTCAGAGATCGATCGCCAGGATAGGTACCCCAACTCAATCTGTAGTTAGCCCACCTAGAGCTACTGTTGTTGGTAGAGGAGCAAGGATACCTATATGTGATTTTTGCGATAGGAGACACCTAGGGGAGTGTTTGAGGCATACTGGAGCTTGCCTCAGATGTGTATCAAGAGACCATGTGGTGAGAGATTGCCCGAGAGCTCAGATAGCTATATCAGGACCTCAAGCAGCTGGGTCTGGAGCCACAGCATAGAGAGGTAGAGGCAGAGGGGCAACCTCAGGGTCATTTGCTAGTAGAGGAGCTAGACGAAGCCAGAGTGTAGCAGAGAGTCGACCTGCAATCCTTAATTATGGTATGAGAGTCAGGGAGGATCAGGATGCACCTAACATCATTGTTGGTAAATTTTCTCTCTTTGGTACTTCTATCTATGCTTTGATAGACCTTGGGTTGACACATTCTTATATTAGCACTAAGATTGCACAAGGAAAAGGGTTAGTTGTTGCACAGCTTGAGCATGATATTCAAGTTAGTAATCCTTTAGGGCACAGTGTGGTAGTTAATACAGTATACTGGGACTGCCCTATTAGTATTTGGTAGTGTACCTTTCCTGCTGATTTGATAGCCCTTCCTTTCCGAGAATTTGATATTATTCTAGGTATGGATTGGCCTTATGCTCACCGGGCTATAGTAGATTATCGGTTAAAGCAAATCACCTTGATGACCCAGGATAGAAAAAAAATAACTGTAGATGGGGAATGGTTAGATTTCTTATCAAATGTGATTTCAGCTACAGCAGCACATCGGTTGATAAGAAAATGGTATGTAGCATATTTAGCTTATGTGATTGAAACTGGAAAGGAGGGACCGTGTATCAGTGATATTCCTACAGTTTATGACTTTTCAGATGTTTTTTCGGATGAATTGCCTGGTTTGCCACCAAACAGAGAGGTAGAATTCTCAATTGAGGTGATGCCTGGTATTGCACCTATATCTATAGCTCCGTACAGAATGGCACCCACTGAGTTGAAAGAACTCAAAGTTCAGTTGCAGGAGTTATTAGAGAAATGATTTATTAGGCCTAGTGTTTTGCTTTGGGGTGCACCAGTACTATTTGTAAAGAAGAAGGATGAATCTCTGTGGTTATGCATCGATTATAGGCAGTTGAATAAGGTTACTATCAGAATAAATATCCACTGCCTCGCATTGATGACTTGTTTGACCAGCTAAAAGGTGCAAGGATGTTCTCTAAGATTGATTTACGATCGGGATACTACCAATTGGGAGTTAGGGAGGCTGATGTGCAGAAGATAGTTTTCTGTACCAGATATGGACACTATGAGTTCTTAGTGATGCCGTTTGGATTGACAAATGCACCAACAGCTTTTATGGATCTCATGAATCGAATTTTTCACCCATACTTGGACCAATTTGTGGTAGTCTTCATAGATGATATTCTAGTGTATTATAAGAATCCTGAAGAACATGACAGACATCTCAGGATAGTACTTCAGATTTTAAGGGATCGGTAACTGTGTGCAAAGCTCAGTAAGTATGAGTTTTGGCTTTAGGAAGTTGCATTCTTGGGACATATAATGTCTGCACAAGGAATATCTGTGGATCCCAAGAAAGTACATACGATATTAGAGTAGAAAACTCCTGGAAATATGATAAAGTTAGAAGTTTTCTGGGTCTAGCTGGTTATTATAGAAGGTTTGTAAAGGGATTTTCTACCATTGCTACTCCTTTGACTTGATTACTTCAGAAGAATGTTAGATTTGTATGGTCAGAGAAGTGTCAAGAGAGTTTTGAGCAATTAAAGAAGATGTTGATAGAAGCACCTGTTTTGACCCAGCCAGAGTCAGGAAAAGATTTTGTAATTTACAGCGATGCTTTTAGAAATGGGTTAGGTTGTGTCTTGATGCAGGAGGGTAAAGTGGTTGCTTACGCTTCCAGACAACTAAAGACTCATGAGAGGAATTATCCCACTCATGATTTGGAATTAGCAACAATTGTATTTGCATTGAAAATATGAAGGCATTATCTTTTTGGTGAAAAAATTTTTTATCTTCACCGACCCCAAGAGTTTGAAATACCTGCCGACATAGAAGAAACTTAACTTAGAAAGAGATGTTGGCTAGAGTTGATTAAAGATTATGATAGTTACATTAACTACCATCAGGGTAAAGCTAATGTGGTAGCTGATGCACTCAGTAGGAAACATATGGCAGGTAATAAGTTAATCAAATATTTTATATATTTACCTTTCATATAGTATAAATGGTAATTGAGTGATGTTATGTAACAACTTTAAGAGCTATGAGTGTGAGATTGTCCTTGACGGCTGATGGAGCACTTTTAGCCAAATTACAACTTAAGCCAGACTTGTTACAACAAGTAAAAGCCATCCAGCTACATGATAAGAGGTTGGCTAAAGTTATGATGGATATCAGTGAGAGTAGTGATACTGATTTCACTTTAGCTCCAGATGTAGCTTATATTTCAGGGGAAGACTGTGCGTACCTGCTAATGAAGAGTTAAGGAAAAAGATTTTGATTGAGGCACATAGTAGCAGTTATGCAATGCATTCAGGTAGTACTAAAATGTACCAGAATTTGAAGACTCATTACTGGTGGCCTGGGATGAAGAGGGAGATTGTAGAGTTTGTGTCTAAGTGTTTGATTTGTCAACAAGTTAAGGCTGATCATCAAGTTCCATTTGGATTACTTTAACCTACTTTTGTACCGAAATGAAAATGGGATAGGATTACCATGGATTTTGTATCAAGTTTGCCACTCACCAGACATTAGCATGATACTGTTTGGGTGATAGTCGATAGACTGACTAAATTTACCCACTTTCTGCCTGTGAGATCAGACTTTTCCCTGGTAAGGTTAGCTAAAATTTATATTAAGGAGATTGTTCGACTGTATGGTGTTCCTATCTCTATAATTTCAGATCGAGATCCTCGATTTACTGCTAAATTCTGGGAGAGACTACAAACATTATTGGACACAAGATTACATTTTAGTACAACTTTTCACCCACAGACGAATGGACAATCTGAAAGAGTTATACAAGTGCTTGAGGATATGTTGAGATGCTGTGTTCTAGATTTTGGTGGCAATTGGGAAAAATATCTCCCTTTAGCGAAATTTGCATACAACAATAGTTATCAATCTAGTATCAAAATGGCACCATATGAAGCATTGTATGGGAGAAGATGTAGGACTCCATTATGTTGGATCGAGCTTAGTGAGAATATATTAGTCAGACCTGATCTAATTAAAGAAATCAAAGATAAGGTCCAATTGATTAGAGATAATTTGAAGGCAACAGTTGATAGACAGAAGTCCTATGCTGACTTGAAGAGAAAAGATATTGAGTATCAAGTGGGTGAGAAAGTATTCTTGAAAGTATCTCTTTGGAGGAAGATTGTGAGGTTTGGTAGGAAAGGAAAGTTGAGTCCCAGATTTATAGGCGCTTATGAGATTTTAGAAAGAATAGGACCAGTGGCTTATAGATTGGATTTACCATTAGAGTTACAAAAGATCCATGATGTGTTTCACGTGTCTATGCTCAGGAGATATCGATCGGATCCATCGCACGTGATCACAACACGGGCCTTTCAGCTAAAATCAAATTTATCTTATAATGAGGAACCGATGAGAATTCTGGATAGGGAAGTAAAATAGTTGAGAAATAAGAAGATACCGCTGGTTAAAGTACTTTGAACTCACTATAACATCGAGGAAGCGACTTGGGAACTAGAAGAGACTATGAGACAGCAATATCCACAACTGTTTTCACCAGGTAAATTTTGAGGATGAAATTTTTTATTTAGTAGGAGAGAAATGTAACATCCCAAGAATCGTCGATCATGTGAATAATACTTTCCGAGGTAAATAGTGCTACCCAGAGCCTATCAGGTCCATAAAATTTTTTCTTCACCATTGAAAAGTATTATTCATAAAGAATTTGGTGGTATAATTTGGACTGAAATTGAGGTCAAATAGGTCTCCAAAAGGGACTTTGAAAATTTTTTGAATAGGTCCTAAGTGGGAATAATAGGTCAAATAGGTCAAATAGGTCCTAAGTGGGAATAATAAAATGAATTTTTTGAAGACTTTGAAAATTCAGCTTTCAGACTGATTAAAATTTACATTCGGGGCTAGTTTGACATCGAAACGACCTCGGATTGATCCAAAATTTTAAGCATAGCCTAATTAAAATTTTTAAAAATTTTTGGTATAATTTTTATCAAAAATTGATAACTAAATATGTATTGACCAATTAAATGGTGACATGTGGCATTGAACCCACTTAGGACTTAATTGTTTTTGTCCTAAAGTGGCTAACCAATTAATGGGCATTAAGAGATCTTTATCTCTTTTTTTTTGGCTGACCAAAAGGCCATTCCTTTTCATTTTTTTATGGCTTCATCCTCTTCTTCTTCTTCTTCTTCTTCTTCTTCTTCTTCTTCTTCTTCTTCTTTGTTTCTTTAAGGCTTAATTCATAAAATTTCTTAACCATCATCTCAATTAAATTGTTTTATCTTACTTTCCTTCACCTTTGGTTGCTATAGGTGGTGAAAGAAGGTGAATAAAGTCTAATTCTTCAAGTAGATAATTTGGTGAGTTGGGAAAAATTTAATTTTATTTGATAATTAGAGTAATTAAGTGTTGATTATAGTATTGTGTGTATTATTTGAGCAAAACAATTTTGACTTAATCTATGGTAATTTTGGCCATGAATTTGCTGCCAATTGAAGAGCAATGAGAGGGAAGGAAATCAACCAAAAATAAGGGAAAAGACAAAATTATTGAGTGATTTGGTAAGTGAATAATTTTAAATCCTTTAATTTCACAATATATATGTTGTATATGTAATTAGAAAAAAAATTAGTTAATTATTAATTATGAATTAATTGTGAAATTGGACTTAGAATTGTGCAATTAGAAGATAAATTAGTGAAATTATGGTATTTAATTAAAATTTAGACAAGTTTAATTTTAGGAAAAATTTGGTCACTTTAAAAAAAATAGGGACTAAAATGAAATTTTCCGAATTAAATTGAAATAAATAAAAAATAGATGGTTTTATGTTTATTGTGATTAAATTGAGTAAAAAATATAATTTATAAGAAAATTGAAATAAGGTAACTGAATAAGGACCTTAAGAAAATTTATGAAATTTTGAGATATAAATCGAAATAAATGCAAAATAGAATATAATTAATCTATATGACATTTAAGAAGCATGTATTGAAAAAGAAAGTAATAAATAAAATAAATAAATAAAATAATTATAATTGAATTGTATGATTTTAATTGAAAAACTAATATATTTAAAATACCAAGATTGTTTTTAATAATGAAGACTAATTATTACTATGAATCTATAATGATGCATTATTGTAAATTGTATTAAATTGTAATTGTATTTTGCCCTTAGTATTATGTGTGAAATCAGAAATGAGGATGTACATGGCTAGCCATAAGGATATTTCTGTAACCGCGGTAGCAAGTCATGGCGACTTGCATAATGGTAACCTTGATATGGTTCCATGTCTGTATTTGAGTTTTTGGGGAAAATAAAAAAGAAAAAGAAAGGAAAAAAATAATATGTGTGTAATTGATACTACCGGAGTACTAGGACCTATAGGGTCTGTGGTTTCGCTCATTCTAATTAGTGATATATTTCCATGCTATACGAGGGGCAAGAGAATTAAAATATTATATTAACTAAAGCATAAAATGATGTTGTATAAGTAAAAATGTAAAACTTGAAAAGCGAGAATAAGTTACTATTTGGACAAAAGCGTACTGAAAAATAAGGGTAAAAGCCTAAAAGAACTGTTAAACAAAGAAATTAGGACAGAAGTGCATATTTGAAACTTTAGGGACTAAAGTGAAAATTTATCCCTATAGTGTAAAATTCAAATTTAAAGTGATAAAATTTGAGAATAAAACTTTAAAATCTATAATTGAGAACGAATTTCTCAAGCAAGGGCAAATTAGTAATTTTGTTAATAAAAGTAAAAATCTAGACTTTAATCGAGATAGAAATTTGTATTATAATTAAATGAACCGATGAAAAATAGACAATGAAATGCAATTATGAAATATATGTGAATGAACTGTAGTGAAATTCTGGGATTTTAAGTTTATATTCACCACTAAGTACTTTTGTACTTAGCGTGCGGTTTTGTACTGCACGCAGGAGACAGAGACTGAGTTCGCACTGAAAGAAAATCAACGTTAGAAGAATCCAGCATTTTGTGGTTTTGTTTAGCATGTACATATATATGTTGCCTTGTAGGACAATATGGCTAGTTTTGGGGACTGTATATAGTTTTGGACTTGTATCGGTTATATGTAAAATTTTGAAAATGACTGTTGTTCTGTATTTGGCTAATCTTGTGGAGTATTTATATAGATTGTGGAGGTTGGGTTGGATGTTTGTGAACATTTTAGGAATGTTTTGTAGCTATTGCAGGAAGGCAGAATTTAGGTTTTAGCCGTTATACTGCCTGAGTTTCTGTAGATTAATTAATAAGATATTTTAGAATGTGAGACTCACAACTAAATGGTTAAAATAATGAATGTTACAGATGGATAATTTAATAATAATTTATGAACCACTGCAATATTATGTGACTCCGGTACTCGGACCAATGTCCGGCTATCGGGTGTTACAAGCCAAACGTAATAAAATCAAACCTTCTTATTGCTCTTGATCATTCCAAGCTTTTTTTGAGTTTTTTCGTTGAGTTAGAGCACAAAGCCCAAAGGCAGTTTATTTAGGAAGAACTACTTCCAATTTTATAGTTTTCTTCTTCTTCTAATTCTTTTTTTCTTCTTCTTTATTTTATGTTCTTTGATTTTTATTTTCCTTCGAAAGAATAAAATTGTTTATATTCCTTCCACGTCTTTTGTCTAAAGAACTATTCCAATCCATGGAATGAGTTCTTCATATTATAAATTCATTTATTGAACAAAATGAATTGATTTTCTTTTTTCATTTTCTATTTGCTCTTTTTTTATTTTGGAATGGAAAATCTTTCTATTTATTCTCACATTGTATTGTTCATAGAACTATTCCCATTAATGGAATAAGTTCATTTCATATATATAGTATAAGATTCATTTTATTCACTTATTGGATAAAATGGAATAATTTTTTTTTATATCTTTATGGGATTATTCTAACAACTGAATAAATCCCCTTTATATGATTGGTTAATTCACATAGATTAATTAAATAAGCAAATCACATTGATTTTAATAGATTGGGACATATTCCCATTCATATTAGAAGCAAAAGTAAATAATAAAACTTTTCAGTATGATTCAATGTGATTTTTTTATTATGATAAAGTAAATAATAAAACTTATTTGGAATAAGGCATATTTAACTCCCTAAACTTTTACATTTTTTCACACTAAGTTCTTAAACTAAAATTTCTCCACATTAAGTTCTCGAACTTTTATTTTAGTGCACATTAGATCCTTCAAAAAACTAAAATTTTTATAAATTGTAGATTTATCCTAAAATTAGATAAAGGCTATTAAACATTATCCTTTTAAAGGATAAGAAAAAAGTCTTAAAGAGTCAAGTGACTTTCAAAAACCTTTTGAACATTATGAGAGGCCACACAAAGAGTTTAAACTCCAATAATCCTTTGGGATTGATTCATTTAAGGAAATATATGATGACATGGACAAACTCTTTGAACATTATCATAACATAGGAGCTATTGGAAATTTGCCATAAGTTAGGCAATCCCTAGCAAATGAAGTGAGAAAATTGATAGATGATAGGCTCGATGCAATTAAGTGAGAACAAAAGGGGTAAAAAATTTGAAGTGCCTAGATAAGGAGAACAAGAATAAAATCTAGAAAAATTAAAAAAAGATAAAATGGTCCTTTTCATTCTAAATCTAAAAAATTTAGCTCAAAATCTTAGAAAATACTTAGTTCTAGTCAATGAAACTCTAATCATTATAGACGACATAACTTCCAATGAGTTTTTTGTGACTAAGGGGGCATTGTACATGCCTAATTATCCCTATAGTATGAAAGAAGAATTCATGCCTAAAAAGATCTCATTACCGCCAGTAATGAGTCCTGCAACTTTTCTCAATTTAAATTGTAAAATGAAACCATCTGAGAAGATTCATCAGTAAGCTACCATGATAAGAGGCTACCATGATAAGATTTACTTTGAAATCTAGTAGTTTTACTCCAAATCAAGTTTAAGAATTGTGCAAGGCCACAATGATAAAAAAGGCCCAAGAGTTTTGAAAATTTATAGTAGCTCATACAAAATTGATTGCTAATGGATGGTGTGATAGCCATAGTAGTAGATGCATTGAAAAGAGTTATGTGATTTCTCATTGTTAACAAAGTCTTTAGAAAAAGATAATTGCTTATAATATTAATGAAACTATATATATTTATGACATGTTACTTTGAGAATTATGCATGTGAATTTTATAAATATTATAAGAATTTGGATTGTGACTTCTATAGCCCTATCCTGAAATAAAGTTGCTAACAATAAGTCTAAAACATGAATAACACCAAAGAACAGCTCCTTTTTATATCCCTATTTGAAAATAAATCTCAAAACAATAGCTATTTGCTCTTTTTTTTTATTTGTTATAAGATTTATCAACAATTAGACAAGACTTTCTATTAGTCAATCCATGACAAATTTCCCATTTTACCTTTTCAGCTACAACTAACAAAATTTCCTTGTGTTTTAAATAAAGTGTAGGAAGCATTTTTTTTGGAGCATGTTCAATAACAGCACTACCAAATATTTCATTGTACAAAAAATAACATGTTACAAGTTGAAGAAAATTACTTTAATTTCTTGAATATTTGGTTTCTTCACAGCCTTTCAATACACACCCTTGTAAAATAAAATACAAAACTACATTAATAAATATCTTTAATTGCAATTGATTGTTTGTGTTATATTTTTAAGTTTTTTTGAACAATTTTATTTAAATGCTTAGTTTGGTTCATCAAATCTTCATAAGCTTGTTCAACTTTCTTATGAGATGAATTTGAATCTATACCAACATGATTCAACAAAGCACAAATTTTTACATTTCTGACTTTTTTCCAATTTTAAAAACCATATATAATAAAAGCTTTTTGTCTAGGATGACTATCAGTTTATTGGAAAGAGAACATGGAAGACAAAATGCTCTATCTACTTCTTGAGAATATTCTAACCATAAAGGTTGAAAATGATGAGGATGTGAAGAAGGCCCAGTTTTTCTATATCTTTGAGTATATGCTAGTATGGACCAAGTCTTATATATGCCTTTTGAATTTTATCTTGTTCAATGGGATACTCTGAAATTTACTTTTGTAATCTAAGATCACACACCAAAGATTCAACTTCAATTTGTTTAGCAATTTCAATTTCAACTCCAAAAAATTTTGTAGACTATTCTTGAATTGAGATTTCTTATTTTGAATGACATTTTTGTTGATTTGTATTATTTTTTACACTTTTAATAGTTTTCTTAAAAAAAATAAATTAATTGGTGTCATCTTCTTTTTTATTATAAAATAGTTGTCAAATGAATTTAGAGGATTGTAATATACTAATCTTACCAAAAAGTGGAAGGAGCTAGCCTTTATTAATGTTACAAAAAAATTGATAGAAATTATAAAATGATTTGTAATGACCATATAAAGAAGTAAGTGGATCTTTTGCAAGGTTATTCGATAAGAAATAATATTTTTTTTTTCAAAATTATGGATAATTTATTTTGTAGAACTACTTTTTTTCCAGTTCTTCTACCACAAACTCTATGGATCAAAACTCTCAAAACTTAAAAATTATCAATAGTGAAGAAATCACTATTGAAGATTTTCAAAATTAATTAATAACTAGAAAATTCTGAAAATCAAACGAGATCAGGTTTATGAAAATAGTCTTTTTCAAAACCTTTTAAAAACTGATTTCATAATCAAAACAGAAGAAATGGATGTTTAAATCTCAAAATCTTTTGAAACTATCCATCTTTTCTCACAAAAAACTTTACAAAAACACCGATTCATGAAGTATAATTTCATACACATAGGTCTTGTTCGGTGAGAATCAAACCTTTAACTAGGAAAGGTTTTAACACTTTAATTCTTTATCTTAAGAGATGCAAGATTTCTTAATTTTCAAGATTCAATCATAAGCTCAGTTGAGTCGAGTCTTTGTCAAAGATTAATTTCTTTTTAATGCTCTCCAGATTTTTCATTATCTTTAAAAGATCCAAACATTATGAAATCTTTGGTTTTAAAAATCAAAACTCATAATTACAAAATGATTGAAGGTTCTATTCCAGTAGCCATCATTTTTGGAGTGCATTACAAAGCAATGATTTCTGCTTTTACTGTAATAAAAAATGTTCAAAACAAAAAAGGTGAAACCTTATTTTTACAAATAGATCTAAGGCAAACACAGTAATTCAAAAACCATACTTTGGAAAGACATAAATCTTCCTGAAGAATGAATTTTAGAAAGTGCTATAAAACCTAAATCTTCGGAATAATCAAAACCAAACACTCATCTAAGGGAAATAACTTAGTATATTAATGGAAGGGTAAAATTAAATTTCTTAAAAATTTTTAGTTGTCGATATTTAGATGCTGGTTCCTCTATGAGTATTGTAGATTTAAGGAGAGCCTCAAGACTACCCTCAGTCATCCACCTTCCAAATAAGGCAAAAAGTTTTCAAAAATGAAGATTTTCTTATTCTAGCATTCCAAGTGTTTCTTTTCAAAATGTTGATTATTTAACGAGTGTGCCTTGTTAAATTTTTACAAAATCTCAACTTTCTAATGAAGAACAACAAAATGTTTCGCTTCTAACTTCACCTTCTTTTCTGTAATAGCAAAATATGTTATTGATGAATTGAATGCCATTAGAAAAGAATTTAAAGTTGATAAAAAATTATATCATGAAGATTTTTATGCATCTCAAAACCTAGGAAAAAGAACCTGATTCTTCAAAAAAAAAATTTAGATATAAGGAAAACAATTCAAAACAAATATTATGATTTTCTTCTTGAAAACAAAACTCACATTTTTTTTCTAACTGGTTTCAAATTTATACATCATGAAACAAAATTTCATATCCATTTAAAGAAAACTCAAAACTGTTAACCCTATAGCTTCTAAAATAAGGTTACAAAATGAAAAATGTCAGATGGTAGAAAAATTCAATAAGAACTCCTGCCATTAATATACGTAAAGGTAACAAATATAAATTAAACCATAGATGCTGCTCCTTACAAAATCCCAAATGAAAACACATATAGGGATATCAAAAATATCCTTTAACAAAATAATTTCATAAATACTCACCTTAGTACAATTGTAAAATAATTTACTAAGATAAAGGAACACCAAAAAACTTATGTTATTTCCCCAATTAAAATAACATATTTAAAATTGAAAAGCCCTATTTTTAAACCTTTTCAGGTTTCAAAAACAAGCCAAAATAATTCAAGGAGGGTAGATTAGAGTCTACCTAAGCCTTACGAGACTAACTTAGTAAAATAGAACATTCCTCTACCTCTACTCCCATGGTTATCCAAGACACCTTTGATAAAAATAAAACTATTAGCACTTTAGATTAGAATTTTGATTCTAAAGAAGACCAACAACTAACCCAAAATTTGGAGTTCTTTATACTCCGTTGGTAAATAAACCAACCTCTAACCATCGCAATTGCTCTAGACTTAGGTATAGAGAACAAGCCAAACATTTTATCTCAGTCTAAGTTAATGCCTCTATCGTCTATGAATGGAACATAAATGGTATGTCTAAATACAACATCTTTAGTCTTCTACAACAAATGACTATGGCATCAAATGCTTACAAAACTCAAACCAACACACCTGATAGAGTCATAGTTGAACTCCTAATAATAGGATTCTCAGGCCAGTTAAAAGGATGGAGGAATTACCGTCTTACTCCTTAACGGTAGCTAGAAATCTAGGTGCTATCTAAACCGTAGAGGAAGGAACTCCCACCCTCGATGAGATAGGAAACCTAATATGATTAGTTTGCATTTCATAGGTGACCCATCTCATTTGAAAGATAAAAATACATAATTGCTTTCTAACCTTTGGGGTAAAAAGCTTTCTAATTTTCAAAATTGTAAAAATATTTTTCTAACTAGGGTAATGCTTAGAGAAGATTCCAACCAACCATTTTGGATAGAGAAATTCTTAGCAGGTTTACCAACTCTTATAGGAGAGAAAGTTAAAAACAAAATCAAAAAAGTTTTTAGAATTAACCAATTCCTATATAATCATTTAAATTATGGAGAATTGGTTAGTTTCACACAAAAAGAAGGTTTAAAAATCTGTCAAGATCTAAAACTTCAAATATATTTAAAATAGGAAATGAAAAAACTAGACAAGAACTAGGATCTTTCTACAAATAGTTTGAAATTCCTATAGGAAGTTGGATAAGGGATTATAGAGGTGTTTGCCCTAATTCCTCTAGAAAACCTCACAAAATATTTTATTCAAAACCAAATAAAAAAGATTTTTATAGAAAATCTAATCCTAACAAAACATATAAAAAACAAAAAACATTTAGAAAAACCTTCAAACCATAAAACTCAAAATTGGTTACTTGCTACAAATGCAACTGATTGATATCTAGCAAGTGTACTAGATCGGTTAATAATATAGGAAAATAAAAATTAAGATCCCAAATATCATACCTAAAGAAATATGGATTGCTAAGCAAAATATCTACATACAAATTAAATCAATCTGAGATTATTTTCCAAGTTTTTAATTTAAAGACAAGAACTAAACTAAAATAAAAGAAAATAAAAACTAAAATTAAAATTAAAAAAACATGAATTAAAAATAAAGAAATAACTAAAATTCTTTTGCTAAAAGAACTATCCACCTTAACTTCCATTGCAATGACTCAATAACAAAAGTAACACAAGTGATAATGGAAAAACTAGATAAAGAAAGCCATATATCTCTTGCAAGACTATCATTCTAAGCATCAAATCCTCTTGTTAGGAATAATCTAATACTTAGCATAAAATCTAGTTTTAAACTCCTAGATATCTATTAAACTCTTTTTCAAGCAAACTTAACTTCAACCTATTCTTAGTTCAACTTTTCTTAGTATTAATTCACTCTTACCAACACATAATTATACCTAACTTAAAATATAATCATGCATCAATACTAATAAACCAACTTAAGAACATGCATACCAAAACTCATGCATAAATCAATAATTAACC
This sequence comes from Excoecaria agallocha, assembly GCA_037975025.1. Lineage (NCBI taxonomy): Eukaryota > Viridiplantae > Streptophyta > Magnoliopsida > Malpighiales > Euphorbiaceae > Excoecaria > Excoecaria agallocha. The sequence goes on from CM075817.1 coordinate 21,517,903, forward strand.
ATTAATTAAAATAAGTTAATCATTAATTCAATAACAACCAAAGATAATAATGTGCTCAAGAACTAAGAAAAAATCAACTTGTATTGAAATTAAGCTCAAACTAGAGTCATTACAATAAAATACTACGAGTTCAAGTTTTCATTAGCAAAAGAAGAAAAACTACTTACCAAATATGATGAAAATTAAAGAACAATTAAAATAAAATAAATAACTAAAATAAAGAGAATTGCAAACTAAGAAAACAAAAAAACTATTATACAAAATTAACTAAAGAAAACTAGATGAAAAACTAAAAAAAATATGTAATTCTGTTGTTTTCTCAAGTTCTGGAGCTTTGGCACTTTTATAGCTGAATTCTACTACGGTTTGCTGCCTTTTATTTCCTATTTCGAAGCTAAATTGTAGTTTTAGTTGAAACAAGAAGTTAAAATTGCGTTTTCTCTTTCATCACTCTGAAGAGTGATCTTTTTGCCTTTGGTGAGTGACTTTTCTCTTTGGGTGAGTGATTCTATCACTCAAGAGAGTGGCTACCTCACTCAGGAGAGTGACCAGCATCACTCAGTCGAGTAATTCACTTCTGCTCTTCACAATCATTTAACAACTTTCTTGAAATTATGATTTTATCCTTAAACTTTTCCTTTCTTCAATTTAGTCTTGAAAAATACCAAAACTTATAATTAAACCTAAAATATATAAATTAACTATTTAAACCAAAAATTAACTAAACTAACTAATTTAAACACCTAAAACATCCTAAAAACATAGAATAATTCACACCTATCAACAGCAAAACCGAACATATTTCAAAATACTGCAAACTTAATAAAAAACTTCATGAGTTACAGGTTGAAGATGAAATAATCCAAAAAAATTTGGTACTTTTTCTTGAAACTTCAGAAGGTCAAACTCAAACAGGGATATCAAAAAATGATGAACCTTTACAAGTCGATGAATTAGCAGCCCTTGATTCCTCTAGCAGCGAGTCGGGTATTGACTCAAGATCTCAAAAATATGTAAATGTCTTAACCAAAGATCAAGAACTAATTTTTGAAATTGTCAAACAAGTGGAAGACTTAAAACTTCAAAACGATATCATTGAAAAACTTTTGAAATCTTTTGAACTAAAATCAACAAAAATTTCATTCCTTCAACTTTATCTTTGTCTTTAATCCAAATCAATACCTATTATTTAATAAAAATCTTAGGCACAAAAACAAAGATGAAACCTCCCGTTACCATCTAGTCACTTCAAGAAGAAATAAAGATAGTAAAACAGGAATTAAAAACTCTTAAACAAAAAATAAGAGTTTGATTCATAACTGCTTCAAATAATCATTTCTCGAATTATTGAACAAAATTCTAGTGAAGAGGAGGAAAAAGCCAAAGAGGAAGATAAAATAAAAAAATTAAAAAAAATTGAAAACTTAGAGACAGTTCCAGATGATTTCTCGTTTGTTCTAAGAATAGTCAAGACAAGAAAATATTTGATCAAAATTATGCTTCTTTTCTAAAAAAAATTTCAAGATTGAAACAATTGCCTTTTTTGATGCATGTGCAAATTTAAATTGCTTAAAAAGTCATATCATCCCAAAAAGATTTTTTGAAGAAACAAATGAAAAGCTCACTACAGGTAATAACTCAAAAATGATCATTAAGAGTAAAACAAAAGCTTCTATAAATAGTGGAAATATTTCGATCATAACATTTTTTTGGCTTGAAAATATAAATCATAATGTCATCCTAAGGACTCTATTTATCAACATAATAACTCCATATTCTGTTAACTATGACAGTATTTATTTCAAAATAAACGAAAGCAAAATTATTTTCCCTTTCATTGAAAAACCCAAAATAAGAAATTTAAACCTTTTAAAAGTTTGTTTTGTTTACAAAAATGAAGTAAATTGTATAATTCAAGGAAAATAAAAAAAATCTATATTTTCCCAAACAAGATGTTTCCTTTCTAAAAATTCAAAAACAATTGGAAAATGATTTGGTAAAATAAAAAAAAATTTTATTTTTAAAATTTAATTTAAAAAGAAATTTGTTCAGATTTACCAATTGCTTTCTAGAATAGAAAATAACACATGGTACATTTGCAATATGAAAATGATTTTTCAGAAAAAATTCCAACAAAAGCTATACCAATTCAAATAAATCGTGAACTCGAAGAACACTGTAAAAAAAGATTCAAGGTTTAAAGTTAAAAGGTCTAATTACAAAATCTAAATCTCCTTGGAGTTATGCAACCTTTTATGTCAACAAAATTTAGGAATAGAAAGAGGCAAACCAAGGCTTATAATAAACTTCAAACCTTTAAACAAAACTTTAAAATGGATTTAGTATCTGATTCCAAAGAAAAAAAATCTTTTGCTAAAACTCCATTTTGCATTTGTATTCTCAAAATTTGATTTAAAATACTATTTTTGGCAAATACAAATTAATCTAAAAGATCATTGCAAAATAGAATTTACTATTTCATTTGGGCAATATGAGTGAATAGTAATGCCATTTGGTTTAAAAAATGCTCCTTTAGAATTTCAAAGGATAATGAATGAGATTTTGAACCCATATTCAAAATTTTGTGTTATTTATATTGATGATGTCCTCATCTTTTCAAAATCAATTGAACAACATTTTAAAAACCTCAAAACATTTTTTTTGTAACAAAGAAAAATGGTTTAGCTATTTCAAAAAAAAATCTCTCTTTTTAAAACAAAAATATGTTTCCTAGGTCATTATATCTTCCAAGAAACAATTACAGCCGTTGAGAGATCTTTAGCTTTTGCGGAAAAATTTCCTGATAAAATTTTAGATAAAACCTAACTACAAAGCTTTTAAAAAGTATAAACTATGTCTTAGACTTTCGTCTTAGCATTAACCATCTAGCAAAGCCTCTACATGAGAGGTTAAAGAAAAACCCAGTTGCATTAAGGCATTTTAAAATAAAAACTCGACGATAAGGAATGGATTGCCCATTTACATCTGCATATTGGAATGATTGTCAAAGAATTATTCTACAATTAAAAAAATTCTTTCAATTATCATGTGCATTACAAAGTTTCTAAATGATTTATTCAATCAAAAGTTTTACTTCGCATTGATTATAAATCATCCAAGGAAGTTTTACAAAAATATGTTTACAACATTTCATCAAAATATATTTCTGCAAGTTGGCAAGCCATCCTTAGTATTTTTAATTTTGAAATTGAATTCATTAAAAGAGATAAAAACTCAATCCTAGATTTCCTAACCAAAAAGTTCCTCCAAAATAGGTCCTGAGTGACTTTTAAAAATGTTGCGAAAATCCAAAGAGAAAGAGAAAATGGTCCAAAAAGACCAAAAAAGTCAAAATTCAAAACCCACAGTTGTTTCATCTACGGTACCAATCAAATCCTAGGATGAAGTAGTCGAGGAAAAAGAAAAATTAAGACTTCAGAGCAGTAAGTTCAGGAGTGGATCGAGGCTATGAAAGAGCAGCTAAAGCTACAACTCTTTTTACAAAAAGTAATTGAGACAGAAATGCTTACAGATTCTCTCCACATAGAAAAGCAATGCCTCCAGACGATTGTAAAAATCCATAAACTACAAGCAAAGATAGATGCCAAAAATGCCTATATTGGTAAGTCACTTCATTTTGATTCCAAAATAGAAAGGGGAGAATCTTCTCTTTCAAAAATCCCTTCTCAAAATTCTTCAAAACCATTGTAGGGTGAATCTCGTACCAAAATTACTATCTCTAAAATCTTGTAGGAGGATTCCTGTAAAATAAGTGAGTCATTTTCTCAAATTGTTTTATCTCAAAATAACTGTAAATTCAGTACTTTCCCTATCCAAATTAAAATAAGTGTATTCTATTAAAAGCAATTATCAAAACATTCGAACTATTAAAGAAGGATTTTATTTACCAAATCCTCAAGAGGCCATTTCAAAATTTTTTTCCAAAAGACTGGTTTTCCAAACCTTATGATTTAACAAAGCCCCAGCCTTGCTACAAAGTAGTTCTAAAATTGACAAGATCGGTAACTATAACCAATAACCCAAAAGAAGGTCCAGTCCTATAACACTCTTATCTGAACAGTCTTTTTCGATATAAAACTAAGCGATAAGCCGGAAATTTTATATCAAAAAAGACTATTCAGATAAGAGTGTTACATTTAGTTGGTATCAAAGTCGGTGTTGGATCGGTGTGTTGGCCATAGGGTCGGGCCTGATGTGTCAGCGAGGGCGTTGAGCCTCTTTGGGGGGGTGGAGTCAGTCAAAGGCTCCCACATACAGGTGGATTCAGTGAAAGGATCCCACATTGGTTGGAGAGGAGAACGAAGTAGTCCTTATAAGGCTATGGATACCTCTCCCTTATCGAGGCCTTTTAGCAAGACCCAAAAACAAAACCGTGAGGGCTAAGGCCCAAAGCAGACAATATCGACAAGCGGTTATTTGGGGATGTGACAGTAGGAGTCAGTCAAAGGCTCCCACATACAGGTGGATTCAATCAAAGGATCCCACATCAGTTAGAGAGGAGAACGAAGTAGTCATTATAAGGCTATGGATACCTCTCCCTTGTTGAGGCCTTTTGGGGAGACCCAAAACTAAAACCGTGAGAGCTAAGGCCCAAAGCGGACAATACGACAAGCGGCCATCCGGGGACGTTACAAGTCACTATCAAAATTCACAAAATCCTTTCTTTTTTAGAATAAGGATAGGCTCTTCACACTTCAAAATTTTTTCCTATTGACTTCAAAACCCACATAAACTACTATAGAACCTTTATATACTGGGATTATCAATAAGCTTGGTACAATGCATTTCTACTTAAAAACCAAAATTTTAACACACTTGGATATTCTCTTTTAACCTCAAAATGGATCCTTCAAAAATCCCCTTTTGGTTTAACCACCAATGGAAATACTATAGAGCCATTCTTGAAATCTTAAAATCTTTAGTTTAGGAAAGCTACACACTTTTCAAAACCTCTTATAGACCTACTGATAGAGAAAGGTGTTTCCATCCTTTGATGCTCTTTGCTATAAAATTCTATCTGCCATAGATTATAGCCTGGTATTTAGAGTATCAATAGAAAGAAGCCCAAACAATCCTCGTCAGAAGATTTAAAGCTCGTTGGTGGATAAAGTTCTCTATTCTTGCCAGTATTGATAATTATGAATTTTACTATGTTTTTATATGTTTAAGTTGTTTAATTTATTATTAATTTGGTTGATTTTATTATTAATTAGTTAATTTATGTGTTTGTAGGTTTAATTACAAGTTTTGATATTTTTAAGGGCTAAATTGAAGAAAAGGAGGACATAATTGAAGAAAAGACTAGATTTGGGTAATTTTGTAATTTTATAATCTGAAGGAAGAATGAATTTCATGGAGTACAGAAAAGACGTACTTAAGAGATCATCAACTATTAACTTATTTGATTAATAGTTGATGATCGATTTCAAGTATGATCTATAATATACATGTTCTTAGGTTAAATCATTAGTATGATGCATGATTATTTTTTGAATTTGAGATAATTGTGTATTGGTAAGGGTAGATTAAAACTAAGAAACATTGAACTAAGAACATATTAAAGTTAAGTTTGCTTGAAAAAGAGTTTAATGGATATCTAAGAGTTTAATATTGGATTTTTATGCTAGTTGTTGAATTATTCCTAATAAGAAAGTTTAATACTTAGAATGATAGTTTGAATAAGCTATCTAGTTTTATTTAACTGGTTTTTCCATAATCACTTATGTTTTTTTAACTAGGTCATTGCAATATTAGTTGTGATGGATAATCCTTTAGTAGAAGTTATCTTTATCATTAAATTTTACCAACTTTTATTACTTGCTTTGTTTAAGATTATGTTTATTTGCTTAAGTTCCTGTTTACTTGCATTAATTTCATTACTTTAGTTATTTAAGTTTCTATTTTTAATTTAGTTAATTCTTCATCATTATAAAACTTAGGATTTCTCACTCTTTACATATAGTTTTCATTCTAAAATTTGAATTCTTTAACACTTACACAATTTTCCTTGGGTTTGATATTTGGGGTTATAATTATATTTCATTATATTACTAGCCGATCTAGTACACTTGCCACACCCTGATCAAATGGATCTAACCCTAAGGACTCCTCAAACAAAGTATAGAAATGACTTAGTTTCAGGCCTAAAATTCCTTTGCGATAGCAAAATTGAAGAAGAATATTTTTATATCATGGCCTAACTCCTCAAAAGTAAGGCCACATCCTCAAAAGCTTCTTCAACCCCTTTAAAGGTCTATTCATCTTTAGACTATGAGCCTATCATTGACTTAGGAGATGATAATGAAGATGATTGTTGTGGTATCTTCCCACCACCATAACAAGCTTTACTTCTAAAGATGGATCATTTTCGTATTTATGGACTTGATCCATAACTTGTAAAACTAAAAATAGGCTTGACCTAGTTTTATAACAAGCCTATAAAAAAATAGGCTCAGTAGGTAAAATGTTTAGATTATTTTACCTTGTCGAATATCTGCTTCAACTTTCTCAAAACCATATAAAGACAAGAAACCATTAGCAGAAGGAATCTCACCTTTATAGCTCAAATGGTCATTTCGTGGGTCCAAGTTTTTGATATTAACGGAGAATTTTTCTTATAAGAAGGCTCATTTTTTTAAAGGTGGATATTATTTTTTAGAGAATTTTTCAGTCTCAAAACAACTTAACTTAGATAACTAGGAAGCTTATATTCTAACAATACCTTGTAATCTAGAGTTGAGTGTATTTCAAAATTTACAAAATTTGTATTTATTTTCCCAAAATTTGTAAGTACCACTAGTGTGTTAAGAATTTAATTTTATGTATTTTCAAAAATTTTATTTATAAATTTCTCTTCTTACATGTGATTTTCTTCTTAATTGATTTTCGGTGTTCAAGTGTTGATTTTCACAATTGAGGCCCACACTAGTAGAAGCATCCCATCATAAGGAAACTCACATTTTCTTTGTTTTCCTTTTTGTTCTCTCTTCTTTTGTCTAACTAATTGTGTGTGGTTGTATTCCTTTTTGTTTGTTTTCTACTAAGTAGCATTTGTTTTAACAAAATCATACCACCATGCCAACTATATAAATCAGATGGTAGTAGATTCTTTTCCTCTAGTATAAATATTACTTGATGTAAATATTTTCCCTTAAGATGAATGGGAATTCATTTTCAAATTATTCACAAATTGTTCATGGTATCAGAGCAGTGTCATATCCAACACTGTAATTACTAACCTGATTGAAATATTAATCATAGTGAAAGGTGATATCATCGATAAAAAAACATGAAGAACATATCCAAAATTAGAATACAGATCAATATCTTTAGCTTCACCATTTAGATCATCCTAGCTATTAGATTTTGATGCAATAAAATAAAACAAAAATGCAACAAAAAAATAAAACGCACCAAGATCCATATGATTCAATTAATTCAAAAGGAGGAGATAAACGATTACCAACTTGTTGAAGTACAAAAAATGATTTATCAAGTCTTTCCTTAATCGAAACGAACACCTTCTATTGGTATCCATACTCGAACTTGATGATCAAAATCGCCTACGGGTGCTAGCTCCCTTCCTTTGGCAGTTAGGATTTAAGTTTTTGTTCCTTTTCTCAAACTAATAGAAGCGAAAATTCTCTCCTAACACAAAATGATAGCTGCCACTCTTTTTTTTATGCATACTTGGGGTCTTAAAACACATATATTTCACTATATATAAGGTAACTTAACCCTAATATTAGAGAGAGAAAACTTTAGGCATATATTTTTATCAAAATAAAAAATACTTTATTTCTTATTTTAATAATAAGAATTTTAATGTCATCTTTAAAATTATATTTCAAATTTTTATTTATGACAAATTAAAATTTGAAATGTCAGAATAAACCCTTAGTTAGTTCATCACATACTATATGTGCGACCCAATAGGTTCATATTATGTTGGCAATGGGCTCTAATCCCATCATAGCCTACAAGCCATAAACCACCTCTAGCAAGATATTATGATTACCCAAAAAATATGAATATCGATGATTCGATTTTGACTTAATCAATAGAATATGTTATAATCCTTTTATCACATGATATCTTATTTGAACATAAATTATTGTCCATGTTAAACTTATATAGTTCAAATATATAATTTCTTGATCACTAAGTAAACTAATAATATCACATGATATTGATCACTCTATCAATTCATTTGAGCACGATCATACATTTCTTAGTCCTACTTATTGATGGGCCCAGTAGATATCTCTCTCACAAAAGAGGGATAAATCCCATCTTGATTATTCACTATCCTTTGCATAATTCTCATCATGTCCAATTATAATTTTTATGATTATCTAACTAAAGATAATTTTTTATTATGCCAAAATGTAATGTTCCTTATGTAGGATATTGTGATAATCTCATATCTAAGAATTTGATAACATGACTATTATGAGATCACTAATAATACTGACCTATGTAGTATCTCATAATAGGTCTATCCAGTACCTTATTCTCTAATAAATATCTACAAGTTTAATTTATATCACCATATATAATCATCCCAGGATTATTAATCAAATCCATACTAGCCTTAATTTATAATTATTCCTTTAATGATAAATCACTAAGGATAGTTAGAATAATAAAATATTGTTATTCTTAAACATTATTATAATGTAACATGCCAACAATATATTAATGTGAAATAAGCCCTAACCTTTATAGAATGAAATGTGATATTACATAAAGGTCCAAATGTTTGGCGTAGGGTATAACCACTAACAGTATATCCTTGGTTAGTACACCTCTTACTAGGATTAATGACCTTTATTGGAGTCACTCGATTCAAATATCTTTATATGCTAAAGATAAGATGGGTTTTATGAATGGCAAGTATAAAATGCCCATGAAAACATATCCTAAATTTAAGCAATGGAAGAGAGTAAATAGCATGGTGTTAGAGTGGATTCTCAATTCCATCTTTAAAGAATTATCTGATGCTTTTACATATGCTACTATGGCCAAACAATTATGGGATGACATTCATGGGCAATTTAGATAGAGCAATGGGCCACTAATTTTCAATATTAAGGAAGGAAATCAATAACTTAAGGCTAGGGAATATGAGTACATATAGTTATTTCACAAATATAAAGAGCCTGTAGGAAGATTTGAATGTTTTGAATCCATTTGCCTATTTATAATTATGGTGTTGATCTGCAATGTACTTGTGGTGTATTTGTGAAGCTTGAAGTAGCAGATAATGTTGATAAGGTGATACAATTTCTCATGGGTCTTAATGAGGTATATGATTATGTTCACACCGAAATATTGATTCTAGAACACTAACAAGCATTAACAAGGTATATTCTATGGTACAAAAGGTTAAAAAGCAAAGGGAAGTGCAGACCATTATTTTTTATCCTATGAAAGCTAATGCCATGCTAACTGCCAATCTCAATGTGAATTCTAAGCTCAATTCACAAAAAAAATATGCTCGAAGTGATAACAATAGGAAGAATGCCACCAAAAAGAAAGATAAGCACTGTAAGCATTTCAATAGGAAGGGTCACTAGTAGTGTGAATGTTTCAAGATCAATGGCTATCCTAATTGGTTCAAAGGAAATAAGATTAAGAAAGGAGCTCCTAGAATAACTGCTCACATTTTTGAGACTTCATTTGAATCAAATGATGAAAAACCTTTTATTGGAAGAACAAAGCAAGATTACAATATTTCAAACATTGTGCAAATAGAGTTGAGTACACTAATAAAAGAAAAAAAATTTAGCTGATCTTAAGCAAGTCAATCTTGCCCACTTCAATGACTTTGCGGTATGATTTCACCACTTGCTTTTATGTCATTGGATTTTATACATTCTAGTTGTTAGATTATTGATACAGGGGCCACAAATCATATGCATTCTTAATTAGCTAACTTCACTTACCCCAAAGCAGTAACCAAAACCACCTTAGTGTATTTGCTTAATGGTTCAATCAAATTGGTCCAAAATATTAGTGACATTCATATGAATTCCCAAGTCATCCTTATTGATGCTCTTCATGTGCCAGATTTCAAATTTAATCTCTTATCTGTTCATAAGCTATCCATTACTTGCCTACTAAGTTTTTCCTTTTATCCCATATTTTGCATCTTATAAGACCTATAAAATGGGCAGACAATAGCAGTGGGTAGATGTATAGGCAACCTATATGTACTGGACTCATCATCTTTTATACCTCATGTAATCAAGTTATTTATTGACAAAGGGATGAAATATTTAGTTTCATTCTTCAATTTTTGTAATAATATAGTACATATCAATGAAAATAGATATTTCTTTATGGCACATTAGACTTGGATATAGTTCATTTGATGTTTTGAAACATAAAATTCATATTAAAGCTGTCAAATCTAAATGAATAACTCCTTGTGCTATCTGTCCCTTATCCAAACAAACCAGAAATCCATTTTCCATCAGTAAAATTTCAAGCACAAAAACCTTTAATTTGTTGCATATTGATTTATAGGACCCTATAAACATGCTAACCTATTTAGAGCTAAACACTTTTATGATAATTATTAATGATTATAGTCAAACCATATTGACTTTTTCCCTTCAAAACAAGCCCAAGTTCTAGGACTTTTTACACATTTTCTTTCTATGGCCCATAACCAGTTCAATCAATCTGTACACATCATCAGAATTGATAATGGTTCTGAATTTCTCAATCAAGAATTTCATAATATTTTAACCTATAAGGGCACCATACGCCATAAGAATTGTGTTTATACCCCTCAACAAAATAGCTTTATTGAAAGAAAACATTGAAATTTGCTTTAAGTAGCTAAATCCTTACTTTTCCAATCACATTTACCACTTTCTTTTTGGGGAGAAGCTATTTCATTAGCTACATATATAATTAACATTTTACCTAGCTCTCTATTGAATTGAAAAATGATATATGAACTTTTTCATGGAGTTTCACCTTCTTATGATAATCTCAGATGTTTCGGTTATCTTTGCTATGCTATGAATCGTAACCCTTACAAAGATAAAATTTCACCCAGATCTCACCCTTATATCTTTCTTGGTTTTGGTCCAAGAAGAAAGAGGTATAAATTATACAATTTATTTACTAAAATTGTCTAGGTCAGTAGGGATGTCATTTTCTATAAGCATATTTTTCCTTTTAACAATTCTACATCTCAACTACCCAATTTACCTATAACTATAGATCTATCCTATCCCATTATAGGTTTAAACATTTTAGATCCTATACAACCTAATCTAGCCTCATCAAAAATTTTCCCTTCTCTAGTCTCATCCAAGGTTACATCCTCTCCAACCATTCCAATTTTAGGTAGAAGCCAAAGAACTAAACATGCTTCCACTTGGATGCAAGACTATGTTACATGTGCCAAAAGCTCCAACACACTCCACCATCCAACCTATATGTGATACTATAAGGCTTAAATGGAGAGAACATGTAATTTATAGCCAATGTATCAATAATTAAAGAACTTAAATCTTATAGAAAGGTCACTACTAGCAAAAAATGGGTGGCTACTATAGAGCAAGAACTTATAGCTTTGGTGAATAATAATACTTGGGAATTTATATCTTTACGCAAGGGACAAAAGGGTGAATAAAGTGAAATTGCAGCTTGATGGGGAGGTAAAGAGGTATAAGGATAGATTGGTAGCCAAGGGATATTCTCAAAAATTCAAGGAATTGATTATACATAGTCCTTTTCTCCTATTGCTAAATTAGTCATAATGAGACTATTGATTTCCCTTGCAATAATGTAGAAATGGTCTCTCCACCAACTTGATATTAACAATGCTTTTTTACATCTATATATGTTTTAGGAAGTATATATGAAGCCACTAGAGGTTATCTCAAAGCTTGATGTCATGCAATTTAGCATAGCCATTTTGTTTAGTTATGCATCATTTTATGAGTTTAATGAATGAGTTTTGTTTATTTTTCTATGTTTTATGCTACTTTTTATTTATTCTTTGTTTTATAAGCTAAGTATATCTAATTGGATGATTTGAAGCATAATTAAGAATTTTTTTATTGAAGAATTGAAGAAAAATACTTTAAAGAGGTTTTAGAGCCTATGCCAACTTGTTACAGTAACTCAAAATGCTGACTCGTGCCTTATTGAATCAAGTCGTGAAAAGGTTAGAAATGTGCCGACTCGTGATCAAGGTGATGACTCATTATAGAGTCTGCCTATGCCGACTCATCCAACTTAACACTAGTGTGTTGAGTGATATGAGCCTAAATAGCTCATATTTAACCCAAGTTTTGTTACCAAAATGATGTTTTGTTATATTAAATTGTGTTAGAATTAGGTGTGTTTTATGTGTTTGTCAAGTTTTGTGTATGTAAGAGAAAAAAGGAGAAATGTGTGAAGAAGGAGTAAAAATGGGTGAGAATGGAGTATTGTCACGAGGGCGACATCAGCTATAGGTCGCGATGGGATATAGAGGAGAGCCAAGATAGCAGTGCAAGGAAAATACAAGCCAGGCCTATACATGCCATGTCGCTAGTGCGACGGGGTCGCGAGCACGACAATTGGCAGTTAATGAAGAAGTTAAACTTGAAAAGTTGTGTTGTTCCATTAAGACTTTCAACCTTTTAAAGAGGCATTTCAAGGGACATCTCTTTTAAGGATGTATAAATATTAATTTGAACAGAATTGAGAGGATGATTTTTTTTAGATATTTTATTTTTTGGATTGGAATTAGTAATAAAAAGAACAATAGTTTAGTTTTATTTTTTGATTTGAAGAGAAGACAAGCAAGGAAGAAGATTACATTTGGTGAAAGGAAAAAAGGTTGAGAGATCCCCTTCTTGTATTTCTAACTTTTACTTCTTCTTTGTAATCTTTAAATGAATTTTACTTGGCTGTTGAATTATATTAATGAATTTTCTCTTTTTCATTTACATTTATAGTCTTTAAATGTAGAATGTGCTATTAAAATTGTATTAGTATCATTATAAGTTAAGGAAAAAGACCTTAGATGGTAATTCCTTCTCTGAAAATCAACAAAATGGTTCTAAGTAAGAAAGTTCGCGAGAGTAACCTCTTTCTGATAGTTAATAAGAATTCATTATCAAAGCATAGTTTGAGAGATTGCATGTGGAGATAATTGCTATAGGTTGATGAGTAATCTTAAAATATATAATTAGAATCAACTAGTTCATTAATGAGAGTTAAGAATTAACATTTTAATTGCATGTCTTAAGCATTCTAATTCATGTCGAAAGAGTGGATTGGAACTTTATTCCAATTTCGCTTGCTGATAAGATTATAAACATTGATTATTATGATGGTATCAAGTGCATAATCATTAGGTTTTCATTACATATATTGTCCTCTTTGATTATAGTTAACTAGGATTTAATTAACTCACATGATAGAGTAGTTAAAATTAATTTCTAATTTATGACCATTGCAAATAAGATTAAAATTAAGTAGTAATAGTGAGTAATATCAATCAACATACATCGTGGGATCGACATCTAAAGTACTATAATTGGTACACCATATACTTGTAATATTAATGCTTAGAAAAAGCCATAACAAGTTTTTGGCACCGTTGCCGGAGAATTTGTATGATTGAATTATTGCATTATGAATCTTGATTTATGATTTTGGATTACAATATTTAATTTGGTTTTGTTTGTTTATTTTGTTATATATTTACAAGATTTGACAGTTCATGCCTTGTACAAGGAGTTCTCAAGAAGAACTTAAATCGTTGAATCTAGAAATATAAAGGTTTATTTCAAGTAACCATAAATCCAACAAGATGAAAAATAGGATGAGGAGATTGACCATGGCTGAAGAGGAAAATCCACCAAGGCTGATGGACTTTGCCACACCAGCATTGAGTGGTGCTTAATAAGGGGTGGTAAGATCCACGGTAAACGCTAATCTATTTGAGATTAAGCCTTCTCTTTTGCAAATGATTCAAAATAGTATTCAATTCTATGGTTTGGCAAATACGGATCCTAATACTCATTTGGCAAACTTTTTAAAAATTTGTGATACCTTCAAAATAAATGGAGTTTCGAAGGATACAATTAAGCTTAGGCTTTTTCCTTTTACGTTGAAGGATAAAGTAAAGGCTTGGTTGAATTCACTAACTAGAGGATCCATAACAACTTGGGATCAATTAGCCTAACATTTTTATCTAAATACTTCCCTCTAGCTAAAACTGCAAAAATCATAAAGGATATTACTTCATTTGTTTAATATGATAATGAGTCTTCGTATGAAGCTTGGGAGCTTTTTAAGGAATTGCAGAGAATTTGTCCACACAACAACCTTCCAAGAGAATTATTGATGCAAACATTTTACAATGGAGTAAATCCCACCACTAGAGGTACCATAGATGCCGCTGCTAGTGGTTCTTTTATAAGAAAAATAATGGATGCTACATTTGAGTTGTTAGAAGAAATGTCTATAAATAATTACATGTGGCCAACTGAGAGAGTAAGGGAACCTAATGCTAATGCTAGGGGAGTACATTCAATAGATTTTGTTGTGGCATTGCAAGCCTAAGTAGAGGCATTAACCTAAAAGATTAATAGCCTAGAAGTAGGAGAAAATTCACCAAATGCATGAACCATTTATGGCCAACAAGGTCATACAAGTGAGTTATGTAGTTTAGGAATGAGTAGTATGAATGAGCTAGTTTTTTACAAGGGTAAGGGCATGGTAACCCATATTCAAATACTTATAACCCTGGTTGAAGAAGCCACCCAAATTTTTCATGGAAAAATAATAATAATTAAAATAGGGGTGTAAGATTTCAACAACCTCAAGATAGGTTTGGAGCTTTAGAGGTTAAGATGGATAGGTTTATAGAAGAGATTAATTTAAAGTTCACTTCACAAGAAGAGAATCAAAAGAAGCTGGAGACAAAGTTTGATCAAATCATAAAAAATCATGCCTCATCTATCCATAACTTGGAGGTGCAATTAGGACAACTTGCTAAGGCTCTACTTATAAGGGAATTTATCGAGCAATACGGAGGACAGTCCACACGAACGTTTGAAGGAAGTCTAATAGAGATTTCTAATCATTTATATTTTTAAAGTTGGATTGATGGTTATTTATATATGTTGTTATTGTTTTGTTTTTAGTTAATTTGGGATACTAACATGTTATTTTTTATTTTACAAGTTATTTTACTTAGTATGTCTTTCATGTATTTTTTATTTTTGAATTAAAAAAATTACAACTATTGATTTTTCTTCATTGTCTCGAGCATGACGTGTGTCGTGAGCGCGATGATGAAGGGAGAATTTTTTTTGGTAAGTACTATCGCCCTCGCGGCTGTAGACCTTTAAGATTGGGCACTTGGATGCTATCGCGATCGCGCCATACTTCGCGATCATGATACACTAAGGGCGAGAGTTTTTTGTCGTGAGAGTGGCAGTGTCGTGATCAAAACATAAGGATTTTGGGATATGTCGCGAGGTCGCGATAGGACACGATTTTTGAATTTTTGGCCATTTCCTCTGCCTTCAAAATTGCCCTATAAATACCTAAAACCCTAAAGTGCCATTTCATATTCCTCTTCTCAGCAGATTTTCAGTTGCTTTAGGGTTTTTTCCTCTTTAGATCTCATTTTTTTCTTTTCTCTTCCCCCTCTGTTTGATTTTGTTGAAATTTCTTTCATTCTTTTTGGTTGACCTTGTTGATTGGAGCTGATCTTCACAAGTCTTCATTATGGTTCACACGAAGACGGTTGGTTGCAAGGACAAGTAACCTATGAAAGGTTCAAGTTCTTCACCCCCTACTGCTGACTATCTTTAGGATAGGTTTGACTACCCTTTTCCCATCTGTACTGAGCAAAAAGGTGAGAAATTTAAATTTTTCTCCAAGAAACATTATGTAGGCATGATGCATTTAGATTTTTCTTTGCTTGCTGATTTGGGACTTACTTCCCAATTTGAGAAGTATCTCAAATACATGAAATGGGGTAAATTTGCTCATATGACTTTGCCTGTGCGAAAAGATTGGGCTGTAGAGTTTTTTGTAACCCTGGCATATGTTAAGGACCGAAAGATTGCATTTAAATTTAGACATCAAGGATGTGAGTTCATTTTTGGTTTTGATGAAATGTATGATTGGTTTGGATTTCCCTTAAATGGAAAATGATTTACCTCTAATGTTTTCGATCACAAAGTTGTATGGCACAAAATCACTAGCTTAGATGTTATTAAGGATGATGCATTGTTTTTGTTTCATAAATATATTTGTCATGCCTTATTTGGATAGGTTGAGAGCACCAAAATACAAACTAAAGATTTGTATGTGCTAGATTTAATGCTTTCTCATAAAATACCTTGTTCAATAGATTTCATTTTTGATGGCTTGTACCATGTTTCTATTGCTAGGACAAAAATGGTAGGCATGTGTCACATGGTCACCGGAATCATTTTAGGATGTTTAGGCGATTTCACTAATTTTGCTTTGGATGAAAACGAGTCAGTTACTATAATGGATGTCAAATATTTGTGTAATTCTCATGTCTTGGATTGAGATGGTTGGCCTCCCAAGTTTATTTCATGCTTTTTGCAGGGTGGTGGTCCAAGTTTGGGACAAAGGCAAAGGCAAGGCTCCTGAATCTTCTATTGCTGCAGCATCGGGTGATTCGGATGTCTTTGATGATGAAGATGTCGGTGACAATGCTGGTGATTCTGGTGCTGGACAAGATGAGGTTGTTGGCCATAAAGATGTTGCTAGTATGCAGCATATTATCTCATGCTTAGATGGTATCGAAGCTGCAAACCAAAGCATGGCAGCATGTATGGATACTCTTGAGGCTACTATGCACCAAATGCATAAAAGTCATAAGAGCTTGAGCAGTAAGTTGCTCTCCTTCTTCTGCTAGCAGAAAGTGCAGTTTACTCCTTCACCTCCTGGGTCCCCTAGTGTACCAGCTGAGTAAAGTTCTTCTCTGCTCCTATTTTTTATTTTTATTATGTGTATGTGTTTTTTCATGTGTTTTTGTTGTTTATTTTTCTTGTCTTATGTGTTATGTGATTGCCTATGTTGATTTCCTTCACACAATGAGGATATTGTGTCCTTTAAGTGTGTGTGTGTGTGTGGGGGGGGAGGGGGGTATGCATGTATGTTTTTGTTTATTGTTATGTGTTTATTATGTGTGAATTTAATTTTGGAGCTTGTCCATTTGGGAACAATTTGGGAATAAATGCATGCTTTAGCTTGAATTTCTGTCATTTTTAGTCTAGTTAGGCAAATTTTTAAGCTAATCATTTTCATTTTACTTTGGCACTTAAATGTACATAATGAAGGTCATTACTTGGAAAAGTACTTTAGTGTAGGTTTTTTTTTAAGTTGAGTATCTTTTCACATGTATAAACGGATTATTTTTGCCAATTAATTGCTTAGGGTAATTTGACCTATAGCTTAAGTGAGCTTTTTCGCCTTAAATATTGACATTTTTCTTGTATGAGAGCCTTAATATGCCATATCCTCTAGAATTTGTTCTTGGTAAATTTTGAGATTACATTTAGTGTGAGATGTGCACGAAAAATGATAAGGGCATTTAGATTAAACTATTTTGGCATGCTTTAAAAGCTTACCTTTTTTTTTACTTTAGGTAGCCAATTTTGAGCCTTAAACCTATCTTTGTTGAGTAACATATAATTAGCCAATATCCTTTACTAAATAAAAATTTATTTCTTTGTGTTACCTTTTGTGAAGAGAGATAACTTGCTATATCATTAGGAGATATATATTGTTAATATAAGCATGATGGTATTTAAAATGTGAGTTAAATTCCCTTCTTCTCTAAGTTCAATATTAGAACAAAGCTAGTTTCTAAAGTTATATTTAAGAAAAAAGGACAAAATAAAAAAAAAAGAAGAGAAAAGAGAAGAACAAGAGAAACTAGTGGATAAAAAACAACTATTATATATATTGATTCCTAGCTCTTCGACACCCTATTCACTCTATCTAAGTCTTAGAGACTATGGTAATAAAATTTACATCGCAGCAAGTTCTTGGCATCATTACTAAGGAGTCAAATAAGCGATTGTTTTTAATTAATTTAGGATAGAAAAAGGTTATTTTAGGCATTCTTTTCTGATTTTTTTATAGTATGGTTAATTTGTAGTAGTTTTGTTTTGATTTTATGCATAGAAGTAATAGTAAAGATAATAATCTTTTATTTGATCTTGAAATTGATAAAACTTTTCGTGCTTTATGCAAGAATCAAAGACAACAATAAGAAGAGGAAGACCAAAGTTCAAATATCGTGGCTGATCAAGATAAGCATACTTTAGGCGATTTTGCTATGTCTGACATATCGAAGAGTTTCAGATAAATTGTTGCTCTTACAATTGCCAACAATAACTTCGAAATCAAGCCAAGTATTATACAAAAGGTGCAAAATAATCAGTTTAAAGGTCTTCAAGGAGAAGATCCCTATGCCCACATATTGGCTTTTCTTAATATGTGTCCAATATTCAAAATTAATGGAGTGACAGATGATGTAATTCAGCTTAGGCTATTCCCATTTTCTATCAAGGATAAAGCACAACTATGGCTTGCTAGTTTGCCTAGTGAGTCCATTACTACATGGGATCAATTAAAGCAAGCATTCTTCACAAGTATATTTCACCCCACAAAATGACCAAATTCAAAAATAAAATCAAAACATTTAGACAACATGGAAGTGAGATAATTTATGTAGCTTGGGAAAGGTTTAAGGAACTCCAAAGGCAATGTCCTCATCGTGGCTTGCTAGATTGGATGATTCCTCAAATATTTTATAATGGTTTGATGGATAAAAATTAGAACATAGTTAATGTAGCCTCAAGTGGTAAATGGATGGATAGAATAGCTAAAGAAGTGGTTACTTTGCTTGAGGAACTTGCATCGTAAAGGTATATAGGAGATGGACCAACCATGGCTAAGGCAAAAGGAGTCTTGGAGCTTGACACAATTAATTTATTAATGGAAAATGTAGATGTACTTACCAAAATGATAAGTAAATCTCAAGTTCATTCTATTGATGGCTCAAGTATTGCTTCTGAATTATGTGGAGGAGGATTTCATTCTTATGCACAATGAGTTCTGGTGAAAAGGCTAGTTTATTCAATAGGATTTTAATCAAAAATGAGGATTAAATTCTAATTCTTATAACCCTAAATGAAGAAATCACCTTGAATTTTTTTTGTCCAATACTTAATCACAACTCAACATTCAAAATAACCCTATACGTAGTGTAGACGCCATGATCTGAGGCAGTCGAGATCGTGATTACTTAATGATAAGGAAATAGTATATTTCTAGCAAGAAGTTAGATCCTGAATCTTCGATTGTGAATTTTTCACAATTTACTCAAAGATTTTTTTTTTATTTTCCAAGTGTTTGTGAAAGGCTTTGACAAAAGTGCATAAAAAATCATGATTTTAGCCTTCAATGGTGACAGATGGTAGGCAGTCATATGAGGAACGATTGTTTATGGCCACCTCCCATCAGGGGTATTTTTGTAAATTCTAGATTTTTTCCTGAGGGATGGCCTTTTGTCATGAGGGATAGTCAAATATGGTTAAATTTTCAAATTTCCCACATTTTTTATTTTTTAAAAATGGGAAGATAGATTTTCTAGGGGATTCAGTTCGAATTTGAGGGACTAATCACTGCATATTTGGAGAGCTAGAGTTGCAATTCAATTCCAACTCTTTCCTAGGTATAAAAGATAAAAATTAAGGTTTCAAAAAAGGGAAAATCATTATTTGGAAAAAAGAGAAAATTCTTGGAGAAGAAGAAATTAATTCTTCTCACTCTAAAAAGAGAAACTCTAACATTTTTTGATCAAATACACACACACACACACACACAAATCATTTAGTTTTCTAGAATACAAAAACCATAATCGGAGTGGAGATTTGAACTTTAAAAATTTTAGAGTTAGAATATCTCCTGAAAGTAATATTCTAAGCTCTTCAACCATTCTTTTTCTCTTTCTAAAATTAATCATGTATGATCATGTTGATTGCGATTAAAATTAATGTGTTTGTGTGTTATGTTTTCGTGGATTTACATGTTGAAATTGAGCAATATGCAAACCTAGATTTATATGCATGATGGCGGTATGAGTTAATTATGATTTCCTCTATTAATGTATGCTTTAAAGCTTTATTTTTATTACGTTATTTTAGATCTTAATGATGTTTGGTGCAGTTAATACTTGATTTAGGTTAGCGTTTTAAAGTGGCATGCTTTAGGCCTTTTGATTTGAGTGTTTATAGCTTATTTGCAATTTTATGTGTTTTTTGGGTATATTTCCAGTTTCATGTTCTATCCCTTGAGTGATAGATGAGAAAAAGCTTCCACATATGGCCATTCATCAATACGACAGATGGAATGTCATTGGAATTTCTTTTTCGTCTCATCCCTCCTTCAGCTATGGCCATCCGCCACCTATCCAAGGCCATCCATGGCTGATTTTTAGGTCTATTTTCATGTGTTTTATGCATTTTTATTGTTGTTTATATTATTTTATTGATCCTTAAGTTGTTAATTTATTTTCTGTATATATTCTAATTCAGCATGTATGTTTAGTCAAGTGAAATTTTTCTTTATTTTATTCCTTAATTAGGTATTCCTTACAATACTAATTTATTGGCTTTTGTGGTTTTATGTGAGTAATTAACCTTGTGTGCTTTTGAAGGATCTAATGAGACATCGTGCATTGGGAGTTATGCCCTAATTGGCTACTGCCCTCTCTTTCCCATATGGTTTTTTATGTGCCTTTATTTATCTTATTTTATTTATCATTCATTTTATAATTATTTTGCTTACTTAGATTTTGATATATTTTGGATGTATTTTTTAGGGATATAATAGCTAGTAAAAAAGAATTTTTCATGCATGTTTAAATGGAAAAGGATGCTTAAAATGATTTTTTATTAATTAACTTGGATTTTTTCTCAAAACTGGGACCATTTCTCAAATTTTCATCCAAAAGCCAAATAAAGGACAAAAGAGGTTTTTTTTTTTGTAAAATAGGCATGAGGGAACCAATGTTCCCAACCCAATAAGTGCCTTAATTTATGTATGACTCTTTATGTTTTCCTGTTGGATGATTTACTTATGTAATAACTTAAGTAGGACTTTATTTTTATTTATTTATTGCCTTCTTTACTAGATTGAGATATTTAATTAATTTTTATCATAAATGCATAAATGCATCACGTGAGAGAGAAAAATGGATTAATACTTAAAATCCAATTATAAAATAACAAAAAACCAAGGTGTCAAGTAAAAGTGATGTTTCGAATATCAATCTCTATTTAGGCATCAAAAAGGTTGAGATTCGTTTCCTAATATTCTGTTAGGTGGCGACTCCATAACACCTGCCTCTTTGAGCCTATTCATAGATGCCTTCATAGGTTGACTACCAACAATAATTTAGGCTTGATCCCTTTTTATTATGAAGTATCTAGTCTATAAGTATTGGTGAGCTTCATCTGGTATTGGACCTTAAAAATGGGCCTCCAAGAACCCCACTCGAAAATGAGCTTGGCTTTGATGTCAGTCATAGTGGTAACTCCACTAAAGACTAAAGAAACCTTGCTCCTAAAAGCATCTTAGTTAAGTTCTATATAATTGGATTTTTCTTATTAAGTCTATCTCTTTTTGAAATTTCATACATTTTAAAGCTTTAGAATTAAGTTAGGCATCCCTTTTTAGCCCCGGTACTATCCTGGAGCATGTCCTAAATTCACTCAATATAAGAAGGTATCAAAGAGACCCATCAGCCCAAGTCTAGTACCAATTGGTATATAAAATAGTGATCCATCGGTCGTTATGCTCTTGATAAGCTAAACCTATTGGTAGGGACCATGCTTGGATAGCCCTAAAGTTTCATCACCATTGACTTAAGTCCATGTAATGATAATAGCAACTTCGCCTAGGTTGTATAGTTATAATAATCTTTATCTGCTATATGGACATTTATGTATTAACTGAACCTAAACAAATTAGGAGGGTACCAGTCAAAAGTTGTCATACCTCGATGGGCCTAATCCAATTTGTATAAGTTAGTCAAAATATATAATGGTTAAAACCCATACGTTTATGCTTCCAATTAAGAGAGATTATGCTATTGGCTTTTTATCATGCATCATATGCTTTCATCAGATCCCTATTTGATCCATGGATTAAGTCTACCTAAGAAAGAAATTGCACAACCTCCTATGTGGGAGTAATAAGGTTGGAAGGCTATTGGTATACTTGCATGTGGTTGTGATTGACATCTAACAAAAGCATTCATTGCATTCATGCATCATATATATATAATGCTCATGCATCACTTATCATACACCATTACCTCATATTTGACTCTTGCAGTCATCATAGATTTAGTTAGGCAGTCCAGAGGGTCAAATGGCTGTTGGTATAAAGATATTTGTTTGAGCTACTAGGACTGAGGTCAAAATCAAGTTCAGTTTTTGAATCAGAGGCCAATTTAGGGTTGAGTTTAAGCCAGTTTTTGGAAAGTAGTTTGTTGGCTAAAATTAAAGGTTTGCTTGTACTATCAGCTAAATCTTAACATGTGACCTCGCCATTCTCAGCCATCGAGATTGAAGAGGCCTTTGCATGGTTAATGGCAAAGCTACAGAAGAGCACTTAACTAAGAAAATAAACATTTAAGGTAATAACAAGGCCACGAGGGTTCCAATTTTAAGAACAATTTAAGATCATTACATTATCACAAATAAACCATTGTCTTGGCACCTTGCTCATCTTAATAAGTAAGGAAAGTTACAGCCGCTCCCACCTAAACTCGTTAGGGGGTAGGGAATGCCACATCATCAGGAAGACCAGTATTATACCTATCATCAACACACTGGACATCCAATGAAAAATTATCAGACTCTAAAAGATCACATCCAATGAATAGTTGATTTTGAGCAAGAGTCTGATAAGGAATGGTCATTCGATAGGGAAAATCTTGTTAAAATAGGAGGTGATAACTGTTAAGAATGAGATGGGACAAGATCTGATATGGATAACAATAATGAGATGGTTAAAGCATTCACCCCCTGAAATAGCTTCATCAATTACTGCAAATAAGCCATTATCATGTCATCTTGTTCAGTTTATAGGAGAAATAAGTGTTAAATTCAAAAAGGGAAAAGCATCAGGAGAGTCTGTTACTAGAGTAAGTAGAGGTGTTCGAAAGACAAAGGGAGCATCAGTGATAATTTTGAATTATATTATGTTTTTAGTGTGTTTTTAGGTGTTTAATTGAGTTAATTTAGTCTTAATTTAGTTGAATTATTGTTTAATTGGTTGAATTTGTGTTTTAAGCTTTAATTTTAAGTTTTGGTGTTTTTTAAGGTAAAATTGAAGAGAAAAGGACTAAATTGAAAGAAAGAAAAAGTTTTGGGCCAATTTCATAATTTAGGAAAAAGTGGCAGATAATTGTGACATTTAGTCTAGAGGCCCTTCACTCGGCCAAGCAAGGAAATCAAATGGCCGAGTGTGATGAAACTACAAAGTTAACCTAAAGAAAGAAGAATCACGTCAAGGCCAGTAAGCCATCACTTGGCCAGGTGACTTAAAGGAAAAATCATCACTTGGCTGAGGGACACTCTTCCTTAAGCATCACTTGGTCGAGTGATGAAAATGCTCTATGGACATTTGGCCGAGTGAAATTAGCAAATTACGATTTAACTCCCTAATCTGTTAAAATTCATTTCCTGTTCTAATTTGGAAGCAACAAGAGGCAGTCTTCTTCTCTCATTCTTTTTCTCTTACGCCTATAAATATATGGCAGAAACACCAGAATATGGGAGATTAGTAGAGAATTCGGTAGTTAACACAAAATTAGTTTAGTTTCAATTTACATTATTTTTTCCTTAGTTTGTAAATAACGAAAGCTTGGAGCATGAAGTCTTCTTGGGTTTTTCTATAAACATTGATCAATGGAGCTTTTATACTTTATTGTTTATATTCTTTTTCTTAATTTTTCTTTAGTTTTTAATATGAATAAAGATTTTCTTTACTTTTGCTAAAGGATACTTGAATCCTCAACTTTTTATTGCAATGACTTAAGTTGAGCTTTAATTTTGAATACTAGTTGGTTATTTCTTAGTTTTAAACATATTATTATCTTTGATTGTGTTAAAATTGATTATTGTTTTATTGGTTCAATAACTAAAAATTGGTTTAAACATAATTAATGGTTTGCATGTTCTTGAATTAACTCTTTAGTATCAATACATGATTATATTTTGTTTTTGAGGTAATCGTGTATTGGTAGTATTGATTACTACTAAGAGAGGAGGAATTAAGAATAAAATGAAGTTGAATTTACTTACAAAAGAGTTCAATGAATGATTAGAAATTTAAAACTAGATTTTTATGCTAAGTGTTAAATTGTCCTAAAGAAGGGAGTTTGATATTCAAGAAAGCTATTCTTTATTCAAGATATCAGGCTTTATTTTATCTAGTTTTTCTATAATCACTGGTGTTTCTATTGAATTTGAGTCATTGCAATATAAGGTTAAGGTGGATAGTCCTTTAGTGAAAGTTATTTTAATATTGATTTTTTCTCTACCCTATTTACTTGTTTTTATTCAAGGTTTAGTTTATTTGTTTTATTTTTAGTTGGTCCTTTAGTTATTTAATTTTCTATCTTTAATTTAGTTAATCTTCACAATTGCAACTTTGGAATTTCTCTTTTCTTTCACACACAGTTTTCATTCTAAAAATCTAAAAGCTTTCACACTTACACAAGTTTCTCTTGGGTTCGATATTTAAAGATCATAACTATATTTTCATATATTACTACCAATCCTGTACACTTGCTTGATACTGGTCAATCAACCGCTGAAGTAGCTCAAACATAGTACTCTAATTTAGCGAAACTTTTATCTTGGATATTCACGTAATTATTCAAGGAAAGGAAATCGCAATCTCTGCCATACAAACCATCCAAAGATTTTGGTTTGCCATATCATAGATTGAATCTGTTTTTCACTTTTTACCAGCACACTAGCCATTTGAGTATTGATTGTTAGCTTTCGAGGTACAATATCCATGATCTTAATTATTAACAATATGCAAATCTCTAACCCAAAAAAGAGGCAAAAGAGTCACAACGTCACTTAACTAGTTTTGTAGATGTCATAACAGCTACTCCAAGGAATTAAAGTAGTGGCATTTTTATGGACTTTATTTTTGCTTTTTGAACTCTTTAATATGAACAAATGCTATTTCTTTTGATTATATTAATAAGATGAACAATTTTGCTTACTTGTGTGATGTTTCTTCTAATTTTAGTATGCATAATCATGATCATAAAATATTCATATTCAACATTAACTCAACAAACATATGATCATTTAATCTCAAAAAAAAAGAAAGTCCAAAATAAATCCTACTAGCATCAGATATAACTCCCGTAAAGAGAGCAAAAGATTGGGAGAATAAAAAAATTATGAAAGAGTCTTTACCTCAACCTATGATGACCTTCCAAGAGTTTGTCGAAACATAGCTAATCGTGCAGGGTATTACCCAGTCAAGCAAGAAGCCTTAGTAGTGGTAGGCAAAGACTACAAAAATATATTAATGTTCATCTTTAGTAGTTTATCAAGTGGAGAGTTAATAATCAATGAAGAATAATTATTGCCTTATGACAAGTATATTGAGGAATTAGTTTGAGTATGCCTTAGCCACTTTGGTATTGATGTAGGATGACCAGAAGGGAGTAATCATGAAGCCTATATGGATATCCAATTCTAAAACACCACACTTTGAAATTAAGCAAAGTAATGGACGTTGAGGTAGAGAAATTGATGTTCCCAAAAGATACCATTCAAAATGATTAAAGAACGATCTATGAGATGTTTACCCGATGCATCGATGTTGGTAGAAGGATTTATAAGTGATAGCCTAACAATATTCAGTTAAAATGCTTAAGTGAAAATGGAATTAATAGGCAATATGGAAGAGATACATGCGAGCTTATATGGCATGCACATGAATGGTTAGGTTAAAAAAGAGAGGAAGAGAAGAAAAGAAAAAAAGAGAAAAATGATGAATAAAAAATATGGAAGATCATGCACCAGCAGTTCTCCTAGCTTATAATTGCTTGTTCTAAGTACGTCAAATAATGTTAGTTATGCTAACAATATGCAGTCTTGAGACATTTGCCAGTTTTTTAACTATGCAATCTTACATCGCCTTGGTCGTTTGTCATATAGGGCATTGACATCATGAGAATTATTCATCCACCAGGTTTATTATAGTTGCCATAGATTACTTTACCAAGTAGGTAGAAGCAAAATCTTTCCAGAAGGTTGAAGCTAGGGATATGGCTAGGTTTATTAAAAAGAATTCGATATGCAGGTATGGCCTACCCTACCATATAATGTCAGATAAAGGATTTTAATTCTTTGGGACAACTAAGTAGATACTCAAGCTATATGGGATTCAACATCATAGTTTCTCTCCTTACTGTCCTCAGGCTAATAGTGTAACACCCTATACCTGGTATGGTAGACAAATCGGATACGGATGTCACGAATCAATCTATGATCTATATACCATTAAATCACCATAAATTATGCTTAATTCATCAAACTTTTAAATTATTTACTCCTAATTTTTGTAAAAGTTTTGGCACAATCTCCCCTACATATTAACAGCCTCCTGTAGAAAAAGAAATAAACACTTCTAATATTATCCAACGCTCTTATCACAACACAAAGTAAACTCCAACACAAGTCTTCCCATCCTCCTCAATCAATACTTAAGCTGATCTACTTGTCACTATATTACTACATCAATACTAGAATATTTTGCTCTCGATAATGTTTATAGAAAATATTATCACATTTCTGTGCTAATATCACAATATTGAATCTTAACTAGATACTTATAAAATTACACTTAAATCATTTCAATATTAATACCGATGTACATGCCAAATAAAAAAATACACAAATAGTGTCATCGACTTGATTTATAACCATGATCGCCCATAACTCCAGCTGCAACAACCTATGAAGGTTTCTTCATTAATGTCAAGAATATTGAACATCGGATCAACCTACGCGCGGAGAAAACCATGCGCTAAGCTATATGCTTAGTGGTGACTATCAAAGTTACTTCTCAGATGATATATTATACAATGTATTTAACATTTTCAAACACACTTACCAATTCATAAGACACATAAAAACTGTAAGTTCTAGGTTATGATGCATACAACATCAAGCAGTTAAAAGAATAGGACTTCATTTACAATTTCATACTTAACAAACTATTTATTAACTACTTTTACCTTTATCTAGTTTATAATCAATAAGGCATAATTTCACAATAATATTTAATTATTCTTATCTCAGTCTATAAGTTATTCTATTATATATTCTACTAAAATTGATATCACAATATATGCATGTATACCACACTTTAACAAATACTTATTTTCAGTGTAAACATCATAATATATATATAATTTCCATACATCTAGTTTGCGGTTCACATATATTGCTGTTGTAGGTAACACTTCCTGGTTTAGATATATAGAATTATTAGAAATAACTTAATAAGTTTTCTTAACTTACACCCACACATGTATATATTTGTATGTTTATTTCTCATATCATTTAATACTCAAGTAACCTAAGAATTCGATTTGAGTGTCAATCCCTAATGTCATATTGATACCTCATATGATCCAAAAGTCTTAATATTTACCTAAGTCCTCGTTTACAACATTCACATATTCGTTACGTTATATATCATAAGGTATTTTCGTAATTTAATTTAAAATTCATACTACACTTACCACTCCCTAACATTAAGAAGTTGGCAATTATATTTATACTTAATAGTATTACTCAATATGTGACTTATGATGCTTTACTAAATTATCTCATTTCTCACTTTATTTAACTTTTATTCATATTTATAATATTTTTAATGCTGTAATTACCCTTTTTTTACTTCATTTACACAAATAAACTATGATTTCGCCCCTAGTTGTCAACAGTAAGAAACCATGAATCGAATAAGCGGATGAGCAAATCTAGTGTTTATGAGCAACCACACCACTAGAGTATGATGCTACTCCCCAGTATATTAGTAAAATAAGTCGGCTAACAGTATATTCATATTTTCTCAGTACAGTATACAGAACATTGTGGGATAAGTGCCCCTATGGCTAGCCATACTATTCTAAGATCCTGGGTCACCCACTAAACACTAAGGGCATTAAAATTATCATATCTTCACATTTTAATTGTTTTGATCACAATATATATTACTCACTTTATGTCGTAATTTATTTTCTTATAAGCTTGATATTTAATAATACTTCACATTTTTACAAATATGTGACTATACCAAATATATTTACATATGCGTTAAGTGTCCTCGATTTAACACTTGTATAGTACATACCATCACTATTTAACAATTCCATTTCTTCATGATTATTTCTTTATTTCACTTCAATCTCGTTTGCTATCATAGCCTCATAATGCTCCACTTAATATTTTCTAACTCAATATATCATCCAATTTATGGATTCTCATATGTCGTATGGTTCAAGTCATGCATGAAGTAAAAATTCTTAATCATATTATACACTAATCATATCGTTAATTAGACAATCATTCTAGTTCACATAGTTATATATTAGCATCATGAGATCATTCAATTCAAATTCTACATCTGTATAAATATATACACTTTATACAATATGTTTATTTATTATATTTATAAGTCTAGCAATAATAACACAAAACAAACAACAAAGTATTACAAACTCAAAAGAATCATATTCTTATAATTAAAATAATAAAGACATGAACTCATAATTTAAATAAATATTACCAATTAGCTTGCTAAAATAAAGTTTAACTGCTTATACCTTATGGTATATTAGTTGACAAAGACATAAACTAACTCGTCTCCTAAAGGCTAAAAGTATATGGTTAACCGGTCATCAAGAACATATAATTAATATTTCTATATTCTTTATTAAAACTATACAAAGTATTATTTTCTTTTGGATCTAACTATTTATATAAGTATATTTATGGTTATGTATCCTCATTGGCTTTTTTCTTGTTTCAAACATATCAAGCATATAGTTTACAGCGAAGATATCAAAGTTCGTAAGCATAATCCCATATAAATTTTCCCAATTTAAATTTATTAACTAACCTAAAGAAAGTATAAATTTTATTTAAGTCTAGCCAATCAAACACTCGAAATTTCTACTTGTAACTCTTATTTACCAATTAGACCATATTATCCTTCTAGAATAAGTTTTGGTAGTCCACTAACTTGCCTAATATAATAAATCAATTGTAAATAATGGGTAAAATCGAAAAATTTTAATGTAAAGCAAGTATTCAAACCATCACATTACCTACAAATTAAACTCTGCACGTTACTACTTTTAGTATTAGAATTTAATCAAGTATTTCAATTCATGAAGCCATACTTGCTAAAAGTTACAACTAACCAAACCACATTCCATATGCACAAATACACCCTATCTACTTACATAAAGAAGGAATATAATTCTTATAACAATGCGGCTTACTTAGTCTAACTATTTTTATCAGTCCCTATTTTAATTCAAAACCTTTTTTTTCTTATTGATAATTAGTTCTATCAATTATCAATTAAGCAATTATTCTCACTAATTTCCTAGTATGGCAGTTATAAGCTTACCTCAACTATCATAATATAACAATTTAGCACTTGAATTTCAATGATGTTTTGTTAATTTCACTCAAGGTTTTCTGATGTCTTTCTAATAATCACATCTCCATACCTTTCATACTACATTTTATTCTCAGTTGAATAAAAATACCAAGAGGGATTAATAGTTTAAACATTACCTATAACTAGTTTCCTTAGACAACATTTAACAAAAATTTATAATCACTATATGCCAATATTCAACAATTCAATCACCAATATATATATATATATACACACACACACACAATTAAAATCACACATAAGCACGTCATTTAATTCAAGCAAATTAAAATTTCTAACCAAAAATTTAGATTTTTATTTAAATAAATTAATTGGGAGCAAATTTGGCAGTCACATACCAGTTTGGAAGAAATTTTTTGCATTTTTCCTTATTTCAGTCCATCACTATACTGGTCGGACCATCACCAGAGCTTCATCGAAGCCTCATTGGAGATGATCTGACACTGCCACCATGGGGATCGGGATCCCAGGGTTTTATTTTTGATGGTCACGTGCTCAAATGCCATCGCGGTTTGTCAAAATCCTGTAAAAACCATTACGGCTTTCTTTCTTTGATCTGTCAGTGGCCGTCGAGTGAGGAGGGATAAAAGGTACAGGGAGAATCGCCTTGCTACTAGGAGTCATCCGGTGGTGGTAGTGTCACCATCTGCCACCATGGATCGCCGGAGAGAAGGGAGGATGTTACAGCTTGGGAAGGAAACAAGAAGGAAAAATAGGCGTTAGATGTCGTAGTTGGTGGCAGAATAGGTATTTAAGGAGTAGCGACGATGAGGCAGCCACTGATGATGTGCGATGCCATAGAACGATGGAAGGAATTGGCCTGACCTCCTTTCTGTGCTCTTGCTCCCCTTCCCCTACTTCTTATTTCTTTTAAAAAGTTTTGTAACCATTTTTTTAGACATTTCTAAGGGCTTTAAGAAAATTCCCCCCCTCCCCCCCAAAAAAATATCTTTGTTCTCTTTATTGTTGTTATTATTATTATTATTATTATTATTATTATTATTATTGTTGTTGTTGTTGTTGTTGTTGTTGTTGTTGTTGTTGTTGTTGTTGTTATATACATTTATTTACTTTAATTCCTTATTTATTACTAAAATGTATTTTAATTTAAATTATAAAATTGAAAGCTTAGAGACAATATTCACTAATGATATATCACATTCTAAATAAATTGACCTTGTTGAATCGGTATCAAAAGTACTATTCACCAACTATTAATCGACCCGAATTTTAGGGCGTTACAAATAGAGCAGTTGAAGCCGCCAACAAAAATGTTAAGAGCATTTTAACTAAGATGGTTTGAACCTACAAAAAGTAGGCCGATAAGTTACCTTTTGCATTATAGGGTTACAGAACTTCAACAGGGGCTATCCCATTCTCCCTAGTATATAGGATCGAGGTCATACTGCCAGTGAAAATTAAGCATTAGTCTTTGAGGGTAGTTTTACAAGCTAAATTGCCAGTTATTGCAGCTTAATCTACTATATGAGGATAGGATGCAAGCTTACTATCATAATTAGATTTACCAAAAGAGATTGGCTCACTCATTTGAGAAAAATGTTAGAAAGCATCCATTAAAGGAATGAGATCTAGTGTTCGAGTATATGAGACCTGGGATTTCAGATAACCAAGGCAAGTTTAGGCCTATATGGGAGGGATCTTTTGTATTAAAAAATTTGTTGTCTAAAGAAGTTGCTATTCTAATTGAAAGTAATGGCAATGAATTCAGAGAATTGATAAATATTGATAGATTGAAAAGGTTTTATGGTTAAAACTCAAAAGAGAAAAAGAAGAGACTAAAAGCTCTGTGAGTCAAAAAAATGAAAAAATATTGGCCTTGCTAAAATTAAGTGCCCCATCAGGGTGAAAACAAAAAAAAAGGCATCCTGAAAAAAATTAGAGGTTGAGAGAAAATAATCAATCAAGAAAACCTGGGAGGGATGATTGAAGATAGGAGTTCTGATACTCTTAAGATTTCATTTCGAGATTAAGTAATGTGTGTCATTGAGATGGTGTTGAATAATGATCATGTGTAATGAAATTAGACAGAAAAACCACATTTGTATCCAAAACATAATTAATGTATTCAAAAGTAACCTTTTCCTGTTTAAAATTTAAAGGTTCTAATAAAACATAAAAAAGCATAATCCATGATAGTATCTAATCTAATCTATATGCATCTCACTACTCTTCCCCTCCAGGTGCCTGAGCTAAAGCATTTTATTATCATCCGTAGGACTCATACCTCACTGATTGTGTATGGTAAAGGTAGTGAAGTCGCTATCACTAATATCAAGAATGATAGTCCTCATAGGAAGTCGGGTTTAGATCCTCCGATAATAACCTATAAAGAGAAGAGTAGAGAGTAATCCACCTCTAGAAGCTTAAAGGGCACCTAAAAATGTTCTAATGGTCCCCATACTAGCAAGCACACCGAGCAATGATGTAAAAGGTGGCCCGATGCAAGCCACATAGAAGGACGCATCTAAAAGGTCCATCCCAAACCACAAAAGATATAAGTAACCAAGGCACCTAAGATTCATGTCACCATCTGCTAGATGGGCCAACCAGATAACTCTCCCATGGTTAAATAAAACTCATACCATTCTTGCTTAAGGTTATAATGCCTCGGTAGATAAGAGGTTATAGCTTTAACCTAAGAAGGAGGCTCCAATAGTAGCTTCGACTTCTCATGTAGCCGTACCTAAAAAAATAATAAAAGAAAAATAGAAGAAAAAAAGAGAAAAAAAAAAGAAAAAAGAAAGAAAAAAAGCTACCGGGGTGAGTAGGATTCATCTCGGGCAAAAATAAGGTAAGGAAACATGTGAAAATTCGAAAGGACACATTTTCCAATAAGAAAAGCTAGTGTGACATCCCAAAAGGGATGCAATACCTTTAAAATAATGACATACCTGGAGTAATGAGGGGCTACCAGTAAGGCAAGCAGTGGGTCAGCATGTATAGTGTCCAAACTAAGGATCGTCTCTGCCAAGACCAAGGGGAATGGAATGAGCCCTTTGCACATACCATCCACAATGTCAAATAACCCACACTCTCCTATCCAATTATCTATGGACGATATTAAACATTGAATAAAGCCTTATGGTAGAATGATGCCAGTTTAAAAGGTGGATTAATCGGAGAAATCATTTGTGACATTAATTAATTGCTTTAGTGAAAAGTTGTTGTCCTGAGGCACTAATCCTCCCACCTCGGAGGTAAAAACACCTAAAGCTCTTATCACTTTCCTCGAGAAATTAGATACATACGAAGGTAAACAAGGAAGAGTACCCGATGCAAACCTAGCTTCAATGATCTTAGTAATTCCCTATTAGCATATAATTTTACAATACAACTTCACCTAATGTCTAATATCATCACAGGCTAGAGCGTATAATTCTCGATGAGTTAACCTAAACATATGGAATCATGGGTCCTAGTAATGAATGACAGAAAAAATCAAATTTATGTCTATCTTTACTCTAGTTAAGAACCTCAAGCCTGAGTAAAGGGTTAGATTAGGATTTTTCCAAGTTTTTGAGTCATTTAATAGTCTATACAGTCTCATTATGGTAGGATTCAACATGACAGCAATATTCAAGTAGCCTAAATGCCAAAAATAATAAAAATGATTGTGAATCAAAAAGAAAGAATAAAAAGGAAAATAAGAAAGAAAGAAGAATACTTGGAAGATAGCTTGCTTAAAAGGGTAAGGGTCAATCAAATGTTAACATGTGCCTCTAGAAAGGAAAGCCCTATCACTTATGGTCATGTAATTACCATTATAACCAAAGCTTTGAATATTAATTTGGATGAGTTTACTCGTTTTCTTGAGTTTACTTATTTCACTATGCAAACCTTAATTTAGGGTAAGGTGGTTGATGCATCAATAAGGTTCATACCAAGCCTATTCTAATTCTTATTAGAAAGGATTAGCACCACCACCAATAGCTCAAGAGTAATAAGAGAGTAAAGAAGAGGAGGAAGAAAGTGGGGATAAAGAGCATGATTTTGGTATGCCTCAAGAAAGGGAATCTCATGAAGCATTAGCTATCATTCCAACTCTTTCTTATGAAGGTGCAAGTGGGCTAACTTATGATGCTTCTCGTGGCTTATCTCATGGTTCCTCTAGTTAATCCTCAAGATTTTGGGAATAAGTGTTTGAAAATTAACAATCAATGCAACATCAATTAAATTTGATGGAGACAATGACTTATCATCTATCAAGGAGGCAAAGAAGAATGGAACACAATATTGATACTTTCATTGCTCAAGCGGGATATGTGGTTGATTCGTCTCCAGCTTCTCCTTCGAATGATTGAGGGAAGTTTTTCTTTTCCTTTCCTTTTATATTTTTGGAATTCACATTGAGGGCAATGTGAAATTCAAGTGTGGGAGAAGGAATGTTTTATGCTTTTTTTTATGTTTCTTTTTGTGTTTGTTACATGTTTAGTATTTTTATTTTTTTCATGCATTGTGCTATGCTATATTGATGCATATTCATTTCTTTGCCATTGGAAAGTATTATTCATAACAAATTTGGTGTTATAATCTGGGCTAAAATTGAGGTCAAATAGGTCTCCAAAAAGGGAAAAATAAAATAATTAACTGGACCGATATAGTTGACTGAGAACTTTGACTGGCTTAAAAATATTTCCTGGAGTTCATAAAATTATTCCAATTGCACAAATTGACTAGAAATTATGTATATGAATTTTTGGAATGATAAAATAAATTTTTTGAAGACTTTGAAAATTCAGCTTTCGAACTGATTAAAATTTACATTCGGGGCTGGTTTGATATCGAAACGACCTCGGATTGACCTGAAATTTTAAGTATGGCCTAATTAACATTTTTAGAAATTTTTGATATAATTTTTATCAAAAATTGACAACTAAAAGTGTATTGACCAATTAAATGGTGACGTATGGCATTGGACCCACTTAGGACTTAATTGTTTTTGTCCTAAAGTGGATAACCAATTAATGGGCATTAAGAGATCCTTATCTCTTGAATTTTGGCCGACCAAAAGGCCATTTCTTTTCCTCTTTGTCATGGTTCATCTTCTTCTTCTTCTCCTTTATTTCTTTATTTTCTAATCTAAATTCACAAAATTTCTCAACCCTCATCTAAAATTAAATTATTTTATCTTGCTTTCCTTCACCTTTGGTTGCTATGGATGATGAAAAAAGGTGAATAAAGTCTAATTCTTCATGTGGATAAATTGGTAAGTTGGGAAAAATTTAATTTTATTTGATAATTAGAGTAATTAAGTGTTAATTATAGTATTGTGAGTATTATTTGAGTAAAAATTTGACTTAATCTATGGTGATTTTGGCCATGAATTTACTGCCAATAGAAGAGCAAGGAGAGGAAGCAAACCAACCAAAAATAAGGGAAAAGACAAAATTGTTGAGTGATTTGGTAAGTGAATAATTTTAAACCCTTTAATTTCACAATATATATGTTGTAGATATAATTAGAAAAAAAAATTAGGTTAATTATTAATTACAAATTAAGTATGAAATTGGAATTGTGCAATTAGAAGATAAATTAGTGAAATTATGGTATTTAATTAAAATTTTGACAAGTTTAATTTTAGGAAAAATTTCGGTTACTAAAAAAAATTTAGGGACTAAAATGAAATTTTTCGGATTAAATTGAAATAAATAAAAAATAGATGATTTTATGTTATTGTGATTAATTGAGTAGAAAATATAATTTATAAGGAAATTAGAATAAGGTAACCGGATAGGGACCTTAAGAACATTTAGGAAATTTTGAGATATAAATCGGAATAAATGCAAAATAGAATATAACTAACTTATATGACATGTAAGGAGCATGTATTGGAAAAGAAAGTAATAAATAAAATAAATAAATGAAATAATTGTTATTAAATCGTATGATTTTAATTGAAAAACTGGTATATTTGAAATACTGAGACTGTTTTTAATAATATATACTAATTATTATCATGAATCGGTAATGATGCATTATTATAAATTATATTAAATTGTAATTGTATTTTGCCCTTAGTATTATGTGTGAAATCAGAAATTAGGATGTACATGGCCAGCCCTAAGGACATTTTTGTAACCGCGGCAGCGAGTCATGGCGACTTGCATAGTGGTAACCTTGATATGGTTCCACGTCTGTATTGGAGTGTTTGGGAAAAAAGAAAAAGAAAGAAAAATAATATGTGTATAATTGATACTACTGGAGTACTGGGACCTATAAGGTCCACAGTTTCGCTCATCCTAATTAGTGATACATTTTCATGCTATACTAGGGGCAAACATATGAAAATATTGTATTGACTAAAGCATAAGAAGATACTGTATGAGTATGGCAAACGTATGAAAATATTGTATTGACTAAAGCATAAGAAGATACTGTATGAGTATGGAAAATGTATGAAAATATTGTATTGACTAAAGCATAAGAAGATACTGTATGAGTATGGAAAACGTATGAAAATATTGTATTGACTAAAGCATAAGAAGATACTATATGAGTATGACAAACGTATGAAACTACTGTATTATCTAAAGTATAAAAAGATACTATATGAGTGTGGCAAGAGTATTAAAATACTATATTGATTAAAGCATAAAAAGATAATGTATGAGTAAAAATGTAAAACTTGAAAAGTAAGAATAAATTACTGTTTGGATAAAAGAGTACTGAAAAATAAGGGTAAAAGCCTAAAAGAACCGATAAACAAAGAAATTAGGACAGAAATGCATATTTAAAACTTTGGGGACTAAAGTGAAAATTTATCCCTATAGTGAAAAATTCAAATTTAAAGCGATAAAATTTGAGAATAAAACTTAAAAAGCTATAATTGAGAACGGATTTCTCAAGCAAGAGCAAAATAGTAACTTTGTCAATAAAAGTGAAATTTAGAATTAAATCGAAAAATTTGTATAATAATGAGTTTGCTAATGAAAAAGAGATAATGAAGTACAATTCTGAATAATATGTGAATGAACTGTAGTGAAATTCTGGGGTTTTAAGTTTATATTCACCACTAAGTACTTTTGTACTTAGCGTGTAGTTTTTGTACTGCACGCAGGAGACAGAGACTGAGTTCGTGCTGGAAGGAAATCAGTGTTAGACGAATCCAGCATTTTTGTGATTTTGTGTAGACTATACATATAGATATTGCCTTGTAGGACAACATGACTAGTTTGAGGGACTGTGTATAGTTTTGGATTTATACATATTTGTTATGTATTGTAAATAAGTAGATGGGTTAAGCACAAAAATTGTATTATATATATGTAAAATTTTGGAAATAACTGTTGTTCTGTGCTTGGATGATCTCATGGAGTATTTATATAGATTGTGGAGGTTGGGTTGGATGTTTGTGAACAATTTTGGGAGTGTTTTGTAGATATTGCAGGAAGGCAGAATTTGAATTCTAGCCGTTATGCTGTCCGAATTTCTGTAGATTAATTAATAAGATATTTTAAAATGTGGGACCCATTACTTAATGGTTAAAATATTGAATGTTACTAATGGATAATTTAATAATAATTTGTGGACCACTGTAATATAGTGTGACACCGGTATTCGGACCAATGTCCGGCTATCGGGTGTTACAGTCTTAGAAAAACTATAGCCATAATACACATAGTTTACTTTTCAATAATGGATAAAGGCACACAATGATTTAAAATGAAAAAAGAAAAAATATATATATAAAAGAAAGAAAAAAACTAAGTCATCTTGTGGGATGGAGCATAAAATGCACCCATCGAGATTGATTAAATAAAAAGTGTGGGATGGAGCATAAAATGCACCCACCAAATTGTAAAGTGTACTTAGAAAATTTAAAAGTGTCTAAACATGCCATGAGAAATGTGGATTGATGTGTGAGCTTAACTTTGTCCCAATGGCTATGTTTTGTTCTTGAACTCCTAAATTTAAATATTGTCCATCCTAGTTGAATAGTTTGGTTAGATTATTGACTCTATGTTTTTAATTTTGATTTTAATAACTTGAGATAGTGTGTTAAATTTATTGACTATGTTATATAACTTGACTACTCTATCATTGTTAAGCATTAGAAACTAGTTGTTGGCTATTTTCTTTTAAGTACTCACTCATATTAAAGATGATCTTAGGGAAGCTCTTTTCTAACTTTGAAGATAAATGCTTTTGTTAGTTCTTCCATTTGGATTTTCACATTCTTGCTTGAAGGCAAGCAAGGTTCAAGTGTAGGAAAATTTGATATCATGCAATTTACCATAGCCATTTTGTTTAGTTATACATCATTTTATGAGTTTAA
The DNA here is from genome assembly GCA_037975025.1 of Excoecaria agallocha. Classification (NCBI taxonomy): domain Eukaryota; kingdom Viridiplantae; phylum Streptophyta; class Magnoliopsida; order Malpighiales; family Euphorbiaceae; genus Excoecaria; species Excoecaria agallocha. Next base: position 21,556,046 of record CM075817.1, read on the forward strand.
TGTATGTGTTTTGTTTTTCTACTATGTTTTATGCTACTTTTTATGTCTTCTTTGTTTTACAGGCTAAGTATGTCTAATTGGTTGATTTGAAGCATAATTAAGGGATTTTTATTGAAGAAAAGAACTTTAAAAAGGTTTTACAGCCTGTGCCAACTTATGCCAGCATATGCCGACTCGTTATAGTGACTTAGGATGCTGAGTCATGCCTTACTGAATTGAGTCATGAAAAAGTTAGAAGTGTGCCAACTCATGATCAAGGTGTCGACTCATTAAAAGCCTACCTGTGCTGAGTCATCCAACTCAGCACTAGTATGTCAAGTCGACACCAAAGCTAACCTTTCACACACCTCTTCAAGTTTACATCCCTCTCGGAAAAGGCATCATTTAGGACATCTTTGGGCTTTTAAATACATTAAGATTATTACATTTTGGATATAAAAAAAACTACTAAGTAACTACCAAAATAATTAGAAAAAATTATGAGGAAAAAGAATACACCAAAGAAGACAAGAGATCAAAAGATGTCATTCAACATTCAAGTATTTTTTGAAAAAAGCATTGAGGAGTCATCAACCATTCTTTCTTCTGTTTCTCTTTAGCTCATTGCTTGATAGCATTTTTCTTCCTTGTGTTTATTGTTTTGACAATATGTATTTAGGCTAATTTGTTTGTTAGAGTTAAAAGTATGGATTGATCTTTATTAATAACAATATTTTATGTTAATATACGAATGATTTAAGTTCAATTGGATGTTTAACTTGTTATGTACGCTTGATCACAATATATAATGTGTTAATCAATTTGTTCACAATGAGAATTGGGGTATTTTGGTGGATAAGCAATTGAATTTACTTAAAGTCCAGAAATCACTTAGGAGATAAGAATTTCACTTTGAGGGGTTAAAGAATAGGCATAGAACTCAATGGTTTTCATCTATCTTCACAATGACATGAGAATGCTTGTGGACTTTAGATAAGAATGCCTTTATTTGACAATGAAAATTACACTTAGGGATAGTAGGCCTTATTCTCCAATCATTGCATGTATATGTATTCATTGAATCTTTACTTGATCAATCTATGACTTGTAATTCTAATAACTTATTTGATTGTGTTGCTAGTTACGAATTAAGATTAGATTATTAGTTAATAGATTAAAGATTGTAGTATAAACAATTCATTTAAAGTTATCATTGCCTATCCATCTAAGTATCTATTCGGTTAATAGAAAACAACTCTTATATATATTGATTCCCAGCATTCGACACCCTACTCTCTCTATTTAAGTCTTAGAGACTAGGGTAATAAAAGTTATACCTCAACAAGGCTAAAGAAGGCAAAGTATGCAAGTTGAAAAGGTCTCTTTATGGACTTAAACAAACATCAAGATAATGGAATTTAGAGTTTACAAATAAGCTAATTGCTTTTGGTTTCAGACAATCAAATGATAATCATTGTTTATTTGTAAAAAAAAAAAACTTGTACTTTTACTCTTATACTTCTAGTTTATTTTGATGATGTGTTATCAACAGGTGATTCAGATACTAAAATTGCTCTTGCTAAAAAGTTTCTACATCAGCAGTTTACGATAAAGGATCTAGGGCAAGCATGACATTTCTTAGGAGTTCAGATAGCTCGATCTTCCACTGGCACTTATCTCAACCAAAGAAAGTATATACTTGATCTGTTGAAAGATGTAGGCCTTAATGATGCCAAACCAATAGCTATTCCCATCCAAAAAGGTTTCAAATTTATTGCAAATGATGGTCTATTATACTTTGATGCTGATCAATATAAAAGGATCACTGGCAGACTATTATATCTCAATCTAACTCGCTCTGACATCAATTATGTCACACAACAATTGAGTCAATTTGTTTCTTGCCCATGTTTTACTCATTGGAAGGCAGCTATTCATTTACTTAAATATCTTAAAGGTTGTCCAGCCCGTGGTTTGTTCTACCCTTCTACAAATTCTGCTCAACTTAGAGCATATTGTGATGCTGAGTGAGCCTTATGTCTTGACAGTAAAAGATCTTTAACCGGATATTGTGTTTTTTTGGGCAATGCACTCATATCCTAGAAGGCAAAGAAGTATCTTGCAGCTCTGTTGAATCTGAATATCGAAGCATGAGCTCTACTGTGAGGGAGATTCAATGGATTGCCTACTTGATAAATGATTTACAGCTAGCAGTCACTACTCAAATCCCTATATGGTGTGATAATCAGGTGGCACTTCACATTACAGCCAATCCAGTATTTCATGAAAGAACGAAACATCTAGAAATTGACTGTCATTTGGTGAGAAATAAATTTAAAGAAGGATTAATAGCTCCTCAATTCATCCATAGTCAATTCCAACTTGTAGATATTTTCACTAAATCATTCTTTGCAACTCTTTTCCAGCAATTAGTTGTCAAGTTGGGTTTGATTGATTTCAATCATGATCCAACTTGAGGGGGGATGTACACTATGATGTTTTCTTTTGTTGGGTTGCGATAAGTAATTGAAGCCCACATTAGTAGAAGTAGTCCATCATAAGGAAACTGACATTTTCTCTGTTTTCCTTTTTGCTTTCCCCTCCTCTATCTAACTAATTGTGTGCGGCTGTATTCTTTTTTTTCCAGCTAAGTAGCTTTTGTTATAATTAATCATGTCATCATGCCAACATTACAAATCTCTAGTATAAATATTACATGATGTAAACTTTTCCTCAAGATGAATGGGAATTCATTTTCAAATTATTCACAAAGTGTTCAATTAAGTCTTCTTTTTTGTACAAGTTTTTTTTTTTCCTAATATAGAACTCGCAAGTACTTGTTTTGATATTGTTCTAGTCAAATCAAAACTTTATTCAAGATAATTCCATATGTATATAAACCCGCATAAAACATATATAAGCATAATACTTCAAGTATTATTATTTTTATGCTATCATAAAAAATAATTGATTGAGTTGTAGCCTTTTGAGTCAAAAAAGGAAAATCAAAAACAACAACTACAATAGACGTGATAATTTTATAAGATCTTGACTTAAATTGCTATTAGCTAAATTGGTTGCTTTATTGTCAGGATGCAAATTATAAGAAACCATTTTACATTTTCATAACTTTTCAATTGTTTCTCTAGATACATTTTTTAGATGCCTCTGGGTTTTATCCTCTACTTTATTTCAATTGCATCAAATCTCTCATTCACCAATATTTCTGTTTCATTTGTTAGAGCTAGCTTCTGCTAAATTTTTGACAATTCCTTTACCATGATAATATCCGAGTAATATGTTTACTTCACCTTATATTTATAGAATAAAATTAATTTTGAATGATAATTGGAGTTGGAACTTTCTACGGATCCTTTTTAGTTATCAGAAAAGTTTCAAGACCTTTTTAAATATTAAAAGGACTTTATTTGATAGTTTTTTTTTTAACCTATTTTTGCAGTTACAGAATCAGTAAAAACCTTTGTGAAGTGAATTTTGAATTATGTTAAAAATCTAATAAATAATTGAATTAAAAGGTATTATGAAAATTGATATTCACATTTTAAGAAAAAAAATGTAAATTTATTCAACAATTATTGGCTAAGAGATACTATTCTTTTACAAGGAGAAAAAAATTCAATTAATCACATGATAGGAAAAATCCAACAAAGACATGTACTTTTCACAAGTATAAACATTCTCCCTCAGCCTCATTTTAAGCGGTATTTTTTTCATTTTATTTTATTTTATTTTAAATATTTTTTTCAAAATTTAAGAAATATATTTATATATATCTCTCTATTTGTTATACAACTTATTAAATATTTTTATTTTTATTATTCTTCATTTTTAACTAAAATTACATGAAATTCTTAAAAATATAAAATGATATTTTTATCAATTATTATAATTTTTTATGAAATTTATGTATTTTAATTATTTTATTAATTTTCATACAAAATAAAAAAAATAAATCTTCGAGTAGAACCGAATGACTATTAAAATAATTTTCTATTCAATTAATTTTCATTTTTTTTTTAAAGAAAACCGAGTAGGCTGAGTTTACCCGTACTGCAAAATTATTTCATTAATAACCATTTCCATTCAACCCCTTTTTTCTCCAACCGCTAGGATTTTATTTATAATGAGGGTAAAAAATAATAATAAAAAGAAAACAGAGCAAAGAAACAGAACACATTTCTTCTCTCTTTTTCCTTTGTTTGTACTTGGTATGCAAAGGGATGCCAAAGTAGTGTCCCTCACATCCCAACCGCCATTGCTTGAGCTTAAAGGCTATTATCCCATTATTAGAGCTTTGCCCATGTCCCAGCAGTACTCAATTATCTTCTCCAAACTCAATAATTTAAAGCTTTAAAGAACCAAAATAATGGATGTGAGCACAAGAAGAGCTGGGCTTAAGACCACTGTTGTTGCTGGCTCTGTTTGGGAAAGCAGAATGAAGCTTGATGAAGTTAAAGGTGGAATTAAAGTTTTCAATGGAGATGACACTGTTTCCGATTCTTCAAGAAAATTGCCAAAGAAAACTCAAGTTGGGGTCAGTGGTAAGAGAAAGACATGGAAATCTGAGAGCTTTGATAGGTCAATTCAGATTGGTAAGGGCAAGAATTGTGAGGAACAGAGTAGAGAATTGAGTGTTTCTGGTGATGGAATCAACAAAAGCTCAGTTCTAGCTAGAAAAGCTGCAAGATCTGAAGAGAAAAATGAGAAAAACCCAGTTCAGATTAGAAAGGGAAGATCTGATCAGATTAAAGAGGTTGTTCAGTTAAAGTCAGATTCATTAAATGCCGCTAATCAATCTGGCAAAGATATTGCTGTTGATAATGGAATTCAGTTAAAGAAAGCTAAATCGGACCCACCAGAACCCTTGATTGAAGATTGTGAAATTTCAAAGAATCCACCTGAAATTGAGGATAACGGATCTGAAGAATGTTGCAAAGAATTTGGTGTTTGCCAAGAAAAAGTCATATCTAATCAAGAAGTTGTGGTAGCCATTGAAGAAGAAGAAGAAGAAGAAGACCAAGAAGAAATTGAAGCTGAGATAGAGAAGAAGAGAGTTGACATTATGGAAATTAAATCACCAGAAGAGAAGACTCCATTAAAGAAAGTGGAAATTATTCAACAAGAACAGAAGAAAGTGGAAAATGAAGGGAAAAAAGTTAATCAATTTAAGAACAGAACAGCACCGACATATTCAACTTTGAACAAACAAGCTCCACCTGTAATGAGAAGAGCAGAAATTTATGAAAATCTGGAAAGATTAACAAAACCCACTTCATGTAAGACTTCTTTAATCACCTTTTAATTTCATTGTTCAATGAGCTATTTTATTTGTTCACCATTTTTCTTGTTTTGCAGTTCCAGTTAAGAACAAGAATTTCCCTGAAAGACACAGCAAACTTCAAAATCTAGGTCGGAAATTCCAAACCATTTCTTGGAAATCTTTAATTCCCTTTATATTTTTGTGTGTAATCCTCTACATTTTCTATTTTTTGCAGTTGATTTAGTGATGTGGAGGGACATATCGAGATCTGCATTTGTCTTTGGAATTGGAACGTTTATCATAATTTCATCTTCCTATGCTAAGGATCTCAATGTGAGGTCTGAAATCTAGACACGGAATTCAATGTTCACATTCATTTTATTTTATTTTATTTTTGTTTAAAATAATGATTTTCTTTTTTTTCTTTTTTTCCTTTTTGCAGCTTTATATCTGTAATTTCTTATATGGGTCTTGTTTATCTTGCTGCCATTTTTCTGTATAGATCACTTATTTGCAGGTAATTTTCCTAAAATAAAAATTCAAGTTGTCATCTTATGCGCCGAACATTATATATTGTCTAATCAGCGTATTCATACGATTGGAAAATATAAACGGTATAAACACTCAGTGCATCAGTAAATTCGTTCTAAATATTTATTTGATTGATGCTATTAATTCAGGGAAGTAATAGATATAGACGATACAAATTATGTTGTTGGCGAAGAAGAGGCAATTTGGTTACTAAAATTGTTTCTTCCTTACTTGAATGAGTGTCTACTCAAAATTAAAGCCCTTTTCTCCGGTGATCCTGCTACTGCAATGAAGGTAAGTTTTTTCTTTTTTCTTTTTTTAATTAGTATTAATTTAATATGCAGCTGCTCTAGTCATCTCCCTTCTTAACAAATAACTTTTCATAAACATAAAAAAATGCTTGATGATGCTATGATGTGGCAGTTGGCGGTGTTGCTGTTTGTTTTTGCCAGGTGTGGCAGCTCTATAACCATATGGATGATGGCTAAGTTGGGTATGGGCTAGCTTTTTATTTTTTATTTTTTTTTTTGAAAAAAAAAATTACCATTGGATTAAAGTTCAATTCACTCAACAAATGTGATAAATGAAGTTCTCTTTTAAATACCTTCAGAATCAACTTAGGCTAATTTGAGGGTAAATTAATTTTTAAATAAAATTTCATTGACAAATTCAAATGAAAATTTGGTGTTTCGTTTTAACTCTAAGTAATTATTACTTTTTAATTGTTTTAAATAATTGTTTATTTATATTACTGCCACAGGCTTTTTTGGAGTTTTCACCGTACCAAAAGTGTGCTCATCGTATTCCACACAGCTAACTGCATATGGTAAAATTCTTCACTCTGTTTTGTCTACTTGCATCACATTAATTGAGTGATGATAGTATACCGTTAGAACACACAGATAGCTGTGCACACTCATGTTAGTCGAAAATGGACCCACCTAAGATTTCTAACCTACCGCACTCTTTTTAGACATTTTTAGTGGAAGTAAAGTCTTTGTCTGGTGCGGTAAGCGCAACGGCTCTAAGCCAAGGATGTTTCCTCCTCTAGCCGGTGGCCCTTATACATCACTTGGGTCCTACTTAGGGAGGAATTCAGGACCGGGGGATGAAAATCCAAAAAATATATATTAAGGGTTTAAAAGTTTAGGGAGCTAAATTTTATATTTTATATTTTTTACACAAATCAAATTGTATTTTTAGAATGTAAAAATTCAATACGCACACATAAAGTGTATATATATTTGAATTGTTCGATCTGTAACAATATACGAGATCGAAAGATTCAAATGAGAACGTATGTCATATTACATTTCGTATTTTTATAAGAAATATTTTTTAAAAAATTAAAAAATTGAAGTGCTAGGTCCATTCATGGTCTACTCATAACCAAATTACATCATTATACTTTTAATTCATCAATTATCTCTAATCTCGGATCCTAATTTGGCCAACCAACTGTCCATCCCAAATATTCTCCCGATCTCTTTCCTCTTTCTAGGTAGGACCTACACATAAGCAATATGGGGACATAACTTCCCTTCATGAATTTTTCATAAATCATTACATATTGTTTTATTCTGTTAAATTTTATATTTGGTTTTATTTATAAAAATAAGCATGAATTAGATTTTAAAAAATTTATTTGCTAAGTTGGGCTGTTGAGGGGAGAAGAAAATTTAATTTAAGCATTTAAGAGAATGTTCAAATTATACAAACATGCTTGTATACCGTACAATCACATACTTTTATCCAGCCCACCATAGTAACACTCATTTTTTTTAATCCATCTAAATTGTATATCAACTCCTAAAATCTCCCAAAGTATTCCTCTCTTTGATAGCTTATATAGTAGTTAATTTATATTTTAACAAAAATTTGATTAATGAAATCACTAACATTATTTTAATTATGATGAAGCTAAATTTTGGATTCGGCGGTTTCATGATGCGTGGGAGTCATGCACCCACAAGAAAGCTGTGGCTTTGGCAATCTTTACTCTTGTATGGAATCTATCCTCAACGGTTGCTCGTGTTTGGGCAGGTGAGGGTACTTTTGTCTTTCCATTTAATTAAAAAAGAAATAGTCAAATTTTCTTAAGATTCCCTGTGATTCTAACATACCATTTTTCAGTGTTTATGATGTTTGTGGCCGTCAGATATTATCAACAGTCGATAGAGTCGGATGATTGGGTGGTAGAGGAAGAGGTCGATGCAGCTGATGATCAGACTGGAACACAAATACACGGACTTGGAGGTGGGCCCACCGGGGTGGAAGTAAATAAAGTGAAAAAGGGTTTCTAAATGATATAGGAAATAGCGAAATAACGTGAAGTTATATATTTATTTTTCTTAATTATTTGATATAGTTTTAGTATATATCAATGTGAATATGCTGTTTGGGATTATTTAACACTAACGAGCTTTAATAGAATTACTTTATTTCCTTTTTGCCTTACAGTAAAATTTTGTGACAATAGAATTTTAGAGTGAACAAAAAAAATCGATAATATGGTTAATCATAAAATCAATCCAAAATTAAATTGATTTTTACGGTTAACTGATCTGATAAATTTGGTTACAGTTTTTAATTTGTACATTTTTTATTAATAATTATGGTTTAGGTTTTTAAGTATTGATCAACCGTTAGTTCACAGTTAACTGGTTCACACACACACACACACATATATATATATATATAATATTTATATCTTCAACTTTTTTCTATTTCTCTCTAAAATTCACATAAAATAATATTTTAAATTATATTTTATTTTTATATCTTAATATTTTATATTTTCCTATAAAATTTATATAATACTTTAAACTAAATTTATATTATATTATTCTTTTTAATTATATAGCGATATTTATATATAGTATACAATTAACTTATATATATATATATATATATATATATATATATATATATATATATATATATATATATATTTTATCATATTGGTGTTCATATTTTACTTAATAGCATTTAATTATATTATTATTCAAAATTTTATTTGACTTAGAATCAAATATAGTAATTTTCAATAAAATATCAAATCTATTTTATAATACTAGTTATTAATTTATAAAACATAAATTTTGGCTAGTTAATTATGTTAGTTTCATAATTTTTATATTAAATTACTTTACACATTAAAATTTGAATTAAACTTTATCTAATTTTTTATATGATTTTATGTTATAAATTTTAATGGTTAATCGAAAAATATTGATTAACCGAAAAATATTGGTTAACTAAACCGAAAAATCAAAATCGATGTACTAGTTAACCGAATATAACAGACTGGTTAATGGTTAGTAATTTTGAAAAATTAATATTAATGGACTGGTTAATTTTTTTTTACGTATGGACCGGCTCATCCCTAATAGAATTTAGAAAAGTAATGTTCGTTAGGTCATGAAAAGTTTGAATTCACAATTTTAGGTTTATTTTTTGTACGATGTATGAAATATACACTATTTAAAGGGCTATTTTTAATTATGTATCCATTAGTATTCGATTTTTAATCAGTCGATCTAAATTTGAGATGTTAGATAAGTAAATTTTAATAAATTCAGTCATACTCATTAAAATAGTATTACAATCTTAAAATAAAAAAAAAGCTTTTACTTTGCTATTTGATCAATGGTACCATCATTCTTTCATTAATAGGGGTGTATAAAACCTTATAGACCTAAAAAATTCGATCTGACCTGACACATTTGGGTGGAGTTATTCGGATTAGTAGCGTCAGATCGAATTGAAGAATTAGCAAAATTTCGAATCGGTTTGGATCAAAATCCTCCCAAACCTGATCCGACCGAACATATATATAAAGTATTTTTTCTCTCTCTCTCTCCCTCTCTCCTTCCATAGGTCTTTCTCTCTCTCTCTCTCTCTCTCTCTCTCTCTCTCTTTCTCTCTTTATCTCTGCTTCCATCAATCTCTTGCTTTTTCTTGTGTTTGATTAGATCTGGGTAATTTTGGTAGATTTGAATTTTTTTCTTCATGTGTTTGATTAGATCTAGGTATCTCTTCCTCTCGCATGGTGTTTGATTAGATTTCATTCTTGAAATTCTTCAACTAATAAAGGATGGTGAGGTCATATTGCAAGAAAATCTTTTTTGTTTTTCTTTAATTTTTTATTAGCTTTTATTGTTATTGTAAAGATTTAGCTGAAGAAGAGTTTTTTTCGATTTTTTCCTTTACATAGATATGGTAAATCATTCAAATCTGAATGAAATATTGCATACCCCATCTTCATCTGTAGTTTTTTCTCCTTTCATTATTTTCTTTTTTTATATAATTTCGGGTTAGTATGGTTATTCGGGTTCAGTTTCAAAAAAAAGTAGGGTTGATCGGATAGGGATTCAAATATTATTTAGGATCGGCTCGGTTATGAAAATATCCAACATTTTGGATCTCAAATTGTTCAGGTTTGGTTCAGATTCACCCGAACCGACCGATGCACAACTCTATTTATTAGAATGAATTTCAATGACACTTAAAAAATAAAAAGTCCTTTGCAACGAGAAGAAAGCATAAGTATGTCATAATCAATAAAGAAAGAACTATCATATACTAATCTTTAATCCGAATTTGAACTTCAAAACGTTAAATATATCCATTAAGAGTACTTGTAATTTGAGTTATCGTTTTCACTTAAGAAAGTATGTTTTTTTACAACTGTCCTAATTTTTAATATTTCTAATTTTAAAGTACTAAAAAATTCAATTGTATCTAGAGCTGATAATTTATGGCCCGAAATTTAATTCGAATTTTTCTCGAAAATTGTGATTTAACTATGAGCCTAATCTAAAAAAAGTATAAAATTAAGCATTAAATCTAATCGTACTATAATTTAAATAGATCAATCCAAAACTAACCCAATGGGATCAGAACATAAATTAATCTAAATATTATTTTTTTTCATTAATTTTATTATTATTTTTTAAAAAATTGAATTCTACCTAAACATATCAATGGTTTACGCTGACATGAAATCCAATTACGAATCCATCTGAAAAAATGACCCAAACCTTATTTGAGAAAAATAATGCATAAAACGACTTGAAAAATTCATATAAAATTAATGTCCAAATCTAACCTATAATCTATACGAATTAATATGGGTCATGGGTCAACCCTGGTCTTGACATATTAATTACTCATAAAAAATGGTCAATTCAAAATTTGATCCATTAATGATCCATCCATTTATGATCCAACCTAAATCAACACAACACAAGCCATTCGCTACCTAAATGCTCAAATTTTATGATGGCAAGACTAACTATTTTATCTAGGGGCAATTAGTGGGTACATTCAGTCCACTATATGGTATTAGCATATATTGTTTAGCTTGTATTATTATATACAATGCTTTGTTACAAAATTGTAATAGCATGTAATATTTTATACTGTATTTGATGCATAATCTTATATTGTATTATTTTTTAAAATTGTAATAGCATGTAATGGTGTGGTTGTGATGGAAATGGCGGTGGTGGCAGCAACAATAGTTGTAACATCCTATACTCGGTCAGTTAAAAGATCCGAATACCGGATGTCACACTTGGACTTAGATTATTTTAAGAGGGCCAATTACAAAATCATCTATTTAAAATCCTAATCTTTATTACTTTTACAATTACTATTTGTTTTATAAAAATTTCAACAGAATTTTTCCTAAAAATTCCCTACAAGCGAAGCCTCAATACACTTCTAGTTTAACATGTCCTACCATCCATTTTCAATTCAACTCCATTCACACAATAATTTGCCCATCGTCCATTTTTCTTCGGCTTAGTCTTAATCAAACTAAAAGCATATTACACTTAATATTTTTACATATACTCAATTTTAATTTGCATATCAATCCTCAAAATATAATTAATTTGCAATAAACCCACATGTATATATATTTATATATCTATATACATAAAATTTGCTTCATCATTATACGATGTACATGCCAAAATGCTCAGAGTCATGTCAATACGATTTGGTTCGAACTTAAGATGCCAATTTTCAAGCTTCCTACATATCATATGTAGGAAATCAGAATCTTATAGTTCTAAAATTTTGAAGTTCAATATAAAACTTTATTCATAATTCCGTATTAGCATATTTTTGCTTAAATTTTATTTATCAATTTACATTCACCTAACATTAAACATGAAAGCATTTAATAATGTCAACAACACATTTACCATGGATAAATTGTTAGTTTCATAAAATTCTTAGTCACTCATACCATTTTGCCTAATCTAGCTGAAATGTCATGTTCAAAACTCGACTCTTTAACTCGCATAAATAAATAATGCCAGTTAGACATGAACATCTTGTCTCGAACACTCAAAGACATATATATAATATGCACATCTCTAATTATACCAAGTTATACCAAATTATTTAATGCACAATTAATCATAATATAAATTCTATGAGCTTATTACTAGTATTTGTCAAAATGCTTGTATTAAAACTTTATTCTGTTATTCAATTTTAGCATTTGCCCCTAGTATAATTCAGTGGAATTATATCAAGCTGGATAAGTGAAATTTAAACACACAGCCGTGTTCTCCAAACCATTCTGTCATTTAAATTTTTTCTCATTATTGATATTCATAATATTACCAATATATATATATATATATAAAGAGAGAGAGAGAGAGAGACCAAGCTCTCTAAGCCATTTAGTCCAAAACTCAAATTAATTACATTCACTAGAAAAGCTCTCGAAGCCATTCAATTCGGTGATCATATAAAGATGCAATACTGCTAAACTTCCCTAATTGGCATGCTAACCTTATCCTATTACTCTAATTTCTATCTAGACTACTAAGGGCAAATATAGAATCATCATTCCATCTCCCTTTCATGATTTCACATTGTATAACAACACACACACTCAAATGTCTATTTCTCATCATTTTTCATCAAATTAATTTCACTTCTGTAATTCGATTTCTATCATAAGCATATTTATATCTATATGTGTATAATTTGCATGTCATTTATCATATTACTTTATACTTAAATACACTCAAAACTATAATACATTATTGCTATTTATTCACTTATATGTATATATATATCTTGAGACATAACTATTACAGTACATCTTAACCCCAAAAAATGCATGTTAAAATTGGCCTTTATATAGTCTATTAGATCACCTACTTATTTTTCTATTTTGTTTTAGGTACAAAAGCCCGAGATTATTTCAAGTTTTTAAAAGACAAATTAAAATGGAATAAAATGAGCATTTAACTAAAGATAATACAACATGATTTATGGCTATCATTAAGAATTAATTTTGTACAATTTAGATAGCTATCTCTCCTATTCATAAACACATTTTAACTCTTCAAACTATTAACCTTAATTTGCTTCTAATTAATATGTACAGAGCTAATCTGTTTTAAGAACATGCATTAGTAAGTTGGCAGTAAGTTCCAACTAAATAATCATGCCTAACAATTTAGCTAATAAATTAACTATACAACATTTGTCATCAACACATCAATGACCTCAAAACCATATTTGACTGAATCAAATACATCACAAGAAGAACAATTTAAGCAATAGAACAAACAATTCATGGAATTTTACAAACATGATCAACCGTGCATTAGTACTAAAAACTTTTTAAATCGTGAGATAAATACCGGTGATAGCCTTATTTTTTTCAAAAAAATACCAATATTTGTACGCATACATCAGTTCTAAATTATAAATTATTCATTTATACTCCCCTTTTTCTCTTTTCATTTGGTATAAAAGCATAGCAACATAGAGCTATCTTTTTTATGATTTCATGAACTTATGAGTAGGGATAAGAAAGGTTCTTCAGATTTCACTCTTAAATCAACAAATTATTTTAACTTTATTATTCTAATATTAAATAGTTTATAGGCTCAAATTATCAAAATGCATCCTCTTTTCTTCTTCCAATCAAGTCGTAACCACGTTAAAGATATCCAAGCCAAATTTCCATGAAATTAATAATAAAATAATCTTACCCTTAACAAATTGCAAAAGATTTAGCATATATTGCTATCAAAAAAATAAATATTCTTCCTAACAACTTCTAAACTGTGAGCCTATGTCAATCTAAAAGTTCAATTCCTTCCATCAAATAGAATTACTAAGAATTAGAAAGATAATTATTTCATTTACTTACCCTAATTTGCTATTAAATTTAGACTTAAACTCAATTTAGAATTAGCATAAATTCTCCCTTTTTAGCCTCCTCTATCCGCCACCCTTTTTTTCCCTTTTTACCTAATCCCTTACTCAATTTAAATTACTATTTACATGCCAATTAACAGAGCTTTAAACTAATTTATCAAACATCTCATAGCAATACTAGTTTCAATGTACACATAACCTAAATAAAGTTAAGGAAAATGTAATTAAAGGACTACTAATCTTATTGATGCCAAATTAATTCCCTAAAAACTTTAGAATCACAAAAAAATCTACTAATTCAAGCTTTTACTTCTTACCTATCTCTCTTCTTCTCACTGCATCTTCTTTTTCCATGCTTTTAATCCCTATAGTTCAAGTTTTAAGCATTTGAAATCCCTAAAAAAATTTAGATTTCCTTTCTTTTCTTTCTAATTCACATTTTTGTCAAGCTAACTCTCACTCTTTGATTTAATTTCTCTGCTAAAATAATGACGTCTCAAGGTGGCCAGCACAAAGAGAAATAATAGAGAGAGGCACGACATGAATGGCTGACGAAGGCTATGAACGGCAGAGAAGGTGACTGACAGGCAGTGGAGGCATAATGACACGGGGATCATCGCCGATGGTGGAGTCCAGATGGCACTAGTGAGGATTCCATTTAGCCTCCTATCTCTTCTTCCCTCTTTTCTCTCCCCTCGATTTGCTTTGCCTCTCATCCTTTTTAATTATATTCTCTACATTTTTATGGCTATAAAAGTTTTTTATAGAGATCTAAGTATCTCTCATTTTTACTTAGTTTATTTTTTTTACACACACACACACATATATATATATAATTAACTAATTATTTATTACAAGAATTTATTTAATTAAAAACATTAATTCAAAAGACTATAATTAATTCCCTAATCCTAATTAATTCCCCGATCCTATCACTAATATAAATCTCCATTTATCAACTTTAAAATTTTGGAACATTACAGTGGTAGCGATGGTGGTGGTTATGGTTAAGTGGTGACAACAATGGTAGTTATGGTGGTGGTGGCGGTGGCAGCAGCAACAGTTGTGGTGGTTTTATAGTGGTGGTTATGGCTGTGGTGGCGGTAAAGATGGATGGTGATAGTGTGGTGGTCGTTATAGCGGTAGCGACACAGTAATGGCGAGGGTGGAGGCAGCAACGGTGATGAGAGCAAAATGTGGTAGATTATGAAAATGTTGGAGATGAGGCCATACCGTAGACAATAAGACAATGAAGGTTTTTCTTCTAATATGATTTATATCATATTACACAAAGTCAAGGATTCATGGTGTATTAATTTATACATAGTATTAGGTATAAGAAACCTTATTAGGCATATTTGGTTCACAATATTGTATTGGTTTGTATAACATTAGCTTGTTTAGTATTAACTTGTATAGTATTAGCCTGTACTATTTAGCTTGTATTATTATATACAATGTTTGATACAAAACTCTAATAACCTATAATAATTGTTAGTGCATTTGGTGTATGATGGTATACTATATTATTTTAAAAAAAAATTTAAAATATGTAAAATTAAATTATTTTTAATGTTATTAATTTAGATAAAAAAATTGATTATAAAATATAATTTTTCATACATACATCATTTTTTATAGTGTACAAATTTCTTGGAATATATATGAATATATATTAATAGATAAATTAATGATCATTAGATTAAGATGGTGGCGGTGGCAACAGTGGTGGCAGCAATTATGGTGGGGTGGGGGGTGGCAGTGGTGGCGATAGCGATAGAGGTAGAGGTGGTGGTGGCAATAGCGGTGGCAGTAGTTGCAGTAGTGGCAGTAGCAATGACGATGGTGGTAGTGCTTATAGCGGTAGCGTTGGTGATGGTAGTGGTATGGTGGTGGTCATGGCAGCGGCAGCGGCAATGATGGCAAAATGCGGCAGATGATGAAAATGCCGAAGATGAAGTCATATCGTAGGTAAGGAGACTATGGATATTTTTTTCTAATATGATTTATACTGTATTATGCAAATTAAGGGGTTTATGGTGTATTAAATTAGACATAGTATTAGGAAAAAGAAAACTTATCGGCCGTGTTTGGTTCTACGTATTAGACATTGGACAACATTATATAATACAATATACAATGTTTGGTTATTTAAAAAAATTAGTACTTGGATTATATAATACAAAATCATATATTTTATTCCTAATAGATAGGAGATAATAATATATTGGTACCCCTTGAGTTTGTATAATACGATAAATACCGTATTATACTATGATCAATTTTGGTGCCACTCTTACCTTTGATTCTCCTCATCTCCGGCCACCCTCATCCTCATCTCTAATCCTATCCAATAAATATTTTATTTTATTTTAATTTTTTAAAGAAAAATAATAAAACCAAAATCCCCAAATCTCTATTGCTTAATTTTTTATTCTTCCCTATCTGCCTCTATTCTTTTCTCACTTAGCCACCACCATCGAAGTTTTTATGGATGATATCATTCTTAGTTGACCAAATGTTTTATTTTTTGATATGTATAATTTTTTTTGACATTTCTTATCTCTTATTTTTTGGTATTTGTGTCTCTGATTCTTTTTCCTTTCTCTTCCAAATGCAAGCCAACAATAGAAAAACAAAGGAAAAGAAGAAACAATTGAATTCCCTATTTGCCTTTCCAATCTCCACCAAAATCTGATTTGACTCCCTTTTGGTAGAATTGGGAATCAATTTAATAAAAAAAGATATAAAATTAGGAATATTAAACACATATTGCAGTTGATCATTTAGTCGAGCTTAATCTCCACCAAAATCATCTCTCTTGATTCTTTTGTAGGTGACCATTGCCAACCACTTCACTGACATCAAAGGCTCTGCCACAGGCGTGACACATCTTTCCATCCATAGGCAAATCGATACTAGTTTTGCATTACCATATTTTTTGAGTTCTAATACTATGTTTTCCTTCAGAAATATAAATTTTGGTTCTATATTTTTCTGAGCATAAGCTGAGGCATTTTGAAATTGAAGCTGTAGAACTTTTTTTATGCTAATATGTATGAAATTATAGTGTAAAATTATAAGACTGGACCATGAGCAAAACTTCTAAGTTAATTAATCAATCAAATGAAACGAGAACTCTTATCTTTCTCTATATATGTGCAAATGGATCAATTATGTTGATTCTAGTTAATAAATAACTACATTATTTTTTATCAAGTTAACATTTATTGTTTAGTTCGTGTTTCTGTTTAAACGATTGATTTTATTGTCAAGAGAAAATATTTGATTTGTCTTTTTGAATGTTGGTAATGCTATATTATAATTGAAAATTCCATCACCTTGTTAGTGTTATGGAATTTAAATCTATTAAGAATTTTTTGTTCATTTAAGCAAATAGTTTACTTTGATGGAAAAATGTGATATTGATTTCTCTTTTAGTTAAACACCACACCAAGAACAAGACCTATAAATCGGAACTGATAATGGCCTCTTTGCTATTGCCATTAGAAAAATGTAGTCTCTCTTGCATACAATGCTTTCATGATAGGCAATATGAGGCCAACCATCTTAGTAAACCCATTTAAGCCCCTTATTGTTTACTAGTAGAAATATCAAGTGCCACTAATTAAACTTGAAAAAGTCATGGATGTGTGCACTGATCTTGTCAGGCTTTTCTTGGTAGAAAAAGTGAGCGGCTCCTTTCACTACGACTACTTTTTGCAAAAATGGAACATATTATTATAAGCATATCATTTATTGAAATGTTACTTTTTATTCCCTGTGACATTTGATTGTCCACTTTGTTGTTTGGCTTTATTTAATTATCTACGTATTGATCTTATTTTTCTAATTTATTTATTATGTCTAATGCTTTTCATTTTTTGATTGTTTAAGTAGATATGGATCAAAGAAATATTATGTTTTATATAATCATGAGAACATGGCATTTGCACATAATGTGGTTGTTATTGATGATGATGATTCAAATGAAAAATATGAAGAAAAGGCGAATTAGGAGGAGGAAAATGCTTATAAATTAAAGCATTGATAGAGATCAACTTCGTTTTACTTATGTAAATAGCATAATTGGGAATGATGTCTTACATTATATTGATCAATTAAGAATGAATAGAAGAACATTTTGAATATTATGTGACTTGCTTCAAACTTATGAAAAGATTAAAGATGATGAACCGGTACGATTGGAGGAGCAAGTATGTATGTTTTTACATATTCTTGCCTACCATGTGAAAAATCGTATAATTATCTTTAGATTTTTGAGGTCGAGTGAAACTATTAGTAGATATTTTAATTGTATTTTAAAGGGAGTTTTACTACTACAAAGTATTTTACTCCATATTTTAGAACCTTTCCAAGATAATTGTACTGATAATAGGTGAAATTGGTTTAAGGCTAGTTAATAAAAATTAACTACATACATTAATTTATAGTCCAAGACTTTTTTTTTAATCATCACTAATAGTTGGCATGTATTTGTTGATTGTTCCATTTAAATAAAGTAGAATTATTTAAGAGTACTGGATGGGACTTATATTAAGGTTCGCGTGGGCACAAGTGACAAACCTAAATATCGTACTATAATAGAAGAGATTGCAACAAACGTACTTGGTGTTTGTTCACATGATATGAAGTTTATATTTGTTTTACCTAGCTAGGAAGGGTTTACATATGATTTTAGAGCGCTTCGAGATGCATTAAGCAGACAAAATGGATTTAAGGTTCCTATAGGTAAATAAAAATTCATATTTAAATTAGATTAAAAATATATTAAGAAGAAATTTTATATAGTTATATATTTCTTTTTGATTTAGAAAACTATTATTTTGTTGATGGTGGGTATACAAATAGAAAGGGATTTCTTGTACCATATAGGGGTACCCGTTATCATTTATCAAAGTTAAGAGATTGAGGTCAACCTATTAATTATGAAGAATATTTTAATATGAAATATGCCTCGACCAGAAATGTAATAGAAAGATCTTTTGGCTTGCTTAAGATGCAGTGGGCTATATTAAGAAGTCCATCTTTTTATCCCATTAAGATATAATGTCGAATTATTACTTCTTGTTGTTTATTACATAACCTTGTTAAAGGTGAAATGAATGTTAGTCCATTAGAGAAAACAATAGAAAATATAGATAATGATGAATAAAATCATGAAATTGATTTCTTAAGTACAGCTGAATCATTTGATTAATGGACTAGCTGGAGGATTAATTTAGCTATAAAGATGTATGATGAGTGGATAACACGTAGACAACATTAGCAGTGCTTCATAAATTTACTACATTGATTCATGTACTATCATTTTGTACTTTTAATGATTAGATTATATATTTTTATTAAATGGATTATGTTTCTATTTAATTGAATATTTGTTATATGTTTATATGAAAATATTTTAATCCCAGTACTATTTGCTTTGTGCATGCTTTATATATGAATAATATTTTATATATTTAAAATTATCATTTAGGAATGGATATTGGACAAAGTTCTCAATCTAAAGGAACGAGATGAACATAGAATAAGAATGAAGAAGAGTCACTATAAAAAAATCTTGAAGAAATAGTTAATAGTTGTAAATGTGAAAATGGTACCTTTAGATTTGGAACCATAAGAGCCATTGAAAAAAAAGATGCTAGAGTTATAACTAGATTGTGGATTAAAAGTTAATCCCTACATAGATTCAAAGATGAGAAAATGAAAAAAAGATTATGCAATAGTTTATAACATTATGAATAAGAGTAGTTTTGCTTAAAATGATGTAATCAAATGTACTGAGGTTGATAGTGATAAGGAATGGCAAGCTAATATCTAGGTTGAAAACTTAATCATTTGCATAATTAGTTTTTTCATAGAACTTAAATCTAAATTATTATACTTTTTGTATTGTTATAGCAAAATACTGATGCAGTAGGATTGAGAGAAAAACACTTTTTTATATTTGATTGCCTTGTTAATATATCTGGGAAAGAAAGAGTAACTGGTAAAAGGGTAGAAACACTAGCTGATATGGCAAATGCAATTGACTATAAAGATGAAAACTTAGGTAATATTAATGATGATAGTATGCAAGGTACCGCTATTGATGAGACATCACCAATGTCAATTCCAAATATATCTACTAATACATCTTGAACTAGAAAGAAAAACAAGGTAGGTGACGAATCCGATGCCAATATTATGGAATTATTTACAGTAATGTTCAAAAAAAGTGTTGAGCAAATTGCTACTATTATTGAAAAATTTGTTAGAGCAAATGATGATCGTTCTGACATTTCCAAAGAACTGAAGGCAATGGGTCTTTCTTCTAAGGATCATCTTGATGTTTTTCAAGCAATTATAGACAAATCTCAACATGTGGCATCATTTGGATCACTGAAATCGAAAATTAGAAAGATATTTGATCAGAGATTACTTAAACAAATAAAGGATGATTGAGAGAATTTTAAATGCATTAGTTATGTTTTTAATTAGGTTGCATCTTTGACAAAGATATATCAACTTTTTATATTCATTGATTATTTGGATTATGTCTAAAATAATAATGATGAAATTTATTTATTTTGATTTGCTATTTGACTATGTATAACATTATTAAGTGTAACACATTTTTTAATAAATTTCAGTTATATAATTAATGCAATTAATTAAGTTAATTTGTTTGATTGTTAATTTATTTGCTAATATACATTATTGTTTCAAGAAATTTGTGCATTTTTTAAATTGATTTATGTATGAAAATGTGTACTTTATAATCTAATTTTTTTCTAAATTGAACATTAAAAATAATTTAATTTTATATGTTTTTTTAAAATTTTTTTAAAAAATAATACAATATATCATTATGTGTCAAATATAATATAAAATACTACATGCTAATACAATTTTGTATCAAATACTGTATAATATAATTCAAGCTTATTACTGTACAAACCAATACAATACAACGAACCAAACATTCTTGATTCTCATATTAATTTTTTAAAAAATTTACCAAATATTATATTCGTATTAGCCTGTGTTATATTATGCTATCGCATATGTAATACAGTGAAACAAAGGTAGCAGATCATGTATTATATTATCTCACATTAATTTTTTAAAAAATTTACCAAATACATTGTATTCGTATTAATATGTAATTTATCATACTATTGCATGTGCAATATAGTGAAACAAACATTGCCTTTATGTCTTCGATTTTTGTTTTAATTAGTTATTATTTGGTTAAAGAGACATAAATGATTTTAAGAGGCTTTAGGCTCTTTTAATTTTTGAGGCTGGGCTTAGCTCCATACCATGGGCTAGTTTTGTGCTAAGGGTGACGCATTTATGTACTTTCAACCATGTAGGCCTTTCGCTAGGAGTACAAGTATCCGTAATAGTAATAAATCAACAATTGGATTAAAATTATAAATTTCATCAAATGGGATTAAAGTAAATAGGCCTTTATATTGGACCCCTGGTCAGCATGAGAATAGTGGCCCTGAAAGCTTGGCTCAAATGTTTTTAAAAAAGAGGAAATTACCCCAAATGCCATATTTTTATCCTTTTTTTCAACAAATACAACCTTCCTTTATAGTCTTTCATAAATCTTACTTTTTAAAATTTCATTTTCAAAAATACAACTTTTATTCACTTCCTCATTCTTTATGGCTTTGCTTTTGATGCCATCGCATTCTTCACTGCAGGAAAAAGCAATGGGTGGCGGCTCATTCAATAGATAAGTGCATTAGTGGATTAGTTTCTAATCGTATTCCTGTACATTAGTTGAAGTTTGAACTCGATTGCTTATCATTTGGAGCCCACTCAGCAACAAACTCAGCGTGACTCGTCTTTGGCAAGGAGGCGACTATGCAATTGCAGATGCAAAGATTCGAAGAGCTTCCTTCGCCTTCAGTTTTCGAGTCTCAGATAGAGTCCAAAAACATCCCCGTTGTAATTCCTCAACGGTCAATTGTGTTCAGCTTTCCGCTAACGGTTACTTTATTGCTTATGCAATTTGTTCTTTTTTTATTCAAAAGGTATTCCATGGATGTATTAAGTAGTGGAAAGCTTTCACTCTCTGGAATCCGGCTAACGGTGGTCTCGATTACTTGAAGGTGCTGCTTCTTCAAAGTCTATTACTATGCTTTTCTTTTTTTTGTCAATTTTTAATTTTACTTCGAGGATATTTTCGAGCATTGCTTGATTCTGTGTCATTTCTTTCGTGTCTACCAATTTGATGCACAAACAAGATTATGTGTGAGCTTGTCTATTGTGCCCGCTAATCAAAATTTGATTTCAATCTGAAGCTGTAAGATTAAAAGTTAATCAAGCCTTATAGCCTATGATTAAAGGGCTAATCTGACCATATGCAATAAGAATAATATGGATAATTATGAGATTGATTAGCATAAATCTATGATATTCTCTTGGTTTATTCAGAAAGGAGAAAGAACAAATTTTTTCTTAAAAAAAATTATTCATTTAAAAGCCACTGAATTTGATTCTAAAATTCAGATTGATAAGCCTGTGATTGACATTGTCATTCTCTTAAGTAATGTATAAACTTTTGTTTATTATTTCTTGAGGTGGATCATAATGTTTACAAAAAAAATTGCTCATTCAAACAAGCAATTTTTTGAATTAGAGTTGTAGATTCAAATAAAATCAAATGTAGTGATCATAATGTTTTTGGTTCTCAGGTGATTGAAAATATCGAAGGCATACAACTAAATATGTTAGAGCTTGATGGTGATTTGACCATAAGTTCTAGAGCCTTCAACAATATGAGCAACCTTAGATTCCTCCGGATATTTGAATCGCTCTCTTATAATCGCGACATGAAGACAGTGTGCCTTCCTGATGGCCTTGGATTTCTTCCAAACAGTTTGAGGTATCTTTGCTGGAAAGATTTCCCATCGAGGTGTTTGCCATCCAATTTTTCTCTAGACGAGCTTGTTGAACTTGACATGCAAAATAGCAATCTAAAAGAACTTGTTTGGGATAAGGTATCGTGTAATTTGCTTCTTTCTAAAATTAAAAAAGTTTAAAGGTTTTTAAATATTAGTTGTCTAAACTAACATGTTCTTATCTTATTCTTTTTTCTTTACAGCCTCCTCCTAATTTGAAATGCATTTGCCTTTGCGGTTCTAGTGATTTAATCCAAATCTCCAATTTAG
Organism: Excoecaria agallocha; assembly: GCA_037975025.1. Taxonomy (NCBI): domain Eukaryota; kingdom Viridiplantae; phylum Streptophyta; class Magnoliopsida; order Malpighiales; family Euphorbiaceae; genus Excoecaria; species Excoecaria agallocha. The sequence continues at coordinate 21,579,230 of CM075817.1, forward strand.
GCAAAGCTCTGAAACTTGAGATTTTCATGTTATTGCATTTGCTTTTTTTTTTTTAATAATACTTTGAAATAATTTTGTGCTGATGAATTAATGATTTTTTTTTTGTTTAGCACGTGCAGAATTGGTAGTTTCATGCTACAACAAAGAAAAGGGCTAACAAGTTTCAAAATCAATTGAAGAATCCTTAAAAGGATAGAAAGAATATATGGAGAGTATAAATGTATCCAAAGATCGCCCAAGAAATCATTTTCATATGATGGAAATGAAAGCTGACGAAGCTATTGCTACATTTCAAAAGCTTCATTTCCTACACCTAACCAGACTTGATCTTACACAATTTTGAGACTATTCATCTAAACAATGTCGTCTTCCCTTTGCTTCTTACATAATAGCAACTTGAGTATATAGAATTTACTAGTCAACAATGCAAAAATAGATTATAAAAAAAATACTCAATCATGGAAAGAAAGAACCTTCTGAATTAAAATAGATATTGGAACTCCAAATGAAAATTTTCAGCAAAAAAGAGAAATGCTCATGAACATTAATGAAGTCATAAGCTTTCATTCAATACAAATAAGTTACATCATGAAGGAGAAAAAGCAAATGCTAAAAAGTTAACAATTCTATTTTTATTATTTCTAATCAGTAATCACATCAGTTAGAATCGAACCATGAATCCAAGCTTAGAGCTTTTTGGTTAACCCTGCAAAATATCAAAACAAAAGCAGCAAAATACACACTGTGTACATCAAGTACACACTCTGTATATACCATATACACACTGTGTATACATTAAGTACACACTTTGTATACCAAAAGTACGCAAAAATATACAAAAACATTGTTTAAATATTATATTAATTTTGTATTATCATTATATATTATAATACACATTGTGTACATCAAGTACATGCATTGTATACAATGTGTACACACTGTGTACATCAAGTATACACACTGTATACAGTGTGTATATCAAATACACATTGTGTATATGAAAAATATACAGTATATAATAAATGTATATGTTTTAAAGTTATAATAAAGGAGCATTATTGAGCATTATACTAATTTATATTATTGTTTTATAATATAATACATTGTGTACATTAAATACACATACTATATACACTAAGTACATATTGTATGTACACCAAGTACACACTTTGTATATCAAAAGTATACAAAAATATATAAAAAACATTGTTAAATATTATATTAATTTTATATTATCATTATATATTACAATACATATTGTGTACATCAAATACACATACTGTATACAGTGTGTACACCAAATACACATTGTGTACATCAAGTACACGCATTATGTACACTGTGTACACAATATACAACAAATGTATATATTTTACAGTTATAATAAAGAAGCATTAGTGAGCATTATACTAATTTTATATTATCATTACATAATATAATACATTTAAAATGTAAAGAAAATGAAACAAATAATTACCTTTTATTATTATTATTTTTTTGAGTACTTGAGAATCATGACTCAATGTTGTAGTTTCTCTAGCATTTCTCTTAGCTTGTTTTGTTTTTTTCATGCTGGACAATGAAATTGTCTTTACAACAAGTACATAATTTATGGATCTAAGAGAATCGAAGACAATGAAGAATTTGACAATTCCTACCAACCTAGCATATTTTGCATGCCTACTATATAGAACAGAACCTTAAAGAATATATTCAAAAAATAATGCATTTCACATACCCAATGGATTTCTTCAGGCTTGTAAGATGCCCGCCAATTAATTGTCTCTTCTAACATTTTATATGCCTTTTCAACATTCCAGTTTCAAGCTTCCAGATATCTCCTCAGGCATGAATCAGAACAGTATTTCAAACTACGTCCGGATAAAGGTCCAAGAGCTTCCCTGAGGCTACTAACCTGCTTATAGGGCAAAAAAGACTGAATGTTTAATTCCCATTTTAAAACCTTTTTCAATATAATTCAGCTACAATTGCCAAGTAATGCTAGATTGGCCCACTTTTAAATTCTTGAATCCTATTATGGTTTAAAATCAACTGAAAAATCATATTATATTGCAGATAGAATAACATAATTGAAATAAGGTTAAACATTCATCGATGTTTTTCTCTTAACTGTTCTCCTCCTCTATTTTTCTCATAATCTTACTCACCAATGATCTACAAATTTATAAAATCACCTCTTGCCATCATCATGATGCCAATGTTGGAAGATTAATAGAAAGCATTATAGCTACCAAAGATATTGTAACTTGAAAGGAAGATAAAGCTCGAAGAGGAGTTTATTGTTTCTATACACTCCCAGGTTAAATTTTCTAATCCTCTACGACATCGTTTCTCAGTATCAGGTTCATCTTCCATGGGCCGCTTTCTATTTTCATCATTACGTGAACATTCTTGCTACCATTAGCCCTCTGTTTGGCTCTCGAAAAATTTGAGATTGCTGAAAGTTCAAGTTTTGAGGGTTGGGGTTTATATTAAAGGCCGAATATCTGTGTTATGAGCTCCTACCTCGATCGGTTGCCATTGGGCATTTAATGTGCACCTATTTCTCCATTTAAGGCTCAAATTATTTATTATATGAAAATTAAGAGAGAAGAAAGAGGAGAGATTCGTTTCGGAATTTGGTTTTCAAGAGAGAAGAAAGAGGTAAAACAGGAAATAGGGTAAGTTAAAGTAAAAAGTAGAGAATTTAACAAGAAAGTAAAAAGTTGTATTTTTTGAAAATGTAAGTTGCATAATTGATATTGAAAATTTAAAAAATTGTATTAATGAAAAAATTAGAGAAGTGTTGTATTTTTTGTTATTTTTATTTTTTTTCTGTATATTTATGTAAAAACCCCTTTAAAAAAAGAAAACAAAGTTGGACTTCAATGGTTAGAAGATTAGAAATATTATCAAATTGAAAAATTTTCATTGAGATCCTATCTAAGCAAAATACATGCATCAGATTAATGGTATATTTATACAAACTAATCAGTATTACATATTTCTTTAACAAACTTTACATATGTATCATTTTATCATTGGGTTGATTTATGTATTCTAAGTAATCCGGATATAAGAAAAAAACGAGGAAATTATTGCCGAAAGAGAACGCTTTTTGCATAAAAACCATTTTAACCCTTTACTTTTTGAGGTAAGAGTAATTTTCTATCAAAGTAAGTTCTTTTAATATCTTTTTGTACTCTTAAGATAGGGTTAAATGATATCAATTAAAAAATGTTTTAACAACATATTGATTTAGATTTAAGGCAGTGCTCAGATCCATCCAATTACACATTATCCAATTAAATCCATTTTATTAGAACTTTATCGGATTAGCATAACCAATACAATCCTTATTAGATCTGAAAAGCATTAATATGGGTTATGGATTATATGCAATGAATATCAACACAACATAAAAAACAAAAAAAAAACAAAAACAAAAAATAGTTACAGTTCAACTAGGTTATATCTATTTAAAATTTTAGATTAGATGAGTTAAAATCTAAATTGTAACCCATTCAATCCATATTTTAATATTTTAACATACTCTGCCCCTATCCATTAATTAAAAATTGCCAGTCAATAAATAAAATTTTACCATTATCTAAAATATGACTTCATCCAAATCAACAATTTTTTTTTTCATTTTTAAGAAATTATTAACATTTGATCCGATATATATACACACACATACTACATTAAGTGAGCATTAAAATTACGCAATCGAGTTCGAATTACTGATAATTGTGTTATTGATTTCTAGTAGTAGATAGATACCTAAAAGACTAAATTCGTACTCCTAACCAATTCCATCATCACTACTAAAAATTATTAGTATTGTTATTATTATTTTTTATTCATATTCGTCCTAATTCAATTTAACATCATTTCAATTTCATACAAATTGAGGATTTGAAAATCAAAATCAAAACTGATGTTCTAATGAAGATTTGAAAATCAAGATGTTATTTTTTAAGGATCCATACACACATACAACTCACTCATTTATTGCATTAAAAAGGATTTTCTAAGATTAAAGTGATTTATCTTGACATATTTAAAATGATTATTTCCTGAACTAAATCTTTCATGTAAACATATATTTCAAAAAGAAAAAGAAATTCTTATATGATTTTCAGCTGTTGAAAATTATTAAAGAAACTAAAATCAGATTTATATGCTTATGGAAATATTTTTAAAATTTCTTTCACACTTAACAGCTGTTTTTATTTAAACTATACAAATATTTTCAAATTTTCATTTCATCATGAGCTATCATAATCACATATCTTTAAAATCGTTATAGTTTATATTATAATTATATTAGTGAGTTTTTATAAACTTGTGATATTTGTGAGTTTAGATTGCTGGAATCTAATGAAATAAATTATAAGTATATTTTCTATAAACTAAGTGTGTGTATATATATATTATTTCTAAAAGAAAATACAAGTATAAAATTGAAGAAGTGTCAAACCATCTCGATACTCACCGTTTTACTAATAACCCATTACACCCTGTTTTGCATTTATTATTTAACCAGTTAGTTAGAGTTGGTTTTTGTCTTTTCTGCTGGATAATTTTTTTTTTTTGTGTATAAACAATACATCTTGCTCTGTTTTGTATGGTGAAATATACGAAGAGCTATATTCATCTTCTTGTTCTCTTGTTCTTGCTTAGCTTCAATGGAAGCTTAGGGTTTGAACATGATATCAGAGACATTTTGGTTCTTTGGACCATAGAAGCTTGTATTTTCATTCTGATTACTGGAATTTACTGTTGTTCCAGTTTGTATTGCTAGATCGTGAGTTTTTTTCGAGATCTATTTTCTTGAAAGCTAGGTTATTTTTTTCGATATCTGCTTTCTTGAAGGCTAGGTTGAGATCTACATTTTCATGAATGGTGCCTCCTCCAAATGATATTGAGTCTACAAAAACAAGAGAAGAAAGTCTAAGATTTGTTCCACAAGCTCCAAGGGCTTATATAGAGGATGATCCACTGCAACTATATAGTTTAGATCACCTTGGGATGGTTTTGGTAACTACTTTTCTTACTATTAACAATTACATGAGTTGGAGTATTTCTATGATAAATTCATTTGAAGTGAAGGATAAGCTGGGTTTTATTGACGGCTCAATTATGCCACTAGGGATGAGCAAATTTTGATTCAAAACGAAAAATCAAACCGGCCGTTTTTTTAATTTGGTTCGGTTTTTCGATTTTAAATTTTATAAAATTTTGATTTTTCGGTTTTTAAAGAAAAATGCTGTAGAAAAACCGAACCGAACCTAAATTCTATATAATTATATAATTTTTTTAATTGAATAATTATTTTATACATGTAAATTATCTTATTTTGAGTTGTAAATTATATGAGTACATTTATCGATTATTAATATATATTTTTAGGTGATAATTTAAAATTTTGATAATTAAATTAAAAATCGATTAAATAAAAAAATTTATTTAACGGTTTTGTTGTATTATTTATTATATATTTTGGGATTGTATCTTTAATTTGAACTTTTATTTTGTACAATTTAGATGTTTTTACTTTAGTATATTATGATTTATAATTTTTTATAATATTTAGATACACTTTTTTATTTTTTTAAAAAATAGTTTTAATTTTTGGTTTTTCGGTTAATCGAACAAAATTAACTGAAAATTTTGGTTTGATTTGAATTCGATTATTCTATAAGTTCGGTTTGGTTCGATTGATAAAAATATTGAAAGTTCAATTTTCTATTATTTCGATTCGATTATTAAACCGAACCGACAGTTGCATAGGACTATATGCCACCATTTGGCAACGCACAAGAGTACAAATGCTAGAGAAAAGTGGATTGCATGATTAAACAATGGATCTTGAATTCTATTAGTAAGGAGATAGTAGAGACCTTTATTTACAATTTTACTTCTAAGATTTTATTGGATATGTTGGAGGAAAGGTTTGGATACAGTAATAATATGCCTCAAATATATCATATTCAGAGAGAAATAACTTCTATTGAACAAAGAAGCAGTTCTGTCATAATCTGTTATAGTAAACTTCATAAATGCTGAGATAAAATTTCAAGGTTGCAGCCTATTTTGATTTGTTCTTGTAGTGGTTGTAACTGTCAGTTAAGCAAGATACTTGAAGAGATCGATACAAGAAATAAAGTTTTACAGTTTTTAATAGGACTCAATCAAAGCTTTGATAATATTAGAAGTCAGATCTTAGCATTTTATCCTTTACCAAATGTTAACAAAGTATATGCCATGGTGTTTCGTATAGAGAGACAACGAGAGATCAACATGATATGTGATACTATTGATGATAATGCCTTGATGATAAAAGGTTCTAGATCAGATAAGTCCAATGGCGGGAAATGTAGTTTTAAGAAAAAAGATTTTAAGAAGAAAGAAGATAAGTTCTATGATTTTTGCAAAATAAAAGGTCATGAGAAGGATAGTTGCTTCAAGTTACATGGTTATTCGGACTGATATAAAGAGCTAAAGCAGAAAAAAGGAAAAGGAAAGGGCAAACAAGCTTATATGGTTGAAACTCCATAAGAGTAGGATGAAGATGAGTCAAAAAATAACAACATGCAGAGTCTGATAGAGCTTATTCAACAAAAGATTGCAAAGGCTCTCAAAGGAATGCAAATGATAAATTCTCAGCAACTGAATTTTACTCAAGTAGAGTATGCAGGTATGTCATTGGAGAATGTTTCTTCTACAAAGATGACTTGCTGGATTGTTGATACTAGTGTATCTACACATATTTGCTCTAACAAATTATTGTTTCAAACCTTAATCCGTGTTGATAGTCTTACCAAAGTTCACTTTTCCAATGGAGTTGTCACTCATGTGGCCTATAAAGGAAATGTGAATTTGTTTTCCTTAACTCTCCTAAATGTCCTATTCATTCCCACTTTTAACTATAACCTTTTATCTATTAATAAACTATCTAAGTCCTCCTCACTGTTATTCCAATTTTATCCAAATTCTTGTTTGTTATAGGAATTAAAGAGTGAGAAGATCTTAGCCAAGGGATATGTTATATACAACCTTTATATTCTATATCACAAGTCCTTCTCTGATATTTCACATTGTAAACCCATTTTTCCTAATTTTTCTTTTTCTTCAAAACATGCTGAAAATACTTATGCTATAAATAATACATCTATGGTCACTAGACATATTTGGCACCAAAGGTTGGCCATCCATCCTGTTCTGTAATGAAACACTTACCTGTTATCAATAAAAATACAGTTGATGTTGATAAGGTTGCAGATATTTGTGATGTTTATCCCATGGCAAAGCAGATGAGATTGCCATTTTTCGTGAGCTATTCTAGAGTAGTAGTAAATTTTGAAATTGTACATGCTGATGTGTGGGGTCCTTATACTCATGCTTCTATATCCGTGTAGGTACTTAAAGTCAAGATGCTTTCTGTTGGGACAAGATCTGCTACTGTAAAGCCAACTCTAGAGATAGAAGAGAAGAGTCAATTATAAAGTATAATTCATATTCTTCTTGTATTTATCATATTATATTAAAAGAATAATAATTAAAAGAATAGTTTAGTTGATTATATAGAGTATTTATGTAATGTTTTATAATTTCTCATAGTATATTGAGGTATGCATGCGTATACAACAGTATTAACCAACAGGACAATAAAGGAAATAGTTTATCCTATGTAAAAGAGCTTATAGAATGATGAGTCTTGAGGTGAGCTAGTATGGTCCTTACAGTCATATTTAATATATCAGCAGCCAAATTACCGTCATCAGTTAATGTAAAATATTTGATACATCAATAATTCATGTGTGTCCATAATTAATGATGTTCATATCCAATGTGTCATAGCTGATAATATAACAATAAATCTACATTCATATGTATCCGGTCAAGAAGCACAACAAGAAAATTAAGTTTTAACTACCAAATTTTAGCTAAGGAGTAAAAATTCGATCGTGAAAATATACAATCAATGAAGAAAATTTAATTCAATCGTTAGAACTCAAATTTTAACGAAGAGTTTAATTTAAATCATTAATAAATTCAAAACCCTCGTTATTGCTCTAAAAAAATAACGGAACGTCCAAATCATTTACCTCCAAAAATAATTATCAATTATTTAATTAAAATAAAACAAAAACATAGAAGGTAGAAACCCACAAAACCCATTTTGTGTCAAGTGCAAACCCACCAGAGCCCTAATCGCCTCACCCTCTCGCCGCTGCCCACCACCGAAAGTCACCCCACTAGCCCCACCTTAATCTTCCTTTTTCACTCTCTGGCCTTTCATCGTCTTCTGTTTGCTTCACTGTTGATTGGTTCATGAGTTTTCAGAACGGATTGGTTTCAATTGGATGGATATGTTTTTTGGACGGGTTGATTAGTAAAATTAGGAATTTGGACGCTTATCCTAAAATTAATGAGGATTTCTACAGCCCTACACTCTCCGGTGGCGTTATCACTCTTGCCTCTTCTATTATCATGCTTCTTCTCTTCATCTTCGAGCTTCGTACGTTACCAAATTTCTCTGCCTTAGGGTTTATATATGTCTTAGAATTGTTATAGTTTTCATTTCAGTTAATTGGATCTAAATTGGTTGTCTTTGCTTTCATTACATTTTGATAGCAATTTTAAAATTAGGCAAGGATGCCCCTTTGGTTAGTACTTCTATTATCATGTTATATTGGAATTCAGGTTAGTTTGAGCTATAATGTGCATCTCTCTTTCTTTAACTTGCTGGAGTCTATATTTTGCATTTTGAAAATTGTTTCGCTCAGCTAGTTAAGATAAGCTTTTTGATACATGACTGCCGTCGATGACTTGAGCTTGGTTATAGAGATGAGTGAAATCATGTAAAGGACTTTAATCAGTTTATTATACTCTGTTTTTGATACTTGGGGAAGTCATTTGTTGGACATATGTTCTCATTAGAATCATCATTGTCATGGGATTGCCATGCACTAAAAAATTTTACCAATTTCTTTTGTCATTTTGGGAGCTCTAAGTTTCTACGGTGTTTTTGGATAGAACTCAAGATAGTTAAATTTTATTGATATCAGAAGCTTTTTAAACATAAGAACAGTTGATCATTCTTGCTAGTGTTGCAAACCTTATTTGCCATTGAAGTTTACATATAGTGTTGTTGTTTCTTTCTCATTAAATTTTCCGCGTTTCTCATTGAATAGCTAATTTTCTCTCTTTTTGCAGGATTATATCTCCACGCTGTAACTGAAACAAAGCTTGCAGTGGATACATCAAGAGAGGAAACATTACGCATAAATGTAAGGCCTTAATTTTGCAAATGGTAACTATTGATTTGTTTCTAAGTTCTTTGAACTACTTTACTTCATGACCTTCAAAATTATCCTCTAATAGGCTTAGGTTTTGCTCTAATTTTCTGATACATGTTGGTAAATATGTTACAGTGATGTTTCATAATTTTTGTGAATTCTTTGCTCTTAGTGTCGCTATTGACATAATTTTTAAGGTGTATTATATTTTCATTTAACCATGTTCTATTCTCAGCCTTGATGCCATGAATATCAATGGAGAGCAGCATCTTGATGTGGTATGTACCACAGGAAATCACCAATTTATATCTTGATTACTTTAATGACATACTTCCAGACTTGATGACTTTGTGGCATGGATTTAACTAATCTAATAGAGACTTATAGTTTTATTAATTTTTGGTTAAGTTGAAAAGTTGGTATCAGTTGCAGAGCTATTACTCTACAGCTTATAAAAAAATATAATTTGATTGCAAGCAAATGAAATAGCTTTTTTTACATGCCATATGAAATTACAATCTTGATTGGCTTTGTAATCTTCTGATTTTAGGTTTTGCTTAGTTCTATTTTTGCGGGGGCCTCATTAACTTTGGAAAATTTGGTGCCATTTGATGATGAATCTGTTCAATTTACATGATTTCATTCTTCAAAAGCATATGATTTTTGTTTTTTTAAATATTACAAAGGGTTGCTTAGACTGTAATATTTGGTGGCCTTTGTGATGATGTTATGGCTGAGGAGGTTCATTATCGTGTCGCGGTTGGGACTGTATGCTCTGTAACTTATCCTCTTTCTAAGGAGGAGATTGAGCAACACGGTAAGGCATTTGTTGCTATTGAGAGTTTATTTTTGTTGTTTATTTTACTTTTTCCCCTAAGAGTGAGACCAATTAGGGAGGAGGTGATACTAGAATAGTTAGGTATTTATGTAGTTGCCATTAATCATTCGATTCATTAAGCTAGTGGAGTGCTGAAAGATGCACTTTGTTTCTTTAAATTCACTTTTTGGACATTTAATGTCATGTAATATTTTAATCGATGTGCTGGTCATCATACTCCTCAGCATGCTATTGTGTTATTTTTTAGTATTGCTTTCCTTATATTCATGTAAATTCTGCAATTCAGCTATTTTGTCTCTACATACTTATTCTAGGATCTCTTTTGATATGATTAGTCTCCTCTTCCATGTTCTCTGAGTTGGTTCAATTAAGAAAAAACAAATTATCTTTGTTAATTATAGGTGTTGTGAATTCTTCAACTGTATCAGAAGAAAAAGTATTAATCTGCCTAATTTGTTATCAGGAGCCTTCCTTTCAAGATCTTCTATACTATTATTTTGTCAATTTCACCGGTGTTTATTTTGAAGGTGCTTGATTTATAGACTAGCTGTTGGACATAATTGCAGGCTAAAGCAAGTGAAATAAAAGAGGTGTTTTCATCAGCAGGTTTTGCCTGGGATGTGCATATCCCACATAATTCTAAGATAGGGTATATGAGGATGCCATTTAGAATAATCCTCATTTGAAACAAAATGATTTTTTTATATTGACATTTTAAGTTTTTCTTTTTGAAGGTTATCTAAAGGATTTGCATTTGTCAAATTCACATGCAAACATAATGCAGAAAATGTATGGCTTATCTCTATTATTTACCTTTTGAGAAAAAATACTTTTAAATTCTATAGAACTTCCTAATGTTGTGTTTTTGTTTAAGAATATAATTATAAGTAGATTGTAGAAACTACTATTAAACTGTTAACAGTTAAGTAGAGATGTTCCGGTAGAATTATTTTCATATTGATACATTTTAGATTATTTTCATTATGCTACCTTTTATTCAATATATTGATACATTTTAAATTATGTTCATATTATAGACTCAAATTCAAGAATTAGTGGAATCAGAACCTTCTCTTTCCAACATAGAAGTAGCAGAAAAAGTCTTTGGACCTTAACGAAAATGTTATGTTCCTGGATTTGGGGGTGGTGTAACCGCAACACAATTGAAAGCGTCTAGTTCATTGAAAGAGGCATTGTCATCTAAGCTAAAGAAAGTTGAACAAGAAAATCTAGAATTGAAAAGAAAAATCAAAGTTTATGATAGTAAATTTGCACGACTTGAAGCTGCAATTTTTGGTAAACAATCTAATATGCATCCTACATCACCATCTTCAAGTGAATTTCAAACAGAGAAGCATTTAATAGGTAAGTAAATATATTCCAGAGTATAAAAAAATTTTATAATATTTTTTAAGTATATGGCAACATATATATGGTTCTTTGAAATATTAATAATTTCTTATTTTTTGATTGTGATTGCATTTTACATGTATTTTCTGTAGTCTTTCTACATAAATTTTCATCCTTTTTTATTTGCGATATGATAATATATTGTTAATATATTATTAAACTTATTATTATTTTTTACTTTCTTAGCCATTTGATCTACTGCCTTTATAAATGAATATTAATTATAAATTTATGTTTATAGGTTTTTCGATCAATAGACAACAAAGATTTAATGCTCATCATTCATTTTTTTTTTTGAAAATGTTGGTATAGCAAGGGGATATTTTTCTAAACAAATTTATATGTGACAAATAGAATGTTAAATAATTTTGAAATATTGGTATACTTTGTAATTGGTTTTTGCAATTTATGAAAAGTATTTATTATATTTTTTGATATGTATGTATGTGCGGGAGTGTGAATGGGGTGTATGTGAAATATTTAAATAAAATTGTTTATATTAATTATTGGATTTACATTTAGCGATGGAAAATTCGATCGCCATTTGTAATCATTAACGACCGGATTTTCTTTCGTTAAAAGATATAAACAATCCATGAAGGGAAATTTTGGTCGTTATAAGTTAATTTTTAAGACTATATTTTCCTTCGCTGAAAGTGAAAAATAATTAACGAAAGAAAAATCCGGCCGCTAAAAGGGTTTTTTTAAGGATCGAAATTTCCTTCGTTAAAAACATAACACAATTAGCGAAGAAAAATTTTGTCGCTAAAAATTTATATTTAACGTCCGCATTTATTCCGGTCTTTAATACCTTTAACGAATGGATATTCGTCTATACTATTAACGACATGGCTTTTAACGATTGGTGATAACCGAATTTTTTTGGTTGTTATAGTATTTTAAAGATCAGATTTTAACTTTCAATGACTAATTTTTTTTTCATTAAAGAGCATTTTCTTGTAGTAATGGTTTTTTCTGTAAAAAGGTGATAAATTCAGTAAAATTTAAATTATGAAAAATAAGTCAGTTATTTTTGGATGATAAGTCATAAATTCAGTGATTGTGGGTGAAATTGATCCATACATTAAATGTGTCATGTATTTAAAGGCATATGACGCGACGTGTAATGTCATCAATCCGACAAGAAAATATGATAGGCTTAATAACTTTTAAGTTGTGAAAAAAGTCAGTTATTTTTGGATGATAAATCGTAAGTACAGTAAATATTGATGAAATTAATTGGAGTCAAAATATAAAATCCCCATTGCACCGGCCTAATTGATGAAATTAACTGGAGTCAAAATATAAAATCCCCATTGCACCGGCCTAGTAACTTATTTCTTCGTGATTTCAAAAACTCTTTGGTAGCTGATAAAAATAAAATAATAAATTTTCTCAAGGGGGAAAAGGAAAGCTGCGGTGGGGGATATTGCCATCTGTTATATGCGTGTTTTTGGTCCATGACTTTCCAGAAGAAAAATGCATTATATTGATCTGGATACGAATTGAACATCGACATGTTGCTCTCCAACTTCAACTAATGTTCCCATGCAGAAGAGGTAGGAGACCATAAGGTTATATTTTATAACAATAATTGTTAACCCTAGAAGAGTGTGGAATTATAATTTCATCTATTCAATGTCTCCAAAAGAGCATTACGTGCATTGGGTTTTGAGGTTTATAAGTAAGATTGAAAATGATGTTTCATTTATATGATTTGTGCTCAAATAATTAATTAACACTTCCCATTCAGTAGGGGCACCAAGTTAAATATTATTATTATTTTGAGAATACCAAATTAAATACTTGTTTTCATAGAATACGTTTCTTTTTCCCACCTAAGAAACCACTCTTTATTACTATGTCCTTTAAAACTTTTAACTTTTGTGTGCAAAGTTTAAGACTCTTTATGCCCTTTCTATTTAAAGAACACAATTAAGAGTTTTCTTGAATTATGATGGTTTATAGCTCTATCTGTTTTAAAAGTATTAATGTTTATCTTATTATCAAATTGAGATTTTTCTTCTCTTATATTGAAAGGAAATAGGATATTGATTTGTAAAATCAAATTGAGACTTTTCTTCTCATATATTCATGCATTTCAACCTTTGAAAATATATTAAAATTGAATTTCTGGAGACATTATAAATTCTGGAGGTATTATAAATTTTTATCATTCCCAGAAATTTACTATAGGATAAAATAACAACTCGTTCATTCTATTACTGTCAATTTTGCATTCCAACGTGCTACTTCATGTGAAAAACAGCTATAATTCATTCTACCCTATAAATATAAGTTGTTTTAACTTCCCAAAAATTAAAAAATTTGCAAAAATCATTTATCTCTTGAGATATCAAACATTACTTTTTTAAACTCACTTTCTACACTTTCTATACTTCATTCTTTTTATATCTTCAATTTAATTATAGCTTTTGTTGTAGTCATTTTTTGAAAAAAAAAGTTATTTGTTAAAGATTTTGACACATATTAGCTTAAACTTAGGTATAATTCTAGTAAGTGTTTCTATTTTTTACTTTAAAAAAAAAAATTGTGGGTAGATATACATTTAGACTTGTATATTATATTTAACTCTTACCCTTAAAAAAATAAAAAATGCAGAAAAAAGTTTTAAAATGAGTCTTGAAGAATAAATATAGGCAAAAAAATCGAATCACTATAAATTTTATGTGTTTGTTTTTCTACTCCTTTCTTTGCATTTTCTATTTACTGTTTCTAAAAATTGAGTTTTCAAAATTGAGTTAAAAGCAATTTTTAAAAATCATTACAAAATCTTTGTCTTGCATTTCCAATATAAATATGCAAGTTTGTGTTAAGATCATATATATTGCATTACATTAGATACTTCTCCATCAGAGTATCATAAATCCAAACATTCCACTAGAAAAAAGGCAGAAAAAGTTTTAGAAATCCAATTCTGTCACTGGAATCTACAGTAACAGCACACAAAATCTTTCCTTCTTTCTTTTTTATTTTTAATTATAAAAATTGAACATAGAACCAATAATTTTAAACCTTACACGTGTATTAAGAGTAGATATGGATTGGTTAATTAGTTTCCAACCTATTTTTCATATCTAGTCTATTAAAATCGTTTTTTTAAAATTTAATTTCAAACTCAGTTTATTAATAATTGATTAACCGCTAAATTGGGTCAGTTAAATGCTAAAAAAAATTAAACATATACAATTACCTTATACTTCAAAAAAAAAACATGCATCCATCAAATTAAAATATAAATTCTAAATGTTATAAACATAAAAGTACATAAAAATACAAATCATTAAAATTTAATGTCAATATAATAAAAAAAATTACATAAGCAATTTAACAAACAATAAAAAAATCAACATAAATTTATTACTAATTAATATGGACAAGTAAATAATTTTAGATAAATAAAGTATAAAACATACTCGAGTAAAATGATAATTTCAATTAAAATGTGAAAATTATCTCTATGGACACTATATATATGAAAAATTACATATAACGATCGCATAACTGTTATAATAACTATCGGTTAATTAACCAGACATTAAGTTCAAATTTAAATCTATTAACAATAATTTTTAAAAATTAAGGTCTGCATTTTCATTTAATTGGACGAGTTAAACATATGGACCAGTTTGAATTCAATTTTAACCACCGGTTAGCTATTTTTTGATTTTTTTGTCCACTTTTACATAATATAATAATTATTGGTAACATATTTATGAAGATGATATGATATTATGAATTTACAAATTTTTTTATGACAATTGGTACAATGTGTAGTTTCAAAAATTAACGAGTATAGTAAGAGGACAGTAAAATACTAAATCATGGAAATCATTTATTGGGTAGTTTAAAAATTGGCTCAATACAATTTTTATTCTTTCAAATCTGTCAAAAAAATTTACTTAATCTTTTGAATTTTGTAAGAAATTTTCTTACCTATTTAACTTGTAAAATTAAAATATGCTAATCCATTCTTTTCAGTATTTGAAATATGGATAGAAGATCCAATAAAATAACGCCATGTAGTTTTACTTGTCATGTAGAAATATCCAGTCCGTTAAATTTGTCCAAATAATTCATTTGTCTCCCTTTACTTTTTGCGAGCAATTACTTGACGCTCTAATCTTGTAAAATTTAGATACATTGGCCTACCTTTTTTTATTATCTGAAATAGATTTAAGTGCATGTAAGACGCCCACGGTGACTTAGAAATAGATCAAACTTAATAATTGCTAATCAAATTTTGCATGCATAGGATTTGAGATTTTATTAAGATCAATTATTATATTCGAATTTTCTAAATACAAGTAAAAACATTAGTGAATTAATGTTTAACACATATAATAAATACAAAAAAAAATATTAATAAATTAATCAAGGTGATGTTATTTTATTTGGTTCTTTTTGCATGTCATGGCACATGCATACATGCATCAAAACATATTTCAAATAGTGAAAAAAATAGGCCAATGCATTTTCATTTTATAAATTTAAAGGACTAAAGTGGTTGCTTGTAAAAATTAAATGGGCTAAGTGAATTATATATGGGGATAAGTTTAAAGAACTGGATGTGCATTAGATTTTATAATTTTAATTGCATATTTAACCTTAATGCATTCTAAGCGAATCATGCCCCATGTTACGTCAGCAATGAAAGGTCAGCATATATATATCTCTCCATTTTACAAGTCTAGGTGGCCAAAAGATTTATCACCAAATTTAGGAAATTAAGTAAAATTTTTTAACAAATTTAAGGTACTGAAAATATATTAAGCCTTAAATATTTAAGCAAAATATATTGCTTTTAAAAACTATCAATTAGGTTTATAACTTCATTGTGAATATCAGATATGCTACACCACTCACTACAAGAAAATATAAAAATAACAACGGAAAAATAGCAACGAAATTATTCCATTGCTAAATTAGCAACGGAAATCCAATTTCGTTGCTATTTAGCAATGAAAAATATTTTCCGTTATTAAATCTGCTAAATATTGTAGATTTAGCAACGAAAATATATTTGGTTATATTCCGTCGCTAAATATGGAGGGAATTTTTAGTACCAAAATTTAGCAACGGAATTACTATACCGTTGCTAAATAAGGCACAAACAGATAGCGAAAAAATTTTGGAACGAAAAATAGCAACGGAAAATATTTTCGTTTCTAATTTAGCAATGGATTAAATTTCTGTTGCTATTTTAGCAACAGAAAATAATTCAATTGCTAAATAATCAAGGTTAAAAAATTCAGTTCCAAATTAGCAACGGAAATCAATTAGCAAGGGATTGATTTCCGTTGCTAAATTAGCAACGAAATGTGATTTCCGTTGCTAAATTAGCAACGAAATTGGGTTTCCGTTGCTAATTTTCATTTTCAATGAAAAATAGCAACGGAATTGGGTTTCCGTTGCTAATTTTTATTTTCAATGAAAAATAGCAACGAAATAAGATTTTCGTTGCTAATTTTATTTTCAATGAAAAATAGCAACGAAATTGATTTTCCATTGCTAATTTACATTTTCAATGAAAAATAGCAATAGAATTAGATTTCCGTTGCTAATTTTTATTTTCAATTAAAAATAGTCAAGCTTTTCAGATATTTATCTTTTTATACATTAATTTGATAATTAGTTAAAATTTCTTTAATTAATTTAATTTTAGTTTTTTCTTTCTTAATTTTTTTGGAAGCAAATTATTATTATTATTATTATTATTATTATTATTATTATGCGCATTTATTATTATTATTTTGTAATTTTTTGGTATAATAATAATAATAATCATCATCATCATATCTCTAGAGTTCCTAGAATTCTCTAGATAGGAAAAAAATAAATCAACTTATTTAAATATAATTCAACAATTAATTTCTAAAATGTTATAAAAAGATAATAATATTTGGATTTACTGATCAATATGACACATACTTTTTATAAAAAGTGATTAGAAATACTGCAACACATACTTTTTGTTTTTATAATTATAAATTATCTTGAAACGTCTTAACAAATAGAAAGAAATGAGGGGGGGAGGGAGATCGGGACTGGAGAGGGGAAGGAGGCTCCACCGATCTGCCACTCTCCTCATCGCCGATCAACGGCATTACTCCGACCACCGTAGCCTCTCCATCATTCATGGTGTCCATACCCACAAATTTGTGTCACACGATTCTTCCCTCCCGATTTCTTCTTCATGGCGAAAACTGTTTCTTCTTGTTCCAGCGATCAACAGTGATGACTGGGTTTACGACCATCACCAAAGATCTTCCAGCGATGAAGCGAACCTTCTAGTGTCCACCGCTCCTCCCTACTCACCGACAGCAGATAGATCGGCCACCATGGAGCGAGATGTTTCAACTCCGATCTCGACGAATGGTGGCATTATTGGGGCGCGTGAATGTCTCTTGGAAGCTATCTGTGGCTCTAGCTACCAGCAGGCAACTTCGGTGCATTTCCAGTAAAGCTCCGATGACCGGTCCGACGAGCATATGCCCAGGCATATTGAAGCAAATTCGACTAATAGGTATGGAAATTATATCTGAACCTAAAATTGTATGTGTTGGTTTAATATATGATTTAGATAAGTGTTTTTATGTTGCTTTTATCTGATCTTGAGGATGTTTCATTTGATGGGTCGTTCTGTATTTTGTTTATGAGGGTTTCTTTGGTGGAAGTATTTTTTTGGGGAGAATTGTTTTATAGTTGATAGGATGTTCATGGGATTTGGAAAATTCTATAGGCTGGAATGTGAAGATTATGGTGGTGCTTTTGTTAAAAGGAGTTTTTTTTTGTAAGTTATTGGAAGGCGTCCCATGATTCCCAGATTCCAAAAAGTTTGGTTTTATTTTTAAAGGGTGATTTTTCGAGTAACCTATGCAAGACAAATTATCATAAAAAAAGCATTTTCACTCAGTCTATTGGGTTTTGTCTTACAAGTTTTAATTTTCTTATATGGGTTAACTTTATGTGGGGCATTTGATTTATAGGTTAGCGTCCAAGCCTTCAACGATGAGGTTCCTCAAGGACGCCGAACTCTTGGTAGTATTCTGTTGATGTGAAACAATTCTCTTGAAAACGTGCCCATTTTCTGTTTATCAAGATGAAAAAAAAATATCTTACTTTTCAGGATTATTTCTTCATCGGCGCAAGGCAGAGCTTACTGATTCAGTTAGAAAAGTGAGAACTTTCTTTGCAAATCAATGTAAGAAGGTTTTTTGATGAGATAATGTATTCCTTGTATTTCTTCTTTTGGCTTCCGTTTTCATGATAACATTTTCTGTGATTTTCCCATTGAATGCTTGCTTAAGTAACTACTGACTCACCGTGATTTGTGTCTGTTTCAAATGTAAGTTCTCAAGATTTAGTCTACTTGCTTTTAGGTTTATATGTATGTGGACTCCCGTGAAAAGGTTACTACCCGTTATCAGGTGAATTGCAACTAGACAAATTGCTACAAGCCTATTCGATGAGCTATCAGAACTTTTTCAAAATGGGACCCTGAGAGTGGCTACTGTTGTTTCAGCTATACAACAGGTATCCCTTATATATCATTCACTTTCTACAAAAATAATATAAAGTGAGTATAGTCCAATCATATGGAAAAATGTTGCCATGATTATCTCTGTCTCAAGTGGTTTTGATATGGATTATGTGGTACTACTGTATTTTCATCCTTCTGCAATTTTGTAACCCCTCAAAAAATGATTTTTGTATGCTATGATACTTTTTGCGTGCTGTACCTAATTTTGTACTAGTACAGAGTCGTACTTTTGAGTAGCTGTGATATGAAAATAGAGTAGTTATTTTCAGATATAATGTTGATGAACTTGGAATTTTATGATCCTTGTGAACTGAAATATAGTGATTTATGGGTAATGTTCTTTTGGTTGTTATAGGTAGAGTGACACATGAGATCTAAGTTAAATATATATTAGCTCATAGTTTTTTATTTGTGAACAAAGTTTGTGGTTCTATTCGATGGTTCATTTTGGTCATTAAATATACAACTGGATCGCTCATATTCAATTGAGAAGTCTAACTCACCTATTGCTTTATATTTCAATATGAAAGATAAATATATGTATAAATTCAACAAAGGAATTTAACTTACCCATTGACTCAATAGCTCAATATGAAAGTTATATCCATAAATGCATGAGGCATTCTCCCTCTTGCATCTAAATTTCTACTTTACTTTCATGTAATGTTATAATAGCATTCTGTAAAAATGAGAACCAAATTAATTTCAATGTAGTGTTATAATAGCATGATGTGGGTGTTTCATCTTGAGTGCTTTCTTTTGTCACGAAAATTTTATTATTTTTTTATCTTGTTGTCTATGCAAGTGTTAGTTTACCATGACCTATTGGGAATGATGCAACACCCACATCATGCCAAGGTAAGTCCTGCAAGTGCCATTGTGATTTTGTTGATTCTGTTGCTGCCGCCTGTGTTTCACTAAAATAGAGGGATTGCTTTGTCTTGCATAGGTTACTCTAAAGTACGAAGCAGAGGTATTGTTGAGTTGAATCTGCTTTCTTTATCAAATTTGATTGTGTTATATAACATAATTCAACATGCAACTAATGGATTTGATTTCTAGATAAATGTTGAGTCTTGAGATTTATATGCAACTTGAATATGATTATTAGTTTTAACTTTTAAGCATATTACATTTTGTTTAATAGCATGAAATATAGTGTTTATATTTGACAGATTACACGAATATATTCATGGATCAATCATTGGTGGATTTGATACCAAAATTAGTATAGTTCACTCAGTTGTATGTGAAGTTTACATTTATTCCTACTTTAGATGATTGAAATAAGAACTTACTGTTAATTTTTGGTTTACATTATATTGCCTTGTAATCATATGTTTATGGCAGTTAATGGCTCTTTCAGGCATGCAATCTCTCAAACTTTCTTTCCTGTCATTCATGGGTTTCTAGTATTAAAAAATTGTAATAATGTTTAGCGACGGATTAGCGATGGATAAAACCGTCGTTAATAGTTTTACTTATGGGTTAATTTAGCAACGGTTCCGTTGCTAATTTTATCAACAAAAATTGCATTTCGTTACTAAATTTAGCAACGGTAATTTATATTCCGTTGCTAAAATTGATCAATTCACTGAATCTTGCATTGTTAAATTTAGCAATGGAATTCAATTTTCGTTGCTAAATTTAGCAACGGAATAAATTTTTCGTTGCTAAAAATAGCAACTGTCGAATTAGCAACTGAAATTTTCATTGCTAAATTGCAATTTTCTTATAGTGACTAACCACTATTTAACTAAGGGATAAATATAAAAAAGTCATTGAAATTTTGAGAACTAAAAGATGTTTTCTTTTTCTTGCAAAATTAAAATAATCTTATTAAGTAACTTCTCAACATAATAATATTCAATAAAAAAGAGATCATCATCATCATCATATTGTTGTTGTTGTGAAAAATGTACTAAAATGCCCTTTATTTTCTCTTAAAGGGGCTGAAATGCTCCTAAATTTTTAAAAAGTGTACTAAAATATACTCTTCCTTTAATTTACCATCTATTTCAAGGTAATGGTATTTACATGGTGCCACGTAAATGCCATGTAAGCGAAGAACTAAGCATTAAACATTTTGAAAAAAAGGTATTAAAATACCTTGCATGTTTTCTCAAAAGCGTTAAAATATTTTTTAACTTATGAAATTGGTACTGAAAAACTTCTCCATTAAGCTGCCATTCACTTTAGGGTAATGGAGCTTATTTGTTATATTAGTAAAACCGGTCATTGCTTATGTGGATCCTGCACATGGAAGAATTTTAGCCCATTTGAAAAAATATGGAAAACATTGTAGTACTATTGTCAAATTAAAAGTTTCAAGGTGTGTTAATATAAGTGATAGGGCGGATTTTATGATAACTGATTTGGATATATATGCTCGAAACGGAAAAGCAACTTCTATCCAACATTCAACCTTGTAATTCGAGGCAACCTATGGTTTTGGCATTCATATTCCGTAGGAAAGACACATATAACTAACTTATTATGCCAAACTCTACTTTATGTTAAGATTTTTATATTTTATATTTTAATTTCTTGGTAAATAATATTTTTAATGAATTTATTTTTCATTTTTTAGTGTCCATGATATATAATATTTTTAATGAATTTGAATTTCATCTAGAAGAATAGATATAAAAATAAATAAATTTAATGGATAGAATTTTTTTTTTTTTTGATATCATATACTAAACATACAGATTTTATTGGATGTGATACGATATACATTTATTTGGATTGTCGAATAGCATCCACCATCGACCGAATGGTGTAAATATGCATGCATGCGTGCACTACTCTACTACTCAATTTCACTTCCTATGAATGAGGTTTTTTTCTTTTTTTCTTTATCTTTTTTAAAAACGACAGCATTAAAATTTATTTGATGAAAAATTTCCAAGTGACAAGTGGACTTTGAGACAGTTCTGCCTCTGATGGGTGAACAATATAATTTTTATATACAAACCCAACCGACAATTCTCAATTCTAAAAAATGAAAGTAAGCATGTCTATTAATTACACTCTTTAAACTAAAATTTCCATCAATATCAATCATAAACCGCCACACATATTAATCATGATTAATATAACTAAACTTTGAATTCACTGGTTATGTTTAGTAGCTTCTGACAATCAAATTAGATTCTCACACACAGACAAAGAAAAAATTGGTAGTATATGATCTATTAATACATACTTGAGGATTTATCTAACATTTATTGAGCTTTCAGATGATGCCAGCACTTAATTAATGCCTTAATTAAACATTGATAATGTTTATTGGATTAATTATATATAGGTCTTTTAATTAGGTTATCTGTAACGTCTATCAATTACATTTATGGATTGCCTACATGCCATTAATGACCCTTCCTTTATATATATTATATTAATGTTTATGTTGGATATTAGATTTTCAGATGCATATAAACTCGGCAAATGGATTATGTGAGTTCGGATTCCAAAAGTTTTAGATAAATTTTCGGGTTAGGATCTTTTGGGTCATTTTCGGGCAGAATTACTTATTCAGGGTCAGATATCGTATTATAATTAGAGCTAAAAAATCTAACGAAAATTAAAAATCGAATCATAAACCATTTGATATATTTAGTTGATTTTTCGATTTAATTGATTTTGTTTTGACCTTTTCGGTGCCCGGAATTAATGTTGATTTTTTGACCTCCTTATTTAAAAATATATAATTGACATCATCTATAACTCATCGTATTAGCCAATTTAATTTTTTAGATATCTTATGTCAACTTTGATTACCGTCAAATTTGATCAAATATATCATTAATTATTCACTGAAAAACTGTGATTTATATTTTAATTTCAAATTTTAACACTTCAAATGAGTTTATTTTCGTCTCAAATTCAATTATCAGGTTTGTCTCAAATGACATTATTTATATCCGAAAAATAAATTTATTCATCTCTTAGTTAGCACTATTCATCTCATAATGTACTATTTACAAATTCAAAGTTTTTGGGCATTACACGTTACCTCGGGTTTGAGATGTTATAATTTAATAAGAGAAAAATTGATAGAGCATGGTAGAGCAATATAGTGACGCATAATGGTTGATGAGTATTTAACAACAAAATAATGACGAATTAAGGTACGAAGTAAAAAGACATGCAAAGAATAGCAATAGTCAAATAGAGTATATATTATACGCCATTTAATGATTGTGTTTAGTTTATTTTTCTTTTATCTTTTGCAGTTCAAAATTAAATTAAACAATTCAACATTTTTTTCTTTCAATAAAATCTATTTTTTATATAAAATTAAAATGAAAATATTAATAAAATAATATATATTATTTAAAAATTAAATAAGAAATATAATTTAATTTTCTATTTGAAATAAGCCTCGAAGTTTGAGAATTGATTTAATCTCACAATTGAGTTGAAATTGATGCAAGTGAAATTATATTCAAAATGGAATTGAAATTGCAATTAAATTAGATTTGCAATTAAATTAGATTTGAAATTAAAATTAAAATTGGCCATTGTTTCACTTTGAATTAAAATTGAAATTGAAATTAGATTGATTTGATTTTAAAATTGGTTTGGTTGGAATTGTTTCAATTAAAATTAAAATTCTTTATAACTAAAATTGCAATTGTGTTAGAATTGATTTAATTAAAATTTAAAATTGAAATTGCAATTGATTTGGATTTGAAATTGGATAGCCATCTCCTTTATATATATACCTAGCAATTTTTTATCGGACTCAAATTTGTCCGAAAAACATTATCAGAACCGGAATCCAAAGTAAAGCTGAATTCTAACGATTCAAAAAATTTAGAATCAATCCCAATTTGAATCCAAAATCTAAAAAATTTGTTCAAAAATACCTAAAATCTGAGAAACCCGTGACCCAAATTTTTCAATTAAATTTTATTTTGTCATATTTATATAAAAATTATTGTTTAGTATTTTATATATATATATATATATATATATATATATATATATATATATATATACACACACACTCTTTCAGAAAACATTGCAATTAATGGAAATTGAGATTAGAATTACAATTGAGATTGAAATTGAAATTCAAAATTTGATCATTTTTATACATTAATTGAAATTAAAATTAAAATTAATTTGATTTGATTTTGAAAGTTAGATTAAGATTAATATGGAGATGTGTATAGAAGGGTTGAATTATATTCAGTACATGATTAATTAAATAGTAATAGATAGTGATAGCAACTGCCCTTTTTGATCTCAAAATTGCAATATTATTAAAATCGAATAAGACCAACCAGATTTAACCATGAATTAGGAGCTTATCTGATTGGTTCGATAAGTAAAAATTGAACTGAAAAAAAAAACAATAAGAAACCGGTATGAACCAGATAAAAATCGTATAAATCGGTAAAAATTGATTATAATCAAAGAAAACTATTTTGAACCAAAAAATAATTTTTTGTCAAAAATCTCCATATATTATTATTATTTTGCTGGATATAATATAATATAATATAAATACAAAATTATTGAAATTTAGGAGTAAAATAGAATTTGTCATTTGTGCCCATCATTTTATTTATTTGTATAAAATTATTAGGATATTTATTATGTGGGAATTACCGTACCATAATTGCATTGTGTAATTCAAACTTTTAAATTCGCAGTTGGCTTTAAATATATTTTTATATATACATCAAAATAAGGAATAATTTTCTCGATGTTTACTGAATTTATACCTAATAATCTAAATATAATCGAATTATTTTTTGTAACGAAATTATCATTAAATTTTATATTATTTTACGCAAAAATCATCTTAATTGATTTTCAACAAAATCAATCGTCAGAGTGCTAACGTGTCACACCACTTCATCTATTTGTGCATATATGACATGTCGCATTATCAGCTGATGTTAGCTATTTTTGCACATATGATATACCTTGTTCACTTTTGCACATGTGTCACCGATCAAAATAACTTTGATATAAAATAATATAAAGATTAGTGACGATTTTGTTACAAAAATAATTCAGTTATTTTTGAGTTTTTAAATATAAATTCAATAATTATGGTGAAATTAACCCTCAAAATAATGAGGATACAAGACTTTTATGAATTGCATATACATAAAGGGGTTGATGAATGGAAATGAAAAAGCTCAAACTCCATTTTTTTTTTTTTAATTCAAGTTAGTTCTGTGCTAAAACTGAAATTTTATACAAAATTATCCATTGACAAAACTTGTATTGAGATATGCGTTTTAAGAGACATACTATATTTTAGGATTTGCGTAGAATTTGAGTTGTACTATTTTATTGTGCAATTCCTTAACATTATTATTTATGAATAATAATAAAGTTTATTATTTGACAATATATGAGTGTGAATATTTATATGTGAATATTTACTATTATTTATTATATGATTGAGCATATCAGACAAAGTAGCCCTCTCACATGAATGTTTACCTTAGTTTTGATATGACAAAAACTAAGATGAGGTAATTTTTGAACATATCATAAACTCGAGGACTGAACATACGGTGAACTCAAGAGCTTGTTTAAAATAAAAGTGTTGTTTTGCAAAAATACAATATTAGACTTGTTAAGGTGTGAGATAAAGACATACATGAGGTTGTATGCTTTAGATTGAGATCCAAACTGGAATAAGTATAATCCTATGATAAGTTAAACATAACTATCATATTATATCCAGAAAGATAGAAGTAGTCCTGAAGTGGGAAGACTAAAGTTTGATACTTTAGTGCTTCACAATCTTATACTTCTGTACGGTTTTAAAATATATTTTGTTAGACATGCATTCTTTAGAGGGAAGGTGTAATGGCCTCAATACCGGGTCAGTCGTGAATAGTATTTTCCGATAATGAATAGTATTTTTTTGACCCGAAAAGACATCCGGAAGTTGAAAATATTTTATTAGACTATTTGAAATGAATAGTCATGGTGAGTTTAGGGTTGAAATTTGAAGTGAATTTGAAGTCAAATGGGCCTCCAAAAGTCAAAAATACGAAAAAGATAGCGAGTCAATTTCCTTGATAAAGAAGGGGATTTGATTTTTACTTAAATAATTAAAAATAGTAAATGAACTCCGAATATCGTCAGATTTTGCGTGGCTACATGAATTTTTATGTAGAATATTTTGGTGATAAAAATTGAATTTTTCGGTGACTCCGGCAGTTATCGAATCGGACCAATAAGTTTGAATCGGATCGATAACGGACTCCGATTGAGCCAAAAATTTACGTCATACCTATTTTTGATGTTTTAAGAATGATGGAATCAAAATTTAAGTAATTTGAAGTGAGGAAGATAGAGATTTTGGTTTGGGCCCAAAATGACTTAAAATGGGCTTAATTTTATACTTGGGTTAAGCCCTTAATTAGGCCCATTTCAGAGATATAAAAGGAGACAAAATCTGTAAAAATCTCCAGATTTTGCTGGTTCCATCTTCCTCTCCTTAGGTGGCCGAACCACCTTCTCTCCCTCTTTCCCTTTGATTTCTTCTTCTTCTACCTCAAATTTCTCATAAAACCCAACATAAGAAATGAAGTTCCAGCTCTCTAGATCACCCTAGTGATCTTAATCAAGTGACTTGAGCAAAGGAAGGCAAGAAATCAAGTTGAGAAAGAAAATGGGGTAAGTTGGATCTTGTAAATCTAAATGATTTAAATTAATTCCTTAGTATTTTTCCATAGTTTTTGAGGTGTAAAAGCCAATTATGAGATTGGATTTGTCATTTTAGGAAAAAAAATTGATGTTAGGAAGGCTTGAAATTTTGGCCAAAGAGGTAGTTGTGAAGGGATGGAGTTGTGCTTGGTTCCAAGTGAAGAAAAGTGAAGCTTAAGGAAGCTAAGCTTGCGAAAAAGGTAAGTGGCTATTAAATCCTAGTATTTCCCTTGATTTTGATTTAAATTCCTTTATGTAACTTAACCTAAAAAGGAGTTAATGATGCATAAATGAAATTGAAGTTAGAATAGTGTAATTAGACCTCAAATATGCATGAATGAATGTTTAAATGAATTTTTAAAGACATGTATAATGAACTCCCTTTAGTGGCCGAATAGGACTTCAAAGGAAAACAATGTGTATTTTAGGGGTTTTGATGAAATTAAGCCTTAAAATGGTGTTAGAGATGAAATAACACATGTAGGAATTTTTGTGAAATTTTTATGAATTTAAAGAATATTTTGAAGGCAAAAGTTTGGTTATGTAAGTGATGACTTTGTTGAATTGTCAAGAAATAATGTGTAATTTGATGGGAAATTGAATAATGGTGATGAATTATGGTGAAATAATTCACAAGTGGTATAAAAAGCCTAAATGGTAATTAGGTAAAATAGAAAAGAAATAAAAGTATAAGAAAAATGGGTCACATAAATGAAAATTGTGAATTAAATGATTATTTTGATGAAAAATGATTGTAACCAATAAAGAATGCTTAAATCAATTTTATTGGAATTTACTGAATTTATTAGAATTTTATTGGAATTTTTATGTGTATATGTATAATGAAAATAATTGAAATTTTTAATGCATAATTGTATAAAAATGACAAAATTGATGAATTAATGTGAAAGAAAATTAATGTCAATGATGAGAAATAAAAAATCAACCGACGAATTTTTCGAAATAATTAAATGATTTAAATGAAAGAAAATAAAAGTTTTAGGGGCAAAATGGTAATTTTTCCAAAGTAAGTGATTAACGCGTAAAAATAAGTAAGAAATACTTCATAAGGGTAAAATAGTAATTTCGGAGGCCTAACAGTTTCGAAAGATAGAATTTCTGTGGTTTAAGGACTAAAATATAATTTTACCCGAAAATGGCAAAATTAAAGAATAAAAGATGAATAATGGAGGAAATTATATAATAAAAATAAAAATAAATAATTATAATGGCAAAATCGTAATTATGCATTTGAAATGAATAAATCGATAGAAAAAGTCAAATTATGCTTGTTCGAGGCATAAGATAATAATTGATATACTTAAAGTTCATAAATGCCTAAAAGTAGAAAAATAAAGACGTGACTAATTTATCAAAATAAATTAGTCGACAAAAAATATTAAAAGAATTAATGATTATAAAAATGTTTCGTCGACGAAATATAGTTGGTATACCGAATGATTAAAAAGTCTGAACAATAA
The DNA here is from genome assembly GCA_037975025.1 of Excoecaria agallocha. NCBI lineage: Eukaryota > Viridiplantae > Streptophyta > Magnoliopsida > Malpighiales > Euphorbiaceae > Excoecaria > Excoecaria agallocha. Next base: position 21,607,520 of record CM075817.1, read on the forward strand.
AAGAAAAAGAAGTCAACTATTGAATGATTAGAGAATAATTCGCAAAGAATTATATAAAAAGAATAAAAAAGAAATTGTGAATTATAATGCTATAATTCATAATTTATAATCTGTATAAAAAATTAAAAGATTTAAGTATCTGAGTGAATTATCGAAGAATAATTCACAAAAGTGACTGAAAAAGAGAAAGTGAATAAAAGGATAAAAAGCTATTGAATAGTCAAAGGCACAAAAGAATGCAATTGATCAGAATAAAGTATAAAAACAAATAAAAGAAAGAAATTAAGAATTTTTAAATGTTTAAAGTAATTGCAAATGTGATTGATTGTCTTTGCCCTTAGCGATAGACAGGTATTAGATTCTTATTTTGGATATAATTGGCTAGCCATAGGGACACATCTGTACCGCAGTGCAAGTCATGGCGACTTGCTTAGCTATGGACGGGATCTTTGATCTCCATAGCTTCAATGAAAGTGAAAGTGTATATGTTTCTGTTCTGTGAGACTTGATCTTTCGAGATCATTTCTCTATCTGTTTAGTGGGACCTTTGGGTCCAGTCCTGAGTATCCTTTGTGAGAAACTTGTTATATTGCACTAGAGGCACATCGAAATGAATAAATAAGTATTGTTTAATCGAATTGAATACGAATAGTTATAACAAAAACGATTCATTTGAAATAAAATGCCAAGACCAAATAAATCTGTAAAGATTTCTGGAAAGGGTAATTAGAAAGAGAAAGAAAAGAAAGATTTTATATGATTAAAATATTAAATCAATGTTTAATTAAGTTTCTATAAGAATTTAGAATGTATTTTGTTTTCGTGAAAAAATAATAAATTTGATTAATTGGTATTTCTCGTACCAATTACCATTGTAGGAAGAAATAAGTTTGAAAAAAATAAGGTTAATTTCCTGCTTAAAGTTAAAAAGTGATGATTTTGATATGAAGTAAACTTATTGCTTACGTAATGTTTTTCTGAAAGAAAAGTTATTTGAAAAGTAAAACAATTGAAAGACACATAATTGACCAATAAGAAAGAAGTAAAAGACATACGTCTTAATAAGTATTTGACTGAAAATAATATATATAAATGAAGGAAAGAGAATTTAACTGCAAAGTGTCCCGAAATACCTCTATCACTTTGCAATAAAGCTTAAAAACCTTTAATTAGTAATGTATTTATTAGTTAAAAGTTAAAGCAAAAAAATAAAAGAATAAATCGCAGTAAGTATAATTAGAGTACAAATTGAATAATTATCCAGTAAACCAAGAATTTAAGTAATTTATTTTGGTACTAGTAATGACAAGAGTACCAATACATATTGCTAAATAAAATAATAGTTAAATTGTTGTGGCTAAAGGTTAAATCGAAATTATTGATAAAAGAAAAAGTTATAGTAAACATTAACGTAAAAGTAAAAGTAAATCCGATATTGTTCCACCTACAAGAAATATTGCAAAGAAAAGTTGTAAGTTTAGAAACAAAAGACCAATAGTTATCAGAATATGAAATAATAACAAGATTAGTATAACGAAAATGAAGGGAAATGCTTAATGTAATAAGAATAGTAGAAGCATAAATTAATGAAATTATGCTTATTCTTGGGAAATTCTTGGATTAGTAGTCATCACTGGGCATATTTAATGCTCAGCACGTAGTGTTTACTGCGTGCAGGTTCTGAAGAGTTGCGGAAGCACAGTACATGGAAAGATCAGATCAGAAGAGAAAATTTTTGTATTAGTTAGTGTAAGCTTTTGGCATGTATATACTTAGACTATTAAGGTAAAAGTTTAAATGATATTTTGGTTATATGTTTATTTGTCTTGAATGTATGGATTAATATAAGTTTTGAAAAAAAAATAAAAAATAAAAAAAAACTTACCGTCGTCAGCTAAGTTTCGTTTCAGAAAGTACTATTCAGAGAAGGGTGTTACAGAAGGAAAGAACACCATAACACATGTTTCATACCATGTGTGCTTAGGTGACAAAGGGATAGGAATTTCAAAAGTGAATTATCTTAATTTTTTCTAGTGTGAGACTTTATTGAATAATGACCCTTACAACCCTTAATTTATCCCTAAAGTATGGTTTAGTGTAACTAGTTTAATTAGTCTCCAAAAGGTTATGAAATAATTCAATCTAGCGAATCTAACTAAAAAAATTTGTTAAATCATGATGGATGGCATATGGTAGGAGAGGAAGATAGCCTTTCGATCATATTTAATGGTTTTGTGATTCATTAGCATACCTATTATAGTCTCTATGAGTAGAGACAGAATAGTAAATACGAAAATTATTTTATGAGATCATGAGTTAAAACAGTAAATGTTAAAAGGCAATCTAGTGTTGAGCATACGTGAAAAAGAAAGATCTTACTTTCACTTTTCAAGATGCTACATATCCCTAACAGGTGTGTAGCACTAGTGCTCTCAATGTATGCTGGTCATACGGTTTATCTGCCTGGATGACTGGAGATGTTAACTGCAAAACATTCCATCATGTGCTAGTGGAAGACGGTAGAGTTTTGATACGCTCATGACTCTACCAATATTTATCCTAATTAGATTAGGATAATTAATTCCTAATTCAAATAGAAATAAGAGTTGGGCTAAGATTTTAACTCTTAGGCCTTGCTTGGAATGAATGAATTCCATAAAATTTTATGAAATTCATTTGTAATTCTAAATATTTATGCTTGAAATGCAAAAAAAAAAAGAATTGAATTCCATAAATTAAATTCCATGAAATTTGTTATGTCTTCACCAAATTCCATCAAAATATGTGAAATTTGCAAATGAATTCCTTATTTTTAAGGAGCCAAGTATTAAAAAAACTATAATACCCTTATTCTATATATATGTGTGTGTGTGTGTTTAACGTGTCTTTCACCCTTCTTCCTCAATTTCTCAATCAAATCTGTATTTTGAATGATTTTTACTCTTCTGTTTTTTAATTTTTTAATCAAATTTACCTTGTTAGTATTTTTCTTTTATATTTTGTAAATTGAATTTTTTATATAAAATTAGAAAATCCTAATTTAATAAATTTGTTCATATTGATTGATTTATTATTTAATTAATCATGAATTGGAATAGTTAATGCCTTATTTGGTATATTTTTGATAGATATTATTAGCTTTTTTATATGTACTGAATTGATGTTAAGGATATTTAAGTAAATAAATTAGAAATGAATTTTTTTATTCATTTATTTCAAGTATAAAATTAAAGAATTCATTCTCAATTCTATACATTAATTATTTTATTCCAAGCATAAGAATTAATTTACAAATGAATTCCATGTGAAATTCATTTACACAATTGCAATTCATTTGTTGTAAGCAAGGCCTTAATAAAAGTTTTCAATTGAATTTAACTTTTTAATTTTTCCAGCCAAAAATATGAATTATAATTCTAACAAATATAAAAATATGAATTATAATTCTAACAAAAATACATAGAAGTACAATTATTCAAATGTAAGTTTCACTAACATTATTCCCTTGATCCCAGCAATATTTTATGTATTAAAAATGAAAATTCCTGAAAATGCACCCACCGAGTTGTAATCCAATGCAAGATGATCACGGTCCAACAGTGCACATCTCCGGCGGGAATAGAATAGCGATCAGGGCTCACTTTCCTAATAAATGAAAGGACAATAATAGAAAATATGAAACTGAAAAATGGAAATTTTATTTTTGTAGAACCCAAATGATCATTACATATTAGAATGTGGAAAGCCAACCCGCACCAGAAACAACCGGTCAGCATATGTTTAATTGTGTGCCCTTTTTAATTCATTTTCTCCCAATATATGAGTATTATTTTATATTGTTATACACAGAATTTCTTATGAATATATATATATATATTTATATTTTGTCTCCTCTTCTAATTCATGCATCATGTATGTTTTATTTTTTATTGTTATCGGTGACTGAATAAGATTCCCCAAACATGAGCCCCGCTTATCCTCTCTGATTTTAACTCTTTTTTTTTTTTCTTTTCCTTTATCAAATTTATTTCACCCTTGGACTTGAATCGAAAATGAGCCAACATGTTTCTCACATATAACCGAAATTAAATCCAAATAATTTATGTATACCTAACAAATGATATCATAGTTCACATAGGGTTTTCCCTTTTCTACTTGATACAGTAAGAAGTATTTTCATACTTTTCTATAATGAGAATATATAGAGTAGTTCTAATGATTTTGAAGATTCCTTCTATCATGTTTGATAAGCAAGCTATCCATTCATAACGTTCACAGGAGATTAGCTCACGATATTCAACGGATACAAATATTAATAAGTAACTGTTACATGAATAATACTTCAACTATTACAGCCATTACTGATATTTATAGCTCTGATTAGTAATAACAGATAAAAGAAGCAATGTATAAAAGGCAAAATGTCTCTCATATATATTTTCCACAATCTATATTTTTTATGAAATAATTTTTTCTACTAAGTTAAGAGTATTATTTTCTAAAACTGAATGACTACCTTGTGTTCTCAGGTTATCATAAGAGTTCGACAAACCAAACTGTTATCATTTTCGTACGATAAACGTAAATCTATCTAACCGATTGGTCATTTGATGCGGAACCCCAGCCTATATGCCAAACTAGAACGCCAACATACCATGAATATTGAACATAAATAAGATAATAAACCCCCAAACAAGATTGATTGGAAACGCTTATCATAGATTGATTTAGAAAACAAGAAGAAGAAGAATCAAGCATACATTAATCATGCAAGTAGCCTAAGTCTAATTCTTCATGCAATAGCAAGAATCAATAATAATTATTGTATGCCTAAGTAGACTTAGGCTACTTGCATGATTAATGTATGCTTGATTCTTCTTCTTCTTGTTTTCTAAATCAATCTATCATAAGCGTTTCCAATCAATCTTGTTTGGGGGTTCTTTAGATTGGGGGTTTATTATCTTATTTATGTTCAATATTCATGGTATGTTGGCGTTCTAGTTTGGCATATAGGCTGGGGTTCCGCATCAATTGGTATCAGAGCATAGGCTAAGGGGTAAATTCTTAACTATCCTTTAATTTTGCTTTTAAACTTCAATTTTCTATTTTAGCCGAATAGGATCTTGCATCTAGTTCCTTATTTGGTTCTTGCTCTATTGTGTTAATTACCTATCCTTAAGTATTTGATCATTAGTTTGTTTAAAGTTATAAAAAAAAGAAAAAAAAATCAATTAGAAACAGCCTTGTTATCAATTTGGATTTACTATCTTGTTAAGTTTCATATTTGATCAATTGATGAATCTTGTGTTCTTGTTGAATCCGAATTTGCCATTGAATTCAAGCATATAATTTGCAATCTTTGAGTGGTTGAACTTAGTTTGGATATAATTTTGATCTACAAAGTGCCTTGCACCACTTGGAGTAAGTTTTGATCAATCAAGCAAGAATTGGAGTTAGAACTTTCACAATTGGTTTGATTTCTTCAAGACCAGGTAAGTACTCCTAATTTTGGATTTGGGTTATGTTTATTGCATGCTTTCTTTGATTTTTTTTTGTTGAGTCTTACATCAAATCTGTTTAAACTAATCATTAGGTTTAGTTAAACATCACGTTTAAGTGCATCCGTCGTGTCCATTTTCTTCATTCTAAGTTTTCAATTTGTGTGTCTAAGCTATTTTTGGTTCCAATTACACTAGTTTGACATATTGCACGTTGTTGAACATCTATATATATTATAGTGCACGAAATCTTCTTCTTGTGTACTAATTTCTGATTTTTGTTCAAATAGGTCAATTTGCCTCTAGAATTAGTATCTTTGCTGTTCTTGTTAGGTTTTTCATTGTTCCCTTTATCAAATTACTTAATTGTGCATATTTGTTTGAGTTTGTTTCTGAAGTGCAATTGTGAGATATCAATTTGTGAGTTGAGAGACAAACACATGAGGTTGAGTGAATTCTTTCTTTTATTTGTTTATTTAAAGTTTAAAGATGTCTGGAATCAATAGTAAAGAGGAAACCGAGATTGTGCCTGATAGTAAGTTTATGTACAAAGCTTTTATGGATAGTTTGCAAAAGCTAAATCTCAGGATAGACAATCTGGAAGATAGCCTTAAAGGTTCCAAGGTTAAGTCTACAAGGGAGGAAGAGGTAGACCAGTTGTACAACGATGATGAGGAAGAGGAGGCTCATTCTTTTCCAAGAAGAGCAAAGAGGTATGACAACCGAATGGAGAGCCAAGACAACAATTTGAGTGCTATCAAGATGAAGATTCCACCATTCAAAGGTAAAAATGATGTGGATGCCTACCTTGATTGGGAAAGGAAGGTGGAGATTATCTTTTCATGCCACCACTATTTGGATGAGAAAAAGGTAAAACTTGCAGCCATTGAATTTTTTGATTATGCACTAATTTGGTGGGATGAGTTATTGAAAAATAGGAGGAGAAATGGGGAACTCCCTATCACTTCTTGGGAGGAAATGAAAATAATCATGAGAAAGAAGTATATGCCTAGTTACTATCATAGGGAACTCCACAATCAGTTACAAAGACTTACACAAGGATCTAGTTCTGTGGAGGATTACTACAAAGAAATGGAGATGCTCATGATTAAAGCAAGCATTGTGGAGGATGAATATCAAACGATGTCACGCTTTTTGGGAGGTATGAATAGAGAACTTGCTGATATTGTTGAATTACAGCATTATGTGGATATGGATGATTTGGTGAACATCGCAATTAAAGTGGAGAGACAACGAAGTATACGTGGGACATCCAAGTCCTATTCAAATTTCAATAACAACAAATGGAATTCAAAGTGGAACAAGGGAGACTCAAAGAAGGAATCCACTACCAAGTACCAGTCCAATTCCAAAGAGAAAATGGTCACTGCACAAAAAGGTACTTCTGAAACAACCCTTAAAACTAATAGACATAGGGACATTCAATGTTTCAAATGCAAGGGTCGTGGTCATTATGCTAATGAATGTGGGAATAAAAAGACCATGATTTGATTCATATATAATATAAAAAAAGGTCAATTTTCATAATAAATTGCAAAGATGTAAACCTTATAATTGCAAAATATATTTATGTATATGCCTATATACATATTCGTGCCTTTTTGGGTGTAAATCCATATTAAGTTGATTTATGCATATAAAGTGATGCGTTATTGGATCAAACAGTGTACAGTATTCGGTTGCATGATACATAAAATTATTTCGCTTTTGGAAATTTATTATTTTTTTTAAAGAAAAGAAAAATCTCAAGGCTTAACCAAAGATTTATTAGTCACTCGAAATTCTCATAAGTTAAAATGTTTGGAATTTATCGGAAAACGATTTTTTTATCGATTTTTATATTTACACTATTTAAAATAAAGAGATTTTGTGTCTGTTACTTTTTAAAATAGATAATTTTTTGTTCGTAGATTTATCAAAATTGATATATTTTATATTAAAAATGAATGACATATGACATTCTGGAATTAATTGATTGTGATGTGAAACAAAAATAAAAATAAGTTATTTTAAATAGTCAAATTAAGTAAAAAAATTTTAAAAAATAGATATAAAATCGCGTTATTTCAAATGGTCTAAATAGTAAAAAATTATATTTATATATTTCTTTTTCTTCTTCCTTTTTTTTTCCTCCTTTCTAATTTTTTATTTTTTCAAATTCACACTTTTCTTTTTAGTAGTAAACCAGTAAATATATATTATTCGACAGTCCAAATGCGCATGTGCACCAAACATATCCCTTTTCTTCCATATCAGCTTTCACTTTTTCTTATTAGTCAAGATTCAAAATAAATAAATTTAACATTTGTTTTTTTCTTTCAATATTATTTATTTTAAGTACTCTAGTCATTTTCGTTCTTTCAATCTCCATCGCTCCTTTAAAGAAAATATGCTTAAATTTAGTTCAATCTCAAAAATTAGCTATTGTATGATCTAAATTTTTTTATAAAAAGTATTATAATTTTGTAATTAATCGATGTAGGATATTTAACACATCTTTTCATGCTAAGTTTAAATTAACATGTGGTAAACTAGAGCATGAAGTTTACAAAATTAGACATTTGTAGGTGACTCAACATCAAGAACTAGTATCTATTATACTATGTGAAAAAAATGAATTTGGATTTAACTCAATCTTAAAAGTTAGATTATGATGTAAAAATTGACCAAATTTTTTTATAAAAGATATTATAATTTTATAACTAATATATTGCATTTAAAATTATAAAGCCAGTCATAAAACAAAATAATGATATAGAGAATTCCAATTATCACTTATATATATATATATATATATATATATATATATATATATATATATATATATATATATTTTGAAGCACAATGATCAAATATAACTTTGAAACTATAGGTCATAAATATTATTTAAATTGATTATTTGAGAACTTTAAACTATGAAAGCTTTGACTAAACAAAAAAACATTTTTTGTTCCACACATTAGAGGTGAGTAAAAAAATCGAAAATATGATTAACCTTAAAATCGGTTCGAAATCGAATCAATTTTTACAGTTAATAGATTCGATAAACTCAGTTACAGTTTTTAATTTTTATATTTTTTTGTTAATAATTACAGTTTAAATTTTTAAATACGGATTAACCGTTAGTCTACCAAAATGAACTAATTTATCTTAAAATCTTTGATTTGATTCTCTATTATTATTACACGCCAATAAAATGAACTATGTAGTCCCTACTCGCTAGCCATTTGTGGGCAATAAAAAATATATATATTTAAAGTGCGAGAATCTCTGTAAATATTTCCTAAAGGGGCTACCGTATCATGCAATAAATATAATTCAAAAAGGAAATAAAGAGACATACACTTTAATAACTGCTTCCCCCTATTTAATTAATTTTTAAGAATCATCTTGCTCCAACAAAATACAGATTGGTTTCGGTCGAATTATTTGAATAAATCATCGTTAAACAAATTAATTTATAAATGAATTAAATTATAAATTAATTAAATTTTATAATGTTATTTTTTAAATTTTTTATTAGAAATAAAATATTATGTGTGTATAAATTATAAAAATAATTAAATTTGTATATTCATATTATATAAAAAAAGAAAATAAAAAATAATATAAATAAATAATCAGTCAATTAATTTTTTTTTTTGAAAAGCAAGAAACTTCATTAAGAAGAAAAACAATCGGCCTGAATAACTAAAAACAAAAAGTCAGGGGGAGCCAAGTCCCAAATTACAAGATCAGACACTGAACTAGAGACGCGAGCTGAATCTAGAATGCTTAGATAATTAAAGGAAAACATTTTTAAGGTAAAAGAAAGACAATATCGTTAGTGACATGATTAAGGTTATCACTAATTCTACATAAATCATATTCCTTCCATTTTACTTAATTTGACAGTTTTAAAGGTTTTTTTTTCCTCACTCCATTTTGCAATTTTAAAAAGTATCAGTTACATATTTTACTTAATTTTATATGCACTAAAAAAAATAGATAATTAATATAATAGTAGAGAATTGATAAATGCTCTTTTATGGTTTGAAAGTTGTCAAATTAAGTAAAACAGAGAGCGTATAGTGTTGGCTAACAATTGTCTGGTAGTAGAAAATCAGTGAGGAGATGAATGTCACAAGTGCTCGTTGTTGTGCACTATAAGGATAATTGTCCAATACTATTTGGTTTTGGAAGAAATATGAGACAGAATGTGACTATAATTCTCCTATAGTAGAAATCTAGTAAGGAGCTGAGTCACAATCGAATGTTGTGGGTGCTCTTATGTTTGCGATGTATATAAAGATAATCGCAATATTTCTCCAACATTAATTGATTTTGAAAAAAATAGTGAGCAGCCAAAATTAACAAAGGATATCAAAATCGAGATCATGGCATTGATTTTCCAAAAAAGCCATTGTTAAGAGGGAGATTATTAGTTGAAGTGCGGCAATAATTATTCTGTAACAGAAATTCATTGAGTAGCCGAATTAAAAAATAATAATACTGTATTTTCCAACACCAATTAATTGTAAGAAAAATAGTGAATGTCTGACATTCACGACATAAAATAATAGGAGGAAGTTGGCTCTCTTGCATGTGATGTGGTCATAACTCTTGTTATTGGTCCTTGAGAAAATGCTAGTTCATCTTTCTTGTTGCCATTGTGCTTGGTCGTGCTCATATCATCATTATGGATCTTTATTCTAATCTTATTGCTAGTTCATCTGATTCCTTTAGCACCAAAGATCAACAAGGTGGGCCTTATTTGGATCCAATTGTTTCCCTCATATCCATCACCTTTTGCCTCAGCAACGGTCATCGAACTTTTATTCATTGAATAGTTTGCTTCTCTAAATTTAGAACGCACCTAGTGGGTAGATCTGTTATCGATGCTCATTTATAAAATAATTCTAAATACTTTTCAACCACCTAAAACCCTTTTTTAAATAAGCTAGAAGAGCAACTTTATTAATTATAAATTTAAGAAAGACAAAGGGGAGGAAACTCTCAGTTTACAAAAGCTTGCATAAGATAAAAAATTTCTAACTAAAACTTAAAATTCAAAAATTTTGATTTGTTAATCAGTCAATAAATTTTAATTTGTTGGTAAAACCGACGTAGGTAAGTTTTACAGATTGATAAAATACGCTAATAAGCAATGTTATTAAAATTGAACCGGACTGGCCGGTCGAACCGGATTAACCATGAATCGATTGGTTCAGTTAATAAAAATCGAACTGAAAAAAATCGAATTGAACCGAAAAAATCGGATAAAATCGAAAAATCAAATAAAATCGAATTTTTTTCTAAAATAGCAAAACGTCCTTATTTAATGCTTTGAAAAAAAAATATATGGCTTCATATTTTTTACTTTTAAGTTGTTAAAAAGCATGTTGCTGCACAGGATCAAACTGGGGACTTTTTGATAGTAAGACTAAAGCGATAATCACTACACCACAACAACCTCATGTTTTTACTTTCTTTCTTTAATTATTTTTAATTTTGTTTTGTGGTACTACAGCACAACAATATGATATTTTTACTTTCTTTCTTTAATTGTTTTTAATTTCATTTTGTGGTTTCTTATTTTATTGTCATGCTCGATTCTTTATATTATTTCTTACTTTTTTTTAAAAAATTTATTTCAATTATTAAACAACTTGGTAAAGGTAAATCCAACATTCCTCTAATAAAATCAAATTGAACCATAAAAAATTGCTTACATCCTCTTATCATTTAATTTGAACTAATGAAACTACATTCACAAAAAAAAAAACCAAAAAAACAATTAACACTATTTGTCATATTTAAATATATATTTCCTTATAAATTCATTCTATATTAGGATATGATCATTTGTTATCATTTTATATTAAGATTTGACCATTTGTTAATGTGATCTTAGTGTAATTGATAATAATATGCAGTAGTATTTATAAAATTATATTAATTAATAATATTTTAAAAAATAAAAAAAATTCGGTTAAACCGGTCGAACTACGAACCTTACTGGTTCTTTATCCGATTCGATTTTAATAACATTGCTAATAAGTTTATTGACAGATTTTTTTTAGCGGTAAGTGGAAATAAATATATCAGTACATTTTTTTTATCAAAATTGGTCAAAAATAAAAATCATATATATATATTTTACAGATTGATAAAATACGCTAATAAGTTTATTGACAGATTTTTTTTAGCAGTAAGTGGAAATAAATATAACAGTACCTTTTTTTTATCAAAATTGGTCAAAAATAAAAATTATATATATATATATATATATATATATATATATATATATATATATATATATATATATATATATATAATGGTAATTCAACAAATAAACAGCAAAGATTAAATTAATTTTTACGAAATACTTATAATATTTTATATGTTAGCTTCGGGCGGTTAAAGGGTGATTGGTTTAACTTTTCGAAGTAGCGGATAGTTTTTGCGTACCAATTAACCATATTAAAAGTATTTGACATGTGTTTTCAATATGCTACTGATAGCTGGTTTTTTTTTTTTCTAATCCGCTACCGTTTCAAATATTTCATTTTAAATTTTATTTCATCAGCCATCCAATATCCGTAGCAAATTAGGAAAAAGTATTGAACCAGGCCGGTATTAAATTTTAACGTGCGGTTTTGTTTATATTTGCACTTTCTAAATTGTTTTAGAAGGAAGAGAATGAGTGCAATAAATAAAGGTCGGACTAACAAAGAAGATAAGGGTGGAGTAATAATTGATGAAAGAAGCAGGGTAGCAATTATTTGAATTTTGTCCGTTAGCGGCAGCCAAAAACGAGGTGTGCTGTTGTGTTGAATTGAACGATGGTATCAAGAGATTGCTTCTTCTACCCACCCACCATTTCCTCTTTCCGGGCAGCTTCTCTTCTCCAATTTGCTATTTTCCATCACATCTCAATATCTCATCGACATATTCCATGCATCAAACTCTAACAATTAAATCTTTGTACCCAAAATTATTTCCCTAATTTAATTTTTTTTATAGGTAATCTACTTTGAGATAAATGATAAAGTTCCATTAATTATTTTTTATTTAAGCTGCAAATTTATTTTTAATATTTTATGAGAGAATAATATTAAAATTTATATTTTAAAATTGAAAAAGCGTCTAGTTCGAATATCACGTATTAAAAATTATTAAAAAAGAGAAAAATCACTCTTTTTTAAAATAAAAACAATAATGTTGTATCAATTAAAATATTATTGATAAAATTATACTTTTTTCAAATATTAAAGATAAATTTGCACATTTGTTATTACTTTTTCATTGAATCTTTGGTAAAAAATAATATGGAACAATTTTAAATGTTTAGGAGTGAGCATTTTGACTACTTTTATAAATATGCTTAGTGATCGTGTAAACTTTGATTGGTTATATTTTTGAATTTTGAATACCAACTAATTTTTTTAGAAAAGAATATGATATTAAACAAAGGATATTATTTTATGAATTAATACTTAAACAAATTGATGTCTATCAAAGTTAAATCATTAGTTTGTTTTGATAATTCTGTCTTTGATTGTTAATTGCCAAATTTATCCACCTTTGTTCTATGTATATCAATCATTTGATCCTTGTTTTATCTTGGCATGACACACCTCAAAAAATGGTACATTTGACTATTTACACATTTTTAATGTTTTAAAAACATTTTAAACTCATCAACTCTTGGATTACATTATTATTAAGTACATTACCTTTTCTTCCGGTACATTTACATGGCTTTTATTTATTTATTTTCTTTTTGTTCCTGGTATGTCTTGTCACATTGGTGTCATGACGTAAAAGATATATCTAAAACTAATAAAATTCAAAAGTTTATGATTCTTTTAAAAAGTTGATGTATTCTAATTTATAGGCCAAAAAACATCAAAATTTTAATTTATCAAAAAATCGATTTAAAATCGAATTAATTTTTAAATTAATTAAATTAAAAATTAAAAATTATTATTTTTATGTTTAAAAATTAATATTTAACTGAATAGAACGGTTAATCGATTTATATATATTTTATAAATTGTATCTTAAATTTTATATTTATATTTTTTTATATTTATGTAATTTATAAATATTATGATATATAACTTTCTAAAATATTATAATATATATTTTTAGTAAATAAATATTAAAATTATCTTATTATTATTATTATTATTATTATTATTATACGCATAATTAGTACTATGTTATTAGTAGAGGTGAGCAAAAAAAATAAAAATTATAATTAACCGTAAAATCGATCCGAAATCGAATCGATTTTTACGGTTAATCTATCTGATTGATTCGGTTATGACTTTTAATTTTTACATTTTTAGTTCATGGGAACGATTTAGGTTTTTAAATACCAGTTAACTGTTAGTCCACGGTTAACCGATTCATATATATATATATCTTCAATTTTTGTCTATTTTCTCTAAAATTTATATAAAATAATACTTTAAAATATATTTAAAATATATTTTTATTTTTATAACTTAATTTTTTTTATATTTTTCTATAAAATTTGTATAATACTTTAAACTAAATTTGTATTATATTATTTTCTTTAATTATATAGCAATACTTATATATAGTATACAATTAAATTTTATATATGTTTTTTTTATCATAAATTAGTGTTCATATTTTACTTAATAGCATTTAATTATATTATTATCCAACATTTTATTTGACTTAGAATCAAATATAGTAATTTTCAATAAATATCAAATCTATTTTATAATATTAGCTATTAATTTATAAAACATTAATTTTAGCTAGTAAATTATATTTATTTTGTAATTTTTATATTAAATTACTTTACACATTAAAAATTGAATTAAACTTTATCTAATTTTTTTTATATAATTTTATATTATAAATTTTAATAATTAACTGAAAAATATTGGTTAATCAAATCGAAAAACCGAAATCAATGTATTGGTTAACTGAATATAATGGACTGATTAATGGTTAGTAATTTTAAAAAATTAATATTAATGAATTGATTAATTTTTTTGCTCATGGACCGGTTAACTGTTTCATGCTCATCCCTAGTTGTTAGTTTCATATTGAATATATTTAATTCTTATAATTAATTATTAAAATTTTATTTTTATTTTGAATTTTTAATGGATATTGTATTTTTATTTTTAAAATATTTTTAACTATTAAAAATAATATTACAAATTATATAATTTATTAAATGTATATATTAAAATTATTTAGTGATTAATCAATAAATTGATCCGAAAATCCGAGTTAAAAATCAAAATCCATGTAGCGGTTAACTAAAATTAATGAATTGATTTAATAAAATTGTTAATTGATTAATTAATTGGTACATGCTCACCCCTAATTTTAAGTACATCTAAATGTATCAAGCCTTTTATTTTATATTTGTTATTGTAGAAGTAATAAAAAAAAGTGATATATATATATATAATAACTCAATAGGCTAACTTTATTTTATTTTATTACTTTTAGCCAAATACATAATAAAAATTATATTTATTATTAATCATGTTGCTAAAAATTTGTTAAGGCAAATTAAATTAAAAAATAAAATTAATTATTATTTTTAAAATTTTATAAATATTATATTAAAATTAAATAAATTTTTATTTTAAATAATTTTTAATAAACTAAATATTTTTATAACAATTCTTTTTTTATCCAAACGACTCAAAAGAACCCAATACTTATATAGTTATATTGAAGAAGAGTGTAATATGAGATCCAAATTAATGTAATAGAAATATAAACAAAATTGTGGAAAATATTAAATACATTATAAAAATACATTTATATTTTTAAAACTATTATTTTTCCATTTTATATTTTAGTTCAATATTTTATTATGATTTTGTTCTTAATTAGCAAAACTTAAATAAAGTGACTTCAATTATTAAACATAATAAGAATTGGTTATTAACTTTGACTATATTAAGGAAAAAAAATATCACCACACTTCTAAATTTTTTGAATTTTTACTATTAAATCTCTATACATTTATTTTACAATATTAAATTTTTGATTTTTTATTTTTTACACATTAAACCTTTAGTGGGTAAGAAACATAAAATTGAATAGTACACCTATTTCACGACCTTTGGTATTTGCATCTCAAATTTAATTTGATGTGTTGTAGTTAATATTCTTATCAATTTAAGATTAATGTACCAAACAACTTAAAATTGAGAAGATGAAATTTTTATTAGTTTTAAGTAAAAAGGAAAATATAATTGAAATAGTTGTCAAAAGTTGAATTTTGAATTGTTACATTTTAAATAATCAAATTCTAATTGTGAAATAGTTTAAATGTTAGGAATTATTTCACGCGTGGTTATCCCTAAAAGTAGAATCGGATAAGATCATTGACCAGGATAAGATGACGAAGTGCATATCCTCTTCAGAATATATACATAAATCAACAAAAACTATTTTGTATATTACTAAAGGTTAGGGTGGTGACTAAATATATGAATGGAAAATTGAATTCGCAGCTGGCCATAAAGGACTAGTATGAGGTCCACTTATATTATATAAGACGGTCATGATTAATATTATATGATTACTCAATATCAGCCATCCATTCTTTTTTTAGGCTTTTTCACTTCAAATATGCGTCAACTTGTCAACCCTACAAAAAATGTACCAGAAAATATGTTCTTGTAGTAAAAAATAAAAATTCAAAAGGACCAATTTAGAAACAGAGAATGAAGTTTTTTTTTTTTTTTTTTTGAGAAGAAAATGATCTCTTATAACCGAAAAGATCAAATACAATGAGGAAAAATATCCCAGAACTTAAAGGAATCGAACAAATTAGATGTTCCGGCTAACTTATGAGCCTCTAAATTAAAGACTCTCTTAATCCAGGCAACCTTAATATCAGGTCTATATTGAAGAAAAGAAAAACAATCAAATAAAATAGAGCCAAACTCGGAAAAGTCATACTTAGGATTATTAATAACCAAGCAACCTCTTGAGCATCCATAAAAATAGTGCCATTAGAAGGGAGATTTTCAACAATCCAAGCAATGGAAGAACGAAGAGCAACAGCTTCCGCCACTTTATGAGCAAAAAGCCTCGGTCTATGCCCAGAAATAACACACAAAAAATGAATCTCCTGGTCCTGAAAAATAGCTCCACAACTGCAAGACTTAACATCAGAAAAGGTGGCTGCACCCACAAAACATCTCCAACCGACAGAAATAGCTAAAGAAAATAAAGAAGAGCCAGCAATCCAACTATTAATGGAACAAAAACATTGTTAAACACAGTCTGAGCATCCTTCCACTCTTTGAGAAAATTCAAGGTAGATTTGACAATAATATGATGAGCCATAAGAGAGTTATTCCAAATTAAATTATTCCTAACATTCCAAATTTGCCAAGTCACAAGACAAACTTTTTCAAATTTGTCCAACTCCATCGCAGACAACAAGAAGGAAAACAAATATACTAGATCACCCTCATCTAATGGAATAACAAATCTAAAAGAGTCCCACACCTTCTTAGCAAACTGACAGTGAAACAAGGCATGCCCAATACTCTCTTCTTGATTACACAGGTTACAAGTCGAAGAAATGGGGATCCCTTTTGAGCTAAGTTAGACGAATCGGAAGAACAACTCGAAGAACTCGCCACATTTTTAAACCTTGGGAGAAATTTAAGTTTCTAGATAGATTTTCAAATGTTGCTATGATGGGGATGACCCCCACCAATTCCACAGAAAGCCAAATAATAACCACTTTTAATAGTTTAAACATCCCTATTATCAAAATGCCACACCAGAATATCATCCTTAGGGAAAAAGGCAAAGGAATATTTAAAATGTCATACACATCCTCCACATTGCAAAATTCAACTAACTTCTCAAAACCCTACTCCCTGCCATCATGTTTTAGAAAAGCACTAACATCAGCTTCATCAGCCACAAAATCAGTACCATTGCCAACAAAAAAATTAGACTATCTAGGAATCCAATGGGTCATTTTTAAAGGAAATCGATCTCCCAGTACCCACTCGCCACCTAACCCTTTGTTGTAACAATTCTTTTGCCTTAAAGATATTTTGCCAAGTAAAACTAAGATTAGAACCCAGTTGAGCTTTTAAGAAATTCCTATGAGGAAAATATTTGGCTTTGAAAAATCTAAAAGCTAAAGTATCCTTATTAACAATAAACCTCCAGCCTTGCTTAGCTAACATAGCAAGATTAAAGCAATGAAGATCTCTAAAACCCATACCACCTTGACCCTTACTAGAATATATTTTCTCCTGAGCCAACCAATGCACCTTTTTTTTATTACCAACAAGTTTCGAACCCTACTAGAAGGAGTTCATCATCTTCTACAACTTATCACAAATGGAATGGAAAATCAAAAAGACACTCATGCAGTAAGTGGGAATGGCCTAAGCAACAATCTTCAACAACACTTCTTTTCCTGATCTAGAGAGGAATTTATTATTCCAAGCATTGATCCTCTGAGCTAGCTTATTCTTAAGAAAACCAAAGATAGCACATTTACTATGGCCTACAAGAGAGGGATGACCAAGATATCTACCATAGTTAAGAGAATTGAAAACCCCCAGAGTGTTAGAAACCTCTCATCTATCCTTCGCCAAGACATTAGGACTAAAGAAGATCCCCAATTTCTGGAAATTAATAGCTTGACCCAATGCTTTCTCATAAACCTAAAGAATCCTCTTAAGAACTTGGCTTTCTCTACCCTTAGCTTTAAAGAAAAGAGAGAATAATCAGCAAAGAATAAATGAGAAATGCTAGGACCCTTAACATAACTCCTACATCCCTCAATAAGCCTCGTCTGCTCAGCATCTCTAAATAAGCAAGATAATCCTTCAGCACAGATAAGAAAGAGGTATGGAGAAATAGGATCCCCCTATCTAAGATCCCTCTTAGTAATAACAGGACCAACCTCCATGCTATTAACAAGGAAATGGTACTAAACATTACGAACACAAAGCATCATTAAATCCATCCACCTCCGAGAAAAACCCAAAAAAGTCAACATATTCTCTAAAAACACCCAATCCGCCCTGTCATAAGCTTTGCTGATATCAATTTTTACGGCCGTCAGACCAGAATTACCTCTTATAAGGTTTTTCATAGAGTGAATCAATTAAAAGGAAATTAAAAAATTATCAGTAATAAGTCTACAAGGGACAAAAGCAAACTGAGAGTCAAATAATTTTAGGCAAAATACTTTTGAGCCTATTAGCAAGAAATTTGGACACAACCTTATAGAGAACGTTACAAAGTGCTATGGGTCTGAAATCTTCAATAACTTTAAGATTCTCAACTTTTGGAATTAAAACAATAATAGAATCAGTCAGAGAATTAGGAAAAATACCATTTGCAAGCCATTGCTGACAAATAGCTACCACATCCTCGCCTATTATACTTCAGAATTTTTGAAAAAAAGAAGGATTTAATCCATTAGGACCTGGAGATTTATCTAGAACACGACCTCTCAAAATTCCTCAGCCAAGAGAGGCCGAAGTAGACACTCATTGTCAACCTCTGTAACCCTATTCGCCACCACTTTAAAAACCCAATAAAAATTTGAAGGACCCCCCTCCCCCTCGAAATAACTCAGAATAATAGCCAATGATGAGGTTGCTAAGAACTTCATCCCTTTTAACCCAAACTCCAAGATCATTCTTCAGACTCGAAATATGGTTTTCTTCCTACATAAATTAGCCTGAGAGTGGAAAAATTTAGAATTCTGATCACCAAATTTCATCCAGAAGACTTTTTCCCTTTGTCTCCATCTCAGCTCTTCCTGTTTAAGAATAGAATTATATTAAGCTTGTAATTCAGCTACTAGCTCTGTTCTAAAAGCAGCAAGATTATCTCTATACTCCCTGATCTCTTCTCAATCACGTTTTTACGACCTCTCATGGCTTTATTCTGTCTAGCACCCCAAACTTTTAGGCAACTGCAATAGTTAGATTTTTTACTCATAACATCAAGAAATCCTGACTCTATCCAGCCACCTTTCACAACTTCAACAATATCAACATTAATCAACCAACTATTCTCAAACCTTAACCTCTTTCTTCTCCACAAATTAAAAGATCTCTTCAAGTCAATCAAGAGTGGCGAGTGGTCAGACACAGGAGCCACTAAATTGAAAAGAAAATAGTGTGGGAAAGAAGAGAAAAAAGCAGGACTGCCCATACCTCTATCTAATTTTTCTCTCACCCAAATATTTGAAGAGCGAATTCTGAACCAAGTGAAAATAGAACTAGTCGAAGGAAGGTCTGAAAGTTCACAATCCTCAATTGCCGATTTGAAACCTTAAAGGAGGTATTTCGGATGACTATAGCCCCTATCTTCTTCGATGCCTCCAGCATATCGTTGAAGTCACCGACCACCATCCAAGGGGTAGAAGAAGAAACACCCCTTTTTTAGTTATCTGAGCAAACGCCAAGAATCTGCCCCACCATTCCTCTCCGAAAAGCCGTAGTAACCAGTCAAGATCCACTTCAAACCACTAGATTCTGTAATTGAAAGGTTAATAAAATTTTGACTAAAACTAATAAGATTAACCTCTATAGAAGCAGCCCAAATGAAGGCAAGGCCCCCACCCTGGCCCAATCTGTCAACTAAAACAACGCCTTTAAAACCCAAATCAGATTTAATCTTCTCAATCTTATTTTCATGGACTAACATCTCTATCAAGAACACAATGTCGGGCTTATTACGAAGGACTAAATCCTTCAAAACACGAACTATACGAGGGTTGCCCAAACCTCAATAGTTCCAAATAAGGATCTTCATGGCTCATCAGTGGATTCCGAATATCAATCCTAATTCGAAGCCTCATAAATTGATAAACTCTTCCCCTAATAACCTTGGTATCGTATTCCAGAAACTCACCAATTAGATTTCCAAACTTGCATGCCATGGTATCCGACATGAATCTCGTTGGCAATTCGTGAACTTGTATCCAAAAATCACTCTTATTTAATGGCACAGTAACTGGATTTTTCTCAACCTGCATTTTGTGAAAAACCAGTAGACGTAAGTCCAGGGAGATCCTGCAATGATTCGAACCAAATCGTATTCGTGAAAAAAACGGAACAAGAAATTACCCTCCCCTACACGAGAATGAAGTATTTTAAATACTTAAAAGTTTATTTTGTCTTTTTTACAGACATATCCAGAATGAATTTCAATTAATCAGTCTAGTAAATTTTATATATTTTTATTTGAAAATTAGAAAATTAAAAAAAAAAAAGATAGAAGGACATTAATTTTTTTTTCTCCCTTTCTTTTTCTTTCAAAAGAAGGATGTGGGCGTTGGAAAAGATCTCCAAGTAATAAGTCAGTTGGCATGTGGGTTGTTTGGTCTATAATGTATAAAATGGAAGAGAATATTATATGATTGGGTGCTTGGGATATCACAGAACAGATTACTCAATTATATTAGCGCTCCAACTTTGCACTTTGTCTACTTGCACTGTGTAGCCCATCTGATGTGATCTCCTTGGACTTTTGTATAAATTAGAAAATACCATCACATGATCATTATCATCATCATATATGCTCTAATGCTTTAATTAAAGTTACACAACGCTGTTATTAAACTAATCGAGTGTCAATTATTTTATGAATGTCATAAAAATATCATATTACTTTGTTATATAAACGCATATCACATTGCATAAAATGCGCGAGACATGAAATAATTTAATATTTTTAATAAATTTAAAATATAATATGATATTTTTAATAATATAAGAGATATTATTTATAAATTAAATATATTTAGCAAGCTAATATAATATTTGAATAGTTCAAAAATTAATGAATTAAAGGAATTTTTTTTTCATTTTACTTACTTCCATGTAGCTACAGTAGTGTTCATATATGTATTAAATCTTTTTTTTTTAATTTCCGTGAAATTATAAAATATTTCGGTCCATCGTAACATGGGTGCATTTTATATTGCTGACCATTAATTTTAAGATGAGTTTACTATAATATCCCTTCTGGCAGCCAAAGTTGTTGAGATTGTTAAACGCTTTTTAGGTTAATAAAATTAATTTTATACTTTATGAAGTCTATCAATAAAACTCAATGGGTTAAATGGACCTTTTAAATTTGTTTTGATGGTGGATTAATTTTTTTTTTTTATGTTTCTGTTGAACTACATACATTTTTAAACAATTAAATTGGATTAAATAAATCTTAATTAACCATCCATGGAGCTCATACCACGTAACAATCACATAATATTCAGCGAATAGACTTGCAACATACTAAAACATTGAAGGAAAAGATTGTGAAATAAATGTTAATATAACTAAAAGAGATAAAATACTTTTATCTCAATTAGACTTATTTAGTTTAATTGTAATCATTTAGAAATTTAATCGACTTGATTTTGATTTTAAATGGTATAATGATCCCAATTAAAGTATGAGAGATTTAATTCACTATTAAATTAAACTTGGGAGATTTGTTTCTATACAATATAATCCCGTCAATAAAAAGAAATTAATTAATTAATATTTTCATTTATAGAAAACTTTTCAAATAAAAATGATTGGGAGGATTTAAAATTTAAATATACAATCATTTTACTAGGTATGCGTTTCTTGGACGTAGATATCATGATACATTGCTTGGGCACGTTTGATTCATTGTATTGTATTGGTCTGTATAGTATTAATTTGTATAGTATTAATCTGTACAGTATTAATATGTATTATATTATATAATATTTGATACATAATTGTATTAACCTGTACTATTAGATATTATATTTGATGTATAATGTCGTAATATATTATTTTTAAAAAATTTAAAATAGATATAATTAAATTATTTTTATTGTAACTAATTTAGATAAAGAAATTATAATTATAAAATAAAAATTTTAATACATCAATTTTTTATTAAAAATAAAAAAATTTAATGACAAATGACTATATATTTTTAGAAAGATCGAAAATTTTCAAATTAAAATTAGATAAAAAAATGAAAAAATCTAAATGACAAATTTGATAAAATATTTGAGCAAAAAATGAAAGAATTTATCAATTATAATATAATTTTTATATAATAGTTATTAAGTTATACATTTAATATTTTAAGTTTAAAAATTTAGTCGTAGTGTGGTACTGATAGTAGCGGCGGTGGCAGCGATGGTGATGGCAATGGCGACAATGACAGTTGTGGTGCCGACTGGGTGGTGGTGGCAGTGTATCTTAAAATTTTGGATCTTATAAAATTTACTATTATTATTGTCTTGAAAATTTAGAAAAATTCAATACAATTAATTCAAAAATTTTGTTCTGTCATATTTAGATACAGTTATAACAGGCAATTATTTATATATTAATTATAATGCTAAAAATAAAAGTTGACAACATTTTAAAACATATGAAAATAGAAAGTGGATAAAATTATACAACATAAGTTTATTTTTTCAAAAAAATTATGCATTTATAAAATATAAATAATGGTTTTTTTATTTACATAATAAAAAAATTATAAAATTATAAAAATATAAAAAGATGGATCGAATCATTGACCCAAACAAGTCACATAATGGAACGAATCAAATCACTGAAAAATGATTTATTTGAGAATCAAATTGAATTTGGTAAAAAAAATGCATTATATGAATTGAAATTTTTGGATCGAGTCCAATGTTGATAGATCTAATTTTTAATTATAATTTCTTTTAAACAAAATTAGTTATAAATTCTAATTAAATGAAATATAAAAATAATAAAAACTTGTAAAACTCCCACATCCAAAAGAGGAGTGCATTTGTGCTACTAGGACAAAAGCTCCTATTTGAAATTTACTTCTAATACTATTAAGTACATTAGAGTATGTAATTGTGTCTGTCAGTTTGAAAGAGCAGCAAACTGTTGCGATTTTAGGCTAACAAACTGTGTAAATGATGGTACTTTTACATGTGGTGCAATTTATCAGGTCAATGTTGTTGCTTTGACCAAAAATACCCAATTTTCCCAAATTTTTTTTTATATAAGGAAGCGACAGTAGATTACTAACTAGTTTTCTTACAAGTATACTAGATCGGCTAGTAACATAGAAAAATAAGATTAAAATCCTGAATATTAAACCCAAGAGAACATGGATTGCTAAAAATAATATCTATAATTGAGCTGAATCAATCTGAGATTATTTTCTAAGTTTTTTAATTGAAAGCAAGAACTAAACTAAATTAACAATTAAACAAAACTAAGACTAAAACTAGACTAACATAAATTAAATACAGAGCAATAACTAAAATAATTCTGCTAAAGAAACTATCTACCTCAACTTCTATTACAATAACTCAAATTAAAAGTAAAACAAGTGATTATGGAAAAATTAGTTAAATAAAAATATATATCTTATTAAGAATATTATTCTAAGCATTAAATCTTTTATTTAGAAATAATCTAACATCTAGCATAAAAGATCCAGTTTTAAACTCTTAAACCTTCATTAGATCTTCTCTTAAGAGATCTAACTCTAGCCCATTCTTAATTCAACATTCGTAACTTTAAATCAACTCAGGAATAATAAATCACTACCTTAATTCTTAGAATGTAACAATACATTGACATGAGAAGAATAAGCGAATAGCATGCATATCCTCAATTAAAGTCTAAATTAGCATTCAACCATCTATTCGAAATATTAAACATCAATCCAACCATAATCAAAGATAAGATTTAGCATAGAAATTAATAAATAACATACTTGTATTAAAATTAAGCTTAAATCCAAGTCTTTATAGTAAAAGTATGAGGGTTCAAGTTTTCCTCAACAAAAGTAAAGAATTACTTATCGAACATTATTAAAACAAATGAAAAAATAAAATAAAGAGATACAATACTCATGAAGCTTCAAATTTGCTCTTGATAACTTCTCAGAACATCAGTAGAAAGCTTGAATCTTTAAGAGAATTGAAAACTAAAAAAGAAAACTAAAACAAGGTCTAAAACTACTGCATAATTTACTAAAGAAAACTAAGTCTAAAACTAAGGAAAATTCATCTCTCTAACTCTCTTCTAGCTCTCCTCTAGGTCTCCTCTAAATTCAGGTGTTTAACTTGTTTTTATACTGAGAGTGGAAAAATTAAGTACCTCCATAGTTCCTGAACCAGAGAGAAATTGAGTTTTATCATGATTAGAACACATTCCTTTGGGTGAGTACTTGAAACTTGGAAGAGTGTTTTTAATTTTTCTCATTCCTTATGTAAACACTCAGGAGAGGGCTAAAACACTCAGGAGAGTGCTTTTATTACTCGAGAGAGTACTTGGCTTCCATACTCCACGTGAAGAAAAACTTTTTTTTTTGCACCAAATTCTTCAATATTCCTAAATTGCGCCAAAATCTTCCCTTTTTCCACATAACTTCCTTTTTACTTCAATTTAGCACCTAAAAATATCAAATTATAATTAATTCCTCATAAATTATTACTTATAAAATTAAACATTAAATTAACCAAATAAACACTAAATTAATCACTTAAACACCTAAATACACATTAATAATATAGTTATAATTCGCAACTATCAAATACCCCACACTTAATCTTTGCTCGCTCTTGAGCAAATTTCAACAAACCAATTTCTCAAAAGAATCAAACTTTAATCAAGAATCATACATTTCAAAATCATGCTTAACAATTAACAAGAGCACTTAATACAATTCTAACTAGATCAAATTCATGTAAGACAATATGAGCCAGTTTCCATGTGTGTGTGCAAGATCAAAATATTTTCAACTCTTTTTGAAATAAAAACTTTAATTCATATTCATAGTCAAGTTTAGAATGAATGTACACCTAAATGTACAAGTAGTTTCGCACTTGAAACTCTAGAAACACTATAAGCCTCTCTTTTAGTATCGGAACTCAAAGGTTATCTCTGCTAAACAACTCAAAGCCAAACTTAAAATCACTTAGGTCTTCAAAGGTTGTAATGAGGTTAAGGTGATGGTTATCAAAGAATGGATAATAAATAATCAAAAAGAATAGCCACTTTATGATTAAATAAACCAAATTTCCAAAATTTAAATCTACTAAGTACAAATCCTTTTACCATTCTTGCTTACTTAATCCCATATACATTAAACACATTGAAGAGAAAAAAATCCTGAAATTCCTCTTAAATTTCTCAATTCCTTCCATTTTAGAAGTCACAATTCCTTTCCCTTATAAAAATCCGACACTTAAAGTTTTGCCATATACCGCTAGCTTTATTGAAAATTTTCTTTCCTTTCCTTTTATTTTTCTTTTTTTTATATGCTAGCTTTATTCCTGGAAATCAATGATAATATAGTTGTTTAAAAGGTTAAATTTTCACTAATTCTTTGACTTCATCAATAAATCTCGACAAAAGTATCCTAAAAACCCTCTTTACTACACTCTTTCATTACCCAACAAAAATCAATCCATCCTAATCCTGGAGTGGCCAATTCTTAGAAGGGAAGATAAAATCTTTTGAGGCTATATGGTTAATAAATGAGTGTAATAAGAAAAAAAAATATAGCACACATTAAGCTTGCCTCATTAGGCTTAAAATGGCTAACAAGGGATAAATATGCATATAGGATAGAAAAATAAGTTAAGATATGACTAAACAAGAAACATATGCCTAGATCACTTTCTAACTTGTTTGAATAGTTTTTATGCTTCAAAGGATGATGAGGAAGGTTCTAGCATCCTAAAATTCCATGCTCAACTACTACAATGCACTAGTTTTTCTTCCATTTTAAAACTGGTCTTTAGTACTCAAAAAGTAAAAACTAACAAATATAGGTCAAGTTGAATGCTAAACTGGATAAAATTTCATTAAACAACATGCTTGCCTCAATGCTAAACAAAAAATTTGACTATTGCACATTCTAAGTTAAAGTTCAACATGTTCATTTTTTAGAATAAACTTGGATGAACTAAGCTAAATGTGCAATATATGATATTGGAACTAAACCTACTCAACAATCATGCAAACTAAGAACCAAACATAACAAAACAAAAACAAACCAACTAAACTAATTTATGAGCAAAATGAATGAACTTCTATATATTGATGTTCAATATCGAGTTCAACTGAGCTCTATCACCTTCCTTAAAATCTTGCTGTCCTCAGTAAAGTAGCAATAATATCGGCTCACTGCACAAGTTTTAATGAACAACTAAGTGCCTGAAAGAAATGTAGACTAGAGCAATACCATACTTGTTAGTGTAAGCCCTAGCCCCAATGCATTGTTATAAAATACTTTAGTTAATAAATGAGGCATTTGTTTTATCTATTGTATTTCTGTGCATATCAATTGATAGAACTATCTAAGAATATTGTTTCAGTTTAAGTTATCATGTGTGAGACACATGGTTGTAAGACCTTGAAACAAATGAGACTTCATTCTAAATATCCCTAGTCAGTCATTGTTATGGGAATAACAAATGAATTAAGACTAGTATGCTCTCTCTGATAAGATGAGTTCTGTCTTACGGATCATAAGGACAAGAGTGTCAATCAGAGATCATAGATACAGGTTTAGAACATGGTATCTGGATTCAATCCGTTCATGAGAACACTACATGGTATAAGTCATAAGTATTTCTCATGTGCAAGTTTTCCATCGGGGTTCTTAGACCTAAAATCTCTATGAAACTCTTTATGAATTATTGTGTACTTTGACATATACCTAACGTGCTCGTAACAGGGTGACAAGTATGGGTATGCTTGGATATGCACTAATCCATGTTAGAGAGCATGAGAGAAGTGAATGGATTACCCCTCTCGATAAGAGAGAAAATGTCATCGGCCACTTGATCAGTGAACTAAGAAGTGTATAGCCATACCGAGATGAAATAATGAGTAATCATTATTTATCTGAGAGTATAGTATCACTGGAATATCAAGGAAGGAATTAGTATATATAAGGATGACTGGTTCCATGCCTTATATTAATTCTGATATTTAAGGATAAGGGACTATGTAAAATTGCATTAGGTCACTAAATGCCATTTGTATTTTCATTTAATTTGGAATGCTATAATATCTTGCTAGAGAATATATATAGCCTTTGAAATAATTCATTAATTCATTGCCAATATTAAATGGACCTATAGGATCGCACACAAAGCATTGGGCTTAAAATATTTAAATAAAAGATTGGGCATTAATTTGGGCTTTTAATTAAAGTCAAATTAATGTATGTAATGGGTATTAAAATTGCTATTGGACCTTGGTCCATGAGAGATAAAGATTCAGCCCAATAGGATTAATTTCAATTAATTAATTATCTTGGATTAATTAAGTTAATTGGGTATTAAATCCTAATGACATTTAAATCAAAATAAAGTAATTAAATGGAGATAAGGTAACCGAAAATCCAAGGATAAATTCAATAGGAATTTCGGCAAACATATCCCTAAATTAAGTGATTTATTTTGATTAAATGTCTTATGTTTATTTTGAATTAATTTGAATTTAAAATTCAAAAGAGTTTGAATTAATATATGTCACTTGATTTTAGGAAGTGATTGAGGCTGAATTAACTATCTTGAGGTAGTAAAATTCGGAATTATCACTTGCCAAAAATTAAAATGATATATATTGGTGAACAAAAGAAAACCCTAGGCGTGAATTTGATCTCTCTCTCACTCTTGGCCAAATTTCACAAAGGAAAGGATTCTTCCTTGCTCTTTTGTGTTCTTGGGAAAAAATAGCAACCAAAAGAAAGTACAAGATCAGATCTTGTAGCTTCAATCCATTACCATTGCCAATTACTTTATACATAGAGCTAGCACTCTCAATTTTAAGCATTCCTTGCAATTGTGTGTGTGAACATAGAGAGGAGTGGCATAGAGGCTGTTCCTTTGGGATTGGTGGTGAAGATCTAAGGTGAATAAGTCCTTCTTAGCTGTTGGTCATCATCAAAATCAAATCTTGAAGTGCATCTAAAGTTGTAAGTTTTAAAACCCTAAAATTGCATGTTTTCGATTCTTGTTTATGGATTGTGTGGTATGTATGATCGATTTTATTATTTTTCAGCTGCGTGATTATCATATACATACCATGTAATATTCCATCAATGGTATCAGAGCCTAAACATGCTTATTTTGGTGCTTTAGATGCATTAAATATTTAATCAAAAATCGTTCGTTTAAAAACATGCAATGCTGAAATTTTCTATTTTGAGTTTTTTGCATTGTTTTGGTGTAAAAACAATTTTAAATAATTAGATAGGTATTATAATTAATATGAAATGTTAATATACTGTCCTAAGATGTTATTAGAGCTGTTCATGGTCGGATTTAATTGTAAATACCTGATAGTACATGTTAATCTTGAAACTAGGTCCTAGTTGGTATGATAAGTGATTGTATAACAACTAGTTTTTAAAATTAAATATAAAAACAATTTTGGCATGTTTGTAAGTGATTTTTAAAGATTAAATATCAGGTCTGGACATATTTTAAAATTTATTTTAATTCTGATCCATGACAGTTTAATTGATTAATTTTAAAATCACTTAAAACTATGACTAGTTTGTGTTTGTTACACGT
The DNA here is from genome assembly GCA_037975025.1 of Excoecaria agallocha. NCBI lineage: Eukaryota > Viridiplantae > Streptophyta > Magnoliopsida > Malpighiales > Euphorbiaceae > Excoecaria > Excoecaria agallocha. Next base: position 21,636,614 of record CM075817.1, read on the forward strand.
TTAATCAACATTGTTTGTTATGTTTTGATTAAAATGGTAAAAATACATTTAGATCAGATCGGTACAGAACATTAACTCAATATTTATGACCTTATTTAAATTATTAAATGACTCATAAAATTGTTTTAAGTGTTTGTGCATTTTTGTAACATTATATGAGCATTAAACAACTAGTTTCATTGTTGTTTGTTTGTTTTAATATGAATGTCGTGTATGATATATGTGTTCTTCATGATTTTATGTTTTAATTTATGTTGGTACATATTATATGTATTTTTAATGTTTATGGGCTGTATGACATAAAATTAAAAATGGAAAAATTGAAAATTATACTAGAATTGATTTATGGCACAAATCTAACTAGTTTGTGTTTTGGGCTTTTAAGAGAACTTATTCAATAAGAGGATTTAGTCCATTGGGATTCAGCCTAGGCCCATCATGGGATCCTCTCTTAAAAGTTCAAGTACACAATTTTCATTAATGGGCTTGGCTAAATTAATTAAAATTGGACTTTGTTTTATCCATGAATGTTATGTATATTTATTTGCTTGTTTTGTGTGATAAATGGATATGCATTGTGTATTCATGGGTCCTGGGTTTTTGTAATTAAATATGGCCTGCGAGCCATTATGTATTATTGTAAACGTTTCATTTATTTCTTAGAATATAATTTATTTGAAGACTTTGTAAATTAAGACGAAGCCCACCGAAGTGGAGAAGCCCAACTTAAAGATTCTTATGTAATAGTATAGAATCTTAGTTGTAGGTTTTTGGGTCCATGTTTGTCACGCTTTACCTTATGCAATTATATATATATGCATACTATGAATGGATGACAAAGCGTATGCCATGTAAGCCATAATAAAATGAATCCCTAAAATAGTAAGTCATAAAGTTGCCTTCCTAATTCGAAACATGTCAAGGCATCGATAATTAGTCATGTAGACTAGGAGTCTTAGATGCACTCGATTATCTTTGTGAGGCATGGGTTGTGAATGTAGGTTGGACTTAACATGGAAAGGGATGTCCGGACCTAGGCAACTAATAAATGGGTTTGTGCTATAACATCTTAAGATGTTAGCCCATTTGATCCAAGAGTCATGCACGAGACATGATTAGAGTTTTCCTACCTAAGTAACTTAACTTGTTAGGTGTACAAGCTCAGCTTGACTAATAAGTTGTTGTGAAAAGTGGATTTTGGACCACATTAAATCACCAACGCGAATTATTTAAAGGGATATTAATTTGGTTTGTGGGATTATAAATAAGACCTAATTTAATCTTGCTAATTTTTATTATAAATTAAAAATGGCTTCTTCAAACAACAACTTTTCATTGCGATTGATCCTGAAAAAGGACAAACTGAATGGCACCAATTTCATAGACTGGTCTCGAACTTAAGAATAGTTCTTAAGCAAGAGAAAAAGTCGTATGTTTTGGATGCACCCTTGCCTGAAGAACCTGGAAGGAATGCCTTTGCAGTTTAAAAGGAAACTTTTGAGACCAAAAAAAGCGACTCCAATGATGTGACCTGTTTGATGCTGGGCACTATGGTGCCTGACTTGCAAAAGCAATTCATGGACCAATAGGCTTATGCAATCATGGTGCACCTAAAGGAGATGTTCTAAAAGCAAGCTCGTCACGAGAGGTTCGTGACAACAAAGGCCTTAATTTCTTATAAGATGGTTGCGGGTACTCATGTTAGTACCCATGTACTATAGATGAAAGGGTATCTTGATACTCTTGAGAAGCTTGAGGTACAAGTCCCAAAGGAATTGGCTACTGACTTGATCTTAGGTTCATTGACTGATGATTATGATCCATTTGTGATGAATTATAACATGCATGTAATGAATAAGACAGTCACCGAGCTTCATGGGATGCTTAAGAATGCTGAAGAGAACATTCAAAAAACCAATCCCGTACTTATGGTTCAAGGGGGCATTAAGAAGGGACCCGCTAAAGGAAAGGGAAAGGGAAAGGAAAAACCCAAGAATGATCTGGCTCAGTTCAAGTCAAATGGGAGTGCACCTTAGGCCCAATCCAAGTCCAAGGCGTAAAAGGTCAAGGAGAGCGAGAGCACACGCTTTCATTACAACAAGATAGGGCATTAGAGGAAGAATTACGCTCTCTTCAAGGAAGAACAAAAGAAGAATGGAGCCAAGGCATCCAGTTCTGGTATTTTTGTTGTTGAAATTAACCTTTCTATTTCTACCACTTGGGTATTGGATACCAGTTGTGGTTCTCACATTTGTTCAAATGTGCAGGGGCTAAGAAATAGGCGGTTACTTGGGAAGAATGAAGTGGACCTCCGTGTGGGGAACGGAGTACGAGTTACTGCCATGGAGATAGGCGACTATCAACTCACTTTACCTTTCAAACTTTGTTTAGTTTTGAAAAATTGTTATTATGTGCTTGCTATGAGCAGAAACATTATTTCAGTTTCTTGTTTGGATTTGGATGAATTTGATTTGTTATTAGAAATGGCAATGCTCATATTCGTTGCCAAGGCATTTCATATGGCAATGTCATGTTGCAAAATGACCTTTATATCCTTGATTTACAAAACAAAGAGTCCATATACAACATTAATACAAAGAGGGTTAAATCAAACGAATTAAACCCTACTTACTTCTGGCATTGTCGTTTAGGGCATGCAAATGAAAAATGTATTTCAAGACATCATAAATCTGGAGTGCTTGGGTCATTCGACTTAGAGTCTTATGACACATACGAGCCATGTTTGCATGGAAAAATGACAAAGAGTCCTTTTAATAAGAAAGGTGAGAGGACTAATGACTTATTGGAACTAATACATATCGATGTATGTGGACCATTAAGTACACAAGCTAGAGGTGGTTTTAGCTACTTTGTGACGTTCACATATGACTTCAGTAGATATGGCTACGTCTATCTAATGAAGTACAAGTCTAAAACTTTTGAGAAATTCAAAGAGTTTAAGAGCGATGTAGAAAACCAACTTTGCAAAAGTATAAAAGCCATTCGATCAGATCGAGGTGACGAATACTTAAGCTAAGAGTTTTATAGTCATTTGAAGGAGTGTGGTATTATTTCACAGCTCACTCCTCCTGGAACACCACAATGGAATGGTGTATTTGAAAGGAGAAATCGAACTTTATTGGACATGGTTCGATCAATGATGAGTCAAGCAAATCTTCCTATCTCCTTTTAGGATTATGCATTAGAAACTGCTGCATTTTTATTAAACCGTACTCCAACTAAAGCAGTTGAGAAGACACCATACAAAGTATGGACTGGGAAAGAACCCAATATGTCATTTCTCAGGATTTGGGACCATGAAGTACATGTTAAGAAATTAACATCTGATAAACTAGATTCTAAATCCATTGTCTGCTTATTTGTGGATTATCCCAAAGAAAAAAAGGGACACTACTTTTACTCACAAGCTGAGAACATAGTATTTGTTGCTTGCAAGGCTGTTTTCTTGGAAAAGGAGTTCCTTCTCAAGAAAGACAGTGGGAGTAAAGTAGAACTTGAAGAAATTTAAGCACCACAAACTCCTATAGAGGATGAATTGGAAATGGGATTAAGTTCACAACCAGTTGTGGAACAAGAACCCATTACACAAAAACCTAGATGGTCCGGTAGGGTATGTCAGGAGATTGAGAGATACGGATTTCTAATCACTGACAGTGACATAATTGAGTTAGTAGATTATGAGGATCCTACTACCTACTGAAAAGCTATTGAGAGCCCAGACTCGAAAAATTGGCTTGAAGCCATGAAATCCGAGATGCAATCAATATATGATAACCAGGTTTGGACCTTGGTTGATCCACTGGAAGGTGCTAAGGTAATTGAATGCAAGTGGCTATTTAAACTCAAAGCTGATAAGACCTACAAAGGTAGACTAGTAGCAAAAGGTTTTCGACAAACTCATGGTGTAGACTATGATGAGACCTTTTCACCTGTAGTCATGCTAAAGTCCATTAGGATCTTGCTTGCCATAGCTGCATATCATGATTATGAGATATGACAAATGGATGTCAAAACTGCTTTCCTCAACAAAAAATTACTTGAGGATGTGTATATGACAAAACCTGAGGGTTTTGTCAATCCTAAGCATCCTAAGAAGGTTTGTAAGCTTCAAAAATCCATTTATGGATTAAAGCAAGCATCCTGAAGTTGAACTCTTCATTTTGATGAGGCAGTTAAAGAATTTTACTTCATTAAGAACGAAGATGAGCCTTGTGTGTACAATAAGGTTAGTGGGAGCATAATAGTATCTCTGGTCCTATATGTGGACGGCATCCTTCTCATTGGGAATGATATTCCAACATTGCAAAAGGTTAAGCAATGGTTGGGAAAATATTTCTCAATGAAAGACTTAGGTGAAGCCGAGACAATACTTGGTATTATGATCTATAGAGATAGATCAAATCAGCTTTTGGGACTAAGTCAAGAAAAGTACATAGACAAAGTACTAAAGTATTTTAGTATGGGAGACTCAAAGAAAGGGTACATACCTTTGGTTTTGGGAGTTCCTTTAACTAAAGAACAGTGCCCTAAAACCAAAGAAGAAAGGGACAACATGAGTTGAATCCCATATGCATCTGCTATTAGATCTATCATGTACGCTATGTTATGTACTAGGTTAGATGTTGCTCATGCATCGAGTATAACCAGTAGGTTTTAGCAAGACCCTGGTGAGAAGCACTGGTCTCCTGTAAAGGGGATTCTAAAGTACCTGCGAAGGACTAAAGATCACTTCTTGGTGTATGGTGGTCAAGAAGAGCTTGTCATACAAGGTTATGCCGATGCTACTTTTCAGACCAGCACTCAAGATTCAAGATCGCAATCTGCGTTTATTTTTGTATTGAACGGTGGTGCTGTCAGTTGGAGAAGCCAGAAGTAAGAGACCGTTGTCGACTCAACTACAGAATCTGATTATATTGCAGCAAGCGAGGCTGTTTGGATTAGGAGCGGTCCCAAGCATCCAAGATCCATTAGAAATTTTATGTGATAATAACGGCGCCATTGCACAGGCCAAGGAGCCCCGATCACACCAGAAATCCAAACACATACTCAGGAGGTACCACCTGATCAGAGGATCATTGATCGTGGGGACATCAAGTTAGCAAGATAGCAAGTGAAGACAATGTAGCAGATCCTTTGACGAAACAGTTGCGTCCAAATTTGTACGAAGCTCATTTGAGAGCATTCGGTCTTGGGGCTATGCCCAATTAGGACTAGTGCTAGTGGGAGATTGTTAGTGTAAGTCCTAACCCCAATACATTATTATAAAACACTTTAGTTAATAAATCAGGTATTTGTTTTATCTATTGTATTCTTGTGTATATCAATTGATAGAACTATCCAAGAATGTTGTTTCAGTTTAAGTTATCATGTGTGAGGCACATGGTTGTAAGACCTTGAAAAAAATGAGACTTCATTCTAAATATCCCTAGTCAGTCATTATTATGGGAATAACAAATGAATTAAGACTAGTATGCTCTCTCTGATAAGATGAGTTCTGTCTTATGGATCATAAGGACAAGAGTGTCAATCAGAGATCATAGATACAGGTTTAGAACATGGTATATGGATTCAATCCATTTATGAGAACACTACATGGTATAGCCTTTGAATTAATTCATTAATTCATTGCCAATATTAAATGGACCTATAGGATTGCACACAAAACATTGGGCTTAAAATATTTAAATAGAAGATTGGGCATTAATTTAGGCTTTTAATTAAAGTCAAATTAATGTATGTAATGGGTATTAAAATTGCTATTGGACCTTGGTCCATGAGAGAGAAAGATTCGGCCGAATAGGATTAATTTCAATTAATTAATTATCTTGGATTAATTAAGTTAATTGAGTATTAAATCCTAATGACATTTAAATCAAAATAAATTAATTAAATGGGGATAAGGTAACCAAAAATCCAAGGATAAATTCAATAGGAATTTCGGCAAACATATCCCTAAATTAAGTGATTTATTTTGATTAAATGTCTTATGTTTATTTTGAATTAATTTGAATTTAAAATTCAAAAGAGTTTGAATTAATATATGTCACTTGATTTTAGGAAGTGATTGAGGCTAAATTAACTATCTGGAGGTAGTAAAATTTGGAATTAACACTTGCCAAAAATTAAAATGATATATATTGGTGAACAAAAGAAAACCCCAGGCGTGAATTTGATCTCTCTCTCACTTTTAGCTGAATTTCACAAGGGAAAGGATTCTTCCTTGCTCTCTTGTGTTCTTGGGCAAAAATAGCAACCAAAAGGGAGTACAAGATCAAATCTTGTAGCTTCAATCCATTACCATTGCCAATTACTTTACACATAGAGCTAACACTCTTAATTTTAAGCCTTCCTTGTAATTGTGTGTGTGAACATAGAGAGGAGTGGCGTAGAGGTTGTTCCTTTGGCATTGGTGGTGAAGATCTAAGGTGAATAAGTAATTCTTAGTTGCTGGTCATCATCAAAATCAAATCTTGAAGTGCATCTAAAGTTGTAAGTTTTAAAACCCTAAAATTGTATGTTTTCGATTCTTGTTTATGGATTGCGTGGTATGTTTGTTTGATTTTATTATTTTTCTACTGCATGATTATCATGTACATTCCATGTCATATTCCATCAATACTTGACTCAAATCAATACTATCACAAGTAAACATCCATGGTCAAGCCAAGTGAAGATGTAACACCCTTATCTGAATAGTCTTTTCTGATACGAAAATAAGAGATAAGATGTAATTTGTTTTTTAAAACAAGCAATTCATTATATCAAAAATTCGGCAGTATAACAGTTATATACTTAATAGCCTCCTGAAAAACCAAATAAAAACACAGCCTCGCAGAGGCACAACAGACTATAACAGACAATAATATACATTTCAAACACTCATTCACGTATTAAACATATCTATTCTAAATCACTTATTGACACTCACCCATTTACAAAAATAACAATATTTACTATCATAACAATAGTAGTTAAAATACAGTTCAATCTTTTACCTTAAATATCTAAGTATATACATGCCATAATACAAACTTAATTTATGACTATCTCTTCTTTACGGACCTTGCTCCACTATGTACTATGTTCCTGCAAATCTTTAGAACCTGCACGTAGTAAACACTACATGCTGAGCACTAAATATGCTCAGTGGTGACTAATAATCCTAGAATTCCTAATTAAACATATTTGCATAATTTATGCAAAATATTATGCTTGTCTTATCAAAAATTACTTTTAATCTTTTGATAATATTTTCAATTCATTATCAAAAAATTTGTTAAACTTTTTACTTTTATTCCAAACCTTTCAATTTATTACAAAAATAATTCATTTTTTGCAATTCAATTACAAAAATGACATTACTTTTCTTACTTTTACTTTTTCTTAACTTTTGACATATAACCTTTTTATTGGCTTGACTTTGACTTTTTCAGCAAAATTCCTTATTTGATCAATTCAGTATACAAATATTATTTCGTTTGACAATTTACATTATTAATTGCCACTATAATGGCAAATTTTCAATTCAATACTCAATATCTCCATTAATTATAAAATTACTCTTTTAATACCATAACTACAATTTTGCTATTTATTCTTTTATTTCACTTTAATTTTTTTAACTGTTTATCAAATTATAATTATCAATGCATCTAACATTTAATGCAAAGTGATACAATTATTTTGGAACACTTGGCAAATAAGTCTTTATTTTCTTCCTTTTTCCATAAAAAAGTCATTTTTACACACTTATTATAGAATTGCCACTTTTTCACTTGCAACTGCAAAATTATCATTCATTTGCTCGTTTTTACTTTTCAGTTGAGTTTGACTTACAAAATTTTATTTCTTTATCATTAATTTCTCAATTGATTACGGTATTGCAATTTTTGAACTTTAAATACAAAATTAGTACCATTTTTTCAAATTTTTCATTTTCAAAGCAAAGCAATAATTGGTATACAAAATAGTAATTAGTCCTTATTTTGACTTTTTCTTGTAAAATCACGATTTAATCATTTTTCTTTGCTGAAGCTCATTTTTTGGTTGTTTAATCATTAATTTACTATTTTACCCTTGTAAAATATTTTCTTTTTATTTTTGCTCATTAAGTAAATTTTTTTGAAAAAATTACAGTTTTGCCCCAAAACTTTTCATTTTTTTCAATTAAGTTATTTTTTTTTATTTTTAACTTACTTTTGAAATTCTAATTTATTCTTATTAATATGCCCCTAGTACAATATGACAGGAACTCTCAGATAGGATATACAGGACATGGATCCCATAGGATCACACAGAACAGATTGAGAAATGATTTCAAAAAATTAAGTCTCACAGAGTAGATATCAGTTCAGTACAGATAAAGATACTATGGAGATCAAAGATCCTACTATAGTAAAGCAAGTCGCCATGACTTGCACCGCGGTATAGGGTGTCTCTATGGCTAGCCATTTATATCCTGTGCAAGATTTTTACTACCTGACTATTGCTAGGGCAAAACCAATTTCTTACTTTCCAAACACTTTTCAATTTCAAATAATTACAAATGCTTTTTTTTTCAATCAGTACATTTTTATCAGTTAATCTTTTCAGTACTTTTAACTATTCAGGACTTTTTCTTTTCAATCACTGTTTCTTTTCTATTATTCTGATAGTCACTTTTTTTTTCCTTTTCAATCACTTTTTGTAAATTATTCTACAATAATTCACCATGAATATTTTACACTTAATACTTTTCAGTGTCTTATACACAGTTTGTAAATTATGGCATCATAATTTACCATTATTACTTTGCATATTACTCTTTTTAGTATCTTTTTATGTCAATTCTTTAATTTGTTATTATTTCAGTAATTTTTATATACTTTGTGAATTATATCATTATAATTCACCATTTTCTTGACACTTTATGAATTATTTCTTAATAATTCAATAGTTTGATTTTATATTCATTTTACCTTTTTGGCTTTTAATAATTTTCTTACTTTTTTTGTCCGGAACTTCAGTTGTTCGGAATATGCAATACTTTTATACGATTTGTGAATTACTTTATAAGAATTCATAATTTTATTTTCGATTTATGAATTATTTTTTAATAATTCAATACGATCATTATATACACTATACTTTTTATGGTCTAGTTTATTATAATAAATTAGTCACTCACTCTTTTAATAAATTTTGGACAGTTTATGAATTATATCAATATAATTCATTATTTTTCACTAAAATTAGGTATTGTAACTCAATAATTCCATAACTTTATTTTAGTACATATTTAAATATTTCTTCAAAATATTCACATAAATTTTATAATTTCCAAATAAAAAAATACATAAGTACATTCTTTACTCATTTTATACATTATTTCACAGAAATTCCTTATTTTCACTAATACATAATCAATTAATTATTCCAAAAATATTCTAATAATTTATATAAATTCCACAAAAATTCATATGTGCTTTATTTCATAATTATTATCATTTTCAATCATTTTATGAATTATTTTACAATAACTCATCATTTACACTTGATACATACACATATACCCAACTTAAAAATTCTTAAATAAACCCATAAATTTTTTAAAAATTCATGGACATCATTTATCATATTTAGGTTTATTTTGGACAATTATTTATCAAAATTATGCAAATTACACTTAGTTTTTCCTTAGGTATAATTCGGCCACCTTAGGATTTATACCTTAAAAATTCTTTTAACTCAAATTAAGCACTCTAATGGCTATATTCAAGGTTTAATTACATTAATCTAACGTTAATTTTAATTACTTAGCAATTTAGCATAATTTCCCTAATTTACATAAAGAAAATTAATTAAAAATAATGGAAAATGGTAGGATTTATTAGTCACTAACCTTTTCTTCTTGATTTGGCTTGCCTAAACATCTTTTTCTTTGCCTTTAGCCTTGGCAAGTTGGTTTCCTTCTTCTTCACCTACCATGGTCGGATTTTAGAGCTTATTAAACTCTATTTTTTTTTATCTCAAATGCATAAATTAACCACATATTTGAGCTCTAGGCACCCAAAACTAGAAAGAAATACTTAAAAATCAAATTAAGCTAATCAATTACTTAAAGCTTACCTTAATACCTAAGCTTTTTAACCTTGATTTTCCTTGATTTCTTTGCTCAAATCAAAGGATAGAGGCTGATTATTAATCAGAGGGTTGGAATCAATTTTGTTATGTTGGATTTAAGTGAGAAATTTGAGTGAAAATTGAAGAAATTAGGAGGAGAAAAAGAGAGATGGTTTCGGCCACAAGAGAGAGAGGAAGAGAGCTAGAAAAATCTGATATTTTCTCAGATATTCCAGCTTATATACCTCTTATTTTGGGCTAAGAATTGGTGTGATAAGAATGATGAAATCATTATTGGAGTGTTTTGAAGTTGGTAAGTGAGAGAAGTTAATTAGTGCTTTAAATGGACCAAAATAGGTAATTGGTGATGGTTTGGCTAATAAGATGAAGAAAAAGATTTCAAATTAGCCATTGTGGCATTTTTTCAGGCACAAAGTAAGCATAAAATAATTAAGCTAATTTGAATGTAATCCAAACCAATATCAAGCCAACAAGTGAAATCAAACCTTATTCTCACATAACAAACAAGATAGGCGTAAATGGAATGTTATTGAAATATTACTTGAACTCAAACTAAGCTCTAAGTAAATCTATATTCATGAACAACAACCTTATACCAATTTAATCCATGCAACATAAACATGCAAAAGGAAAGATCAAACAAGTTATAAGTATGTTTTTTGGGTGGGGAGGTGTGTGTCTTGGGTAAGGAGTTTGTTACTTGGGTGAGGGAGTTGTGTAAGTAGTTTGTTGCTTGGGTGAGGGAGTTTGTTTCTTGGGTGAGTGTTTTGCATCTTGGGTGAGGGCTTTAGGTGAGTGTTTTAAACACTCGGTGGAGTGTTTGATCATAAGAAGTAAAGGCAAAAGCCCTCGGGTGAGGGTTTTGTTTCTAGATGTGAAGGGGACTTTAAAGGGTATGAAACTCTCAAAAGAGGGAGTATACCACTTGGTAAAGGTAGCAAAGCCCTCAAGAGAGGTTTTTGTTGCCTCGAGAGAGGGTTTTGTTGCCTCGAGTGAAGGTTTTCTCTCGGCACTCACAGACCAAAATTTACTTCTTTCAGTTTTCTATGTTTTAAGCTTAAAACTCCCAAACTTACTTAATTCTCATTTGTTTTTCCTATTCCTACAGTAAATTAACCTCGACAAAACTAATAAACTCTATAAAACATCATTAAATTATAAACTATAACTCACTTCACATGAATCTTCCTTGAACAATCAATCAATTTTCAATCAAAACCATACAAATACCATATGAAAACATATATACTCGTTAAAATGCATTTGAAGTCCACTCCACCTTTGGAATATACATGATTCTCCTTTAAGTTCTTGAAGCACATAAAAAGTAAGGAAACATCACACCTCTTTAAGGAAAAACATACTTAAAAAGCATACATCCACATTAAATTCAACTAAGTTGTAATTCCCTTTACCTCAAAAACCATATAAACTCTTTAATGATTAGAAGCACATGCTAATTTAAATACAACCATTAAGCATACACATCATCAATAGCTTCTTTTTCAAACTCTAACTCTTAAACTCATGAATTGAAGGAAAAACATAGCAAACTCAAGAAAACACAAACACAAAGATATAAACATACAAAACACAACTCATAACAAAATTGATGAAAATTTAAAGAGAAAGGTTAGAAGAGTTTGGGTTTATTGAGTCACAGCTCGACTCATGTTACTTTTTGGAGGTCGAGCTTATGATCCAAATAAGGGTCTATCTAGACTTTGCTCCTTATTTTCTCCTATTAGTAAAAGAAATTTATCAAAGTTTACCAAAATTGGAAATTTCATATCTTTGATAAAGTATGAATCCACCTTTGGTTCTTAAAAAATGAACTCTACCAGCTCTTTTAGCCTTAATAACATCTTCAAGTGGACTAAATTCAGTACCTCCACCTAAGAATTGAACACTTCATGCTCCTTTGGTGATAAATTCTTCATAAAAGGTTGAAATACACCTTCCAAATAGACATATGACTTGTCTTCAAAGATGAGTTATCTCTTTTCTACTTCATGCACTTCAGAATCACATTCTTCTTTGTCCACCATTGAAGCATGATCCATTTCCTCCTCCTTATCACCATCACTTTGAAATTGCATTGAAATAGAGGTGGCAAATGGGCGGGTTGGATGGGTTTGGGTTGGGTCATTAATGGATGGGTCATTAATGGGTCAAAAAATATGGGTCATTAATGGATTTGGTCATTAATGGGTTGGATTGATTTGGGTCAACCCATAAATTTGGGTTAATTTTAAATATTTATTTTTAAAAACATATCCAATCGTAAACGTATTGAAAGTTTTTGTTTAATATTTCATCATGTTAAATTAAATAATTAGAAGAAGTGATTAAAGCACTTAATCAAAGTAATAAACTTATGAAACAGAAGAATGATGTTCGTCCTAAATTCTTATGCTTATTTGAGCTTTTTCTTTAAATCTAAACAAAAAAAAAGAAGTTTGGGCTAACTTTTACCTTTAAACGATTTTGAACAATAAATCTTTTCATATTCATACAGAGTTATTGTTTTTGAAGTTACTAGAATTGCGAAATTCAAACAACGATTTTTTTTTCATTCCACTTAAATTTCAAGAAATATTTATTCTTTTATTTTATCTTTACATATGTTAAAAAAAAAGAAAAATAATTAATAAAGCAATCCTATCTAATTATAAAAAATTAATAAAATGATATTTTTACTTGATTATAATGAAAGTAAATTTTTGTATCAATTTTTTTCTTTTTTTTGTCCATTCTTAACATTAAAGTAAATTATTTAAAATATATTTTTCGTATTATGGACTCGCTACCTTTTTTTATTTTTGACTTTTGGAAGCCTATTTAACCTCAAATTTCAACCATAGGCTCACCTTGACTACTCCTTTCAAATGGTCTAATAAAAAAATTTTAACTTTCGGGTGTCATTTCGGGTCCGAAAAATACTATTCACTGCCGAAAAGTATTATTTAGGGCTGGTCCGGTGTTGATGTCATTACATACCCAATGGGTCAAGATCTTTGAATTTTGAAAACACCTATTGGGTTAATACTCAATGAGCCAATGGGTTGAAAAGTGAAATGGATCAATTTTGGGTTGACCCAATGGGTATTGGGTTGGGTTGGGTTGAAAAATAAAATGGATCAATTTTGGGTTGACCCAATGGATATTTATATGGATTGGGTTGGATTTGGATAAAAATTTTTTGGGTAAATTTGGATCCACCCATGGATTTGGGTCAATTTTGCCAGGTCTACATTGAAATACTCAAGAGTTTTTGTTTGGATTCCAACCTTTCAATTCCTTTTTCTTGATCCCTCAATAAACTCTCTTAACTCTTGATTGTCTTTTCTTAATTCCTTAAGTTCTCATATTGAATTTTAAATGTAGCTTCCCAATTTTCTTTTTCAGCCCTAAACTATTTCTCCCGACTTTTAAGCAATTCTAAAAGAACTTGAATTTTGGAAGTGGTGGACTCTTATGGCATCCATTAAGAATAAGGATCAACAAAAGATGGTGAATAAGGAATTGGTGAATGTGTATGCAAGAGTTGTATTTCCTACACTTCTTTTTAAATCATGCATTTGCTCTCTCAAAAGGAATAATTCATAATCTTAGACATCTTGCATCATCTTGAAAAATGTCTCAAAATTTTTTTGCAAAAAGTAATCACCAGATAAAAAACAAACAAAATAAAAATCTCAAACTAACTCAATTACAGATATTAAATAAACAACATCACTGTTCCCTAGCAATGGTGTCAAAAACTTAATCAGTTTCTAACAAGTATACTAGATCGGCTAGTTATATAGAAAAATAAGATTAAAATCCTTAATATCGATCCTAAGGGAACATGGATTGCTAAAAATAATGTCTATAATTGAGCTGAATCAATCTGAGATTATTTTTTAGGTTTTTGAATTAAAAGCAAAAACTAAACTAAATTAACAATTAAGCAAAACTAAAACTAAAACTAGACTAATATTTATTCTCAGAATGCAACAATACATTAACATGAGAAGAATAAGCTAAGAATATGTATATCCTCAATTAAAGTCTAAATTAGCATTCAACCATCTATTCAAAAAATTAAACATCAATCCAACCATAACCAAAAATAAGATTTAGCATAGGAATTAAGAAATAACATACTTGTATTCAAATTAAGTTCAAATCTTTACAGTAAAAGTATGAGGGTTTAAGTTTTCCTCAACAAAAGTAAAGAATTACTCATCCAACATGATTAAAATGATTGAAAAACTAAAATAAAAAGATACAATACTCATGAAATTTCAAACTTGCTCTTGATGACTTCTTGAAATAGCAATAGAAAACTTGAATCTTTAAGAGAATTGAAAACCAAGAAGAAAGCTAAAATTAGGTCTAAAACTATTGTACAATTGACTAAAGAAAACTAGGTCTAAAACTAAGGAAAATTCATCTCTTTAACTCTTCTCCAGGTCTCCTTTAAATTTTAGTGTTTAACTTGCTTTTATAATGAGAGTGCAAGAAATTAGGCACCTCTAGATTTCCTAAACTTGAGAGAAATTGAGTTTTATTGTGACTAGAACACATCCTCTTAGGTGAGTACTTGAAATGCTCGGGAGAGTGTTTTTAATTCTTTTTCATTACTTATGTAAACACTCAGGAGAGGGCCAAAACACTCGGGAGAGTACTTTGCATACTTAGGAGAATACTTTAAGTACTCAAGAGAGTACTTTGCTTCTGTACTTCACTTGAAGAAAAACCTTCTTTCTACACCAAATTCTTTAATAATCCTAAATTGCACCAAATTTTCTATTTTCCACATAACTTCCTTTTTACTTCAATTTAGCACCCAAAAACACCAAATTACCATTAAGTCCTCATAAATTACAACTTATAAAATTAAACATCAAATTAACCAAATAAACACTAAATTAATCACTTAAACACCTAAATACACACTAATAACATAGTTATAAATTCACAACTATCAATTATAAAGAAAAAACTCTTGGAATACTTAATCTCCTACTATCCCGATCTAAAAGGTCTTTAGCAGATAAAGGAGGAACATCAAACTAATTGAAATTGACATTTTGAGGTACTCCATTTTTGGCTAAAAAATTGGCTACATAGTTGGCTTTTTTATTTATATGTATAATCTTCACTTGCCAGTTATAATCCATAAGCTTTCTAATATTATTAACAATATTTGAGAGATAAAGTTCAATATCAGTTCTATTGGTTATCTAAAGAACAACTTTAAGACTATCAGATTGAATTAGTATTTTGCTCTATCTTTTAGCCCAAGCTATCTCTAGTCCATGTTTTATCGCCTAAAGTTCTGAAAGAAAAGAACTTGCATTATTGATCAGCAAGGAGTTACCTCTTATCCATAAGCCAATATTGTCTTGAAACACACCACTAGTACTGCTACAATTATATCTAACTTGAGAAGTTCCATTAGCATTTAGCACCACCTAACCCACATCTAGTGGTTGCCACTTTGCCATCCCAACTTTAACTCCCTTTCTTGAAAAAGAAATATCTTTCAAAGATGACAAAGCTATTAAGTCATCCTTTACTTCATTGATAATGATTTTAATTTTAGATTGATATGGAATAACAAAATTACTAAATATTTCTTCATTTTCCACTTTCAAATATTACACATTGCAAAACCAAGTAGGATATTCCAATCAAATACATACCGACCTATAAATCTTCCTTTTAAATTTGAAATCAACCACTCATTACTGTTTCTAGCAAAGAAACCAACAGCATCACAAGAGTTGAGCAATCCAACCCACACCTCCTTTGCCCAGAAGTAGTCTCAAAGAGTATGAAATAAATCCTCCCTTATTACAAATAGAATAAATACTTAAAGGAGCTAGGTGTCTTTTGACTTTTTTCGCATTTGTTAAAAGTTTATTATGGAAATAAAGCCAAAGAAAGCTATGTATTCTTTAAGGATAATTCTTCAGGCTTGGTTAACCAATCTAAAATTGTCGCACCATTCATTGAACCAAAATCTAGTGTGTCCACCATCTCGAACATATTTATTGATATTATCAGAGACAAATGGCCAGATTCAAAGCAAATTCCTCCAAATTGGAGTACATACTCTTGATCAAAAACCCATAATGTTGTCATTAGCCACCATATCATATTTGCTTCAAAGAACCTACACCCAAAGAGCATCGGGTTCTTTAATGAATCTTCAAATTAATTTAGCCATGAATACTTGATTTGAAACCAAAAGATTACATAGATGCAATCCTCTCCTATTATTAAGCATACATAATTTGCTCTAGCTATGATGCATCAGGAGTCTGCTTGATTCTGATTAGGTCCTTAAAAGATCACTTTTAGGATCCAAAATTGGATGTTTCTCATTATAACTAATAAATTAACCACTTCACAATAAAAGGGGCTTTAGGTTCAATTTATTATTAATGATCAACCCATAAAAGCATCTAATGTGGGCTAAAAAAGATTGGTTTCATGGAGTCGCCATCTTACAGAATGTTGGAAAATGAATCTCAACCTTTTGATGCCCAAATAGAGATTGATGTTCAGGATATCACTCTTACTTGGCATCTTGATTAGGTGTTTCTTATAATTAAGTTTTTATTGTTGGTCCACTACCTCCCTTTTCAAATGATGCATTACAAAAAAAAAATTAAATAAATACATCAATCAATGAAGTAAAAATAAAGCAAGTAAATTTAATAAAGTAAACATTCCTAATTTTTTTTACAAAAGCAAATTGTCCAACTAAAAATTAAAATACATACATAAATTGGGATTTTTTTTGGGACATTGGTTTCCTCACACATGTTTACAAATAGGAAAGATGAAGAGTCCTTATCAAGTTGTAGAAATCACGAGATGAGTGATCCCAATTTTTATAAAAAATGACTCATTTTTTATTATGTGAATTTTGGATAAAAAAGGTGGACATTGGTCCATTTTATTAGGAAAAATACAAATTAATTAAGTAAAAAAATCATTTAAGTATTTTTTTTTCTCAATTATCATGCCAAAAATCCCTTTTTACTAAATTATTGCATCTCCAAAATATAATGCATCCAAAATAATAATTAAAGTACTAAAAAATAATAAATGCATAAAGTACACCAACCATAAATATTAAATAACACAAAACGATAAATGCAATAAAAAGTAAAAAGGGAAAGAAGAAAAAGAACCGATTGAAGAACCGCTTCCAAAAAATGTGCTAATCTCCCAAAAAGGGCACTCCAAAAGAAGGAAAAAAATTGCTCAAAAAAATACACAAAGATGCAAATTAATTAGCACACTAAAATAAATCAATTATATAAATAAATTAATTAGTGAACTAGAAATACTCATAAAAGCATGCTGGAACAAAAAAAAAAAGGTTAAATAACAGAATGCAAGTCATTTTGGGTAGAAGTAAAAATGAGATAAAAATAGATCTAATCACTCAAAATAAATTAAATGAACAAGATCACATAAAAAATGCATAAAAGAGTTAAAACGAAGGCCATAAATGCCCAAAGGAAGGGACAAACGGTCTACAAGAGAAGGAAAGTCGAGATGAGGAGAATACTCAATGACATCCCATTTGTTGTATTGATAGATGACCGTCTGTTTGGTCTTTTTTCCATCTATCACTTGAAGGAGGGGAAAAATGCAAAAAATATAATAAAAAATTGGAAAATAAAAAAATCCTAAATATACAATTCTAAGGCCCTATGACATGTCAAATCTATACAAAAACAATAAATGGAATTCAAATCATGCTAATATAGTATAAAAATACAATTATAAGGATTAAATAAAACTACTCTATTATATCAATGAAAACAAACCAAGAATCGTATCATGCCATCCTAATATATGTTAAATAGTTTAAATAGTCATGGCATAGTAGAGATCATCATCAAATAAAGTAATTAAGTGAGAGGAAATATGGCATCTCAATTGACAAACAAATATGTAAATATGTTTAACTGGATGAGCAGAACATAAATCTAGAGAGAGAAAGTGAGTAAGGCTTAAAATAGTACCCTTAGGAATGCACAATTTTGTAACTTTCGACTTATTAACCCTTGGTTGACTGCCTGATTAGTGCCGACTTATTAGCATGCAAAATCGAGACCAATTACTTGTATCTGATTATGCCAACTTTTCGGTATGTAAAATTAAGTAAGATTGTTGATTGGTTGATGCCATCAATCATCATGTCTAACCTTGTTATTATGGTGGTTGATGCCATCTATAGGCATGTCTACCCCTTTTAAATCAATATCTAGTTGGAAAATTTCTGGCAAATGTGCATTTGTTAGGAGTCATTGATAGTATGCTTCATAGCTTGCTTTTATCCTATAAATCTACCTTGAAAATAATACAACATAATTCATTCCTTCATCATTGGAAGTTAAAAAACCTTTTGGACTAACCCTCTTATAATGTGCTTCAGTTTTATATTTTGATCTTGGCTTCAGCCATGTGGATCAATCATTGATGAAGTGTTTCACTTTATCTTCAGCCATGTGGATCAATCACTGGTGAAGTATTTCACTTTGTCTTTAGCCATATGGATCAATCACTGGTGAAGTATTTTACTTTGTTTTAAGCCATGTGGATCAATCATTGGCGAAGTATTTCACTTTCTCATCAGCCATGTAGATTAATCACTGGTGAAGCATTTCACTTTGTCTTCCTTCCCATTAGTTTAATAATTTTCTTGTTTGAAGGAGATGGGGAGGATTATGACCACCTTCTTTAAATCCTGCCTCAGTCAGAAAATATCCACACTTTTCTTTGCCGTGCATCTCTTTTGATTTCAACCTGTTTAGGTGATAGGACCCTTCTAGAGTTAGAAAATATCCTCACTTCTCTTTGTTGTGCATCTTTTGATTTCAACCTATTAAGGTCATTCCTTGTAGTGCCACATGTATTTTAGGGAAATACCATATACTTCCATCCATTCCCCATTCATAAATACTTTATCCTTCCGATCCAATTTAGTGTGGATATCATCAACAAGTTTCTCCATTCCATAAGCGGATAATATGTCTACTATTGGAAAAACCATTGTCATTAAGGCTTTTTTTTTTATGATGATTGCCTATGAAATGTGGAATATGTGCCTCCTATGAGGGCTTTGATACTTGTGAGGAACGTGTAGTATTAGTGCCTTGCTTGTTGAGTTTGAAAGAACTATCATTTTATTTCATGTCATTTTAGTCAATTATGGTCCACTCATTCTTTTTCCATTTTACTCTTCATCATTTACCTTGTTATATTTTTTTATCATTTTCATTCTTGCTATTTTTATTTTATTTCACTACAAGAAAAATGCAAAATAGCGAGGGCAAAATTTCTCGCTAAATGATGATTTTTCATCGCTAAATCAGTTTAGCAAGAATTTAGCAAGGACCAAAATTTTGTAACAAAAGTCATCTTAGCTGCTTTTAGCAAGGAATTTAGTCCTCGCTAACTTTTGCGAGGATTTAATCCTCGCTAACTTTTGTGAGGATTAAAGTCCTCACTAAGTTTTGTAAGGATTTAGTCCTCACTAAGTTTAACGAGGATTAAAATCCTCGCTAAGTTTTGCGAGGATTTAGTCCTCGCTAACTTTAGCAAGGATTAAAGTCCTCGCTAAGTTTTGCGAGGAATAATTTAGGAAGGACTGAATTGTCACTAAATTTTAGCTAGGACAAGTTCTTTGCTAAATTTTAACATGCATTTTGTGACAAATATTGTTCTTGCTAAATTTAGCAAGAGATTTATCCTTGCTAAATGTTGATATGAATTTTTTTTTTTTAATTTAATATGGAAATTTTATTATTTAAATAATAAACTAAAAAATAATATATTTATATTCACTCAATATTTAATATAAAAACATATATATATATTAATGAATAAATTGTTATTTATAAGTGTATAGCATTGCTAATAATATATCCAAAATAATACATCCATATATAATAGTAACAATTAAAAATCATAAATAGCTCATAAAATGCCAGTTGCTTTTAGTTTCTATAGTTGTGTAGTGATTGATTGCAGATAATGAATAACTCTATCCAGTGTTATTATTAGAATTTGATTTTTCAATTGTTGATATTGAATATCTGACCAGTGTTTGCATAACTTGACTAAATACAAAAAAAAAGAAGTAAAATATAACCTATATATGGATGCCTAAATACAATAGTAACAATAAAGAATCAAAATATGATCTATATACTTCATATATAGATGAGTCTCCTATACTCTGGAGGTAATGCAAAGACAAAAAAATTCTGACTATAAATGCGCATAAGCTAGTTGCATCTTTCAAGACATTGTTTACATCACCTTTGCATGGTGACATTCCTCAATTTCTCTACAGCCTAATTTATCCTAGACTTCAAACTCAAACTACAACACAAGCAAGTTTGGGATAATCACAGGTCAAGAACAATGACATACGAACATTTTCATACTATTGCTGTTACATGTAGAATGGAAAACAAATTTGTTGTGCATCATTTAATCTCCGAGGTCCTTTGGTCATTAATTATCACATTATTTAGCAAATTAGGATTTCACAAACCATTAAGAATTTAATCAGTTAGAGACCATATAACCCAATGGAATAGGAAGCTAACCGGAAAGCACCTTCAAACTTAATGTACCAAAAAAATGAATGGCAAGGCAATAAGGTCCATCCCTAAGTGAATGAATTAACAATCCATTAAAAAACTTAAAATTTTCATTAAATTTATCAAAAAAATTAATGGATTCTCTCAATTGAAAGAGTGTTAAAAAATTAGTATTCAAACAGTAAAAATTGAATATTAATATTAGAAAAATGTTATTTTTTTTAATTACGCCTGGATAATAAAATATACTATCAATTTGGAATCAGGTTAACATTACATAATAAATTCTAAGTGATAACCAACGTATGGGTCAATGCTCCACCAATTAGATGGTACCGTCAGCCTTGAATGTATTAAATGTAATTAATATATTGGAGGATAATTATAGGGCAAGTTCGTGTCCTGTCCTAGTGGCTTCCATTTCAGTCATGTATAGTCATATGACTTTGGTGATAGGACACGTGGACTTTAATTGTTGGACGTGTGAATAAAATTTTGTGTTAGGTAATAACCTAAATAATGATACAATGCATTTTGGAAATTAACATAGTAACAATTTGACCCTCAAAAAGCGAAAAATACTAAACCATCGAAGATGAATTTTTGGGCCAATAAGGAATAACCATAAACATATCCTAATATTTGGGCAATTAGACGACAATAATTCATTATTCGATATCCAGGCCTAGATGGAGAAGTTAAAAAAAGAAAAAGAAAAAGAAAAAGAAAGGCTTAAAATAGAGTTGAGCAAGTCACCACTAATGCAAGAAACTTGTTGCTTTTGGTTAAACTTGGAGTGTGTTAAAAGGTTATGACTTAGCAATCAATTCCTATATAAATATTTCTATTTAGAGAGAGAGAGAGAGAGAGAGAGTGAGGCCAGTCACCCATATGCCTACATCTCATTGATGGTAGCAGAAACGAGTTGCCTAATCATTTAGTTAAATTCAACTATTATGGGCAAGTTGATATAAAAGAGTAGTTAATTACACTTATACTTAGTACCTCAAGTAAAAGACTACACTAACAACTATACTACAGAAGCAAAAAGTATTGAAGAAGAAGAGAGGAAAAAGAAAGCTCAACTTGCTTATGGTGGAAAAGCTTTAGCAGAAGATGTTACTTGTTCTGTGTTGGGTTTGAAGTGCTCGGAGGTATTTTTCTGAAGCTCGAATCAACCCGCTTGTACAGATTCTTCTTATCCACCTACAAATCCATGGCAGCTTGTGAAGTTGCAGCAGCTATGGATGGTGATGATGATGAAGATGGCTGTGATACAAAATGAGCTTCTGTTTGAGTCTGGTTCAGCCAACTAGATAGAAAAACTAAAGCAAGAAGAGCAAGAGTAGCAAGTAGTTTAGAGTAACCCTTCATTTTGATTTTGCATTCTTTAAGCTAAGGCAAGCAGAAGTTGTCGGTATGGTTTAGCAAGTGAAAGTGTTTAGTAGTAGTTAAGATTGTTTAAATAGCTGTGACTTACAGCTAATATGATATTTGTACAAAATAGCAAAAACCAAAATTGGGATACCAAATAAAGTGGCAGAATATCACCAGTTCGCAGCCACCCATCTGATACCAAAGCGGCAAAAGTTGCTCCATGATCACCAAGATATCCTACAACCACAAACCACCATTTTCCTCTGTCAAAAGCACTTTTAAATGTATAAAGTGAAGTTCATTCGTTCACTTAGTTCACTTTCAATATCAGGAATTACCATAGCATTCAGGGTAAAGGATTCCAATGAAATGGAAAGCATGCTAGATAGACAAGGATATGCAGACCTTGGTGGAGTATACACATTCATGAGATTCATGAGATTCAAACGTACTTTTTATTTTTTGTGAACTGCTAGAATACTCTAGGGTCAAGGGAGTATCCATCTGTCGCCCATCTTAATTTAACCAAATCATTTAATACTTCAAGTGCACTTATATTTAACCAAATCATTTTTCCATTGAATTTAGGAATACAACATTTTGATCAATAATTTTCCACAAGTTTTAAGATATGAACAGACAGAAATTTGAAAGTAGAACACCAGGACTTTTGATAAATTACCATATCCCAAGGTCGTGAAGCTTTTATAGGATCATCATTCCTTTACGAAAGTGCCCTGCAGGCCACAAAACCTCCCAAGCCTGCATAAAAGATATAAAAAGATAAAGTGGCAACAGCATGGGATCCGCAAGTTGAAACATAGGATGTACAGAACTTTGCAAGATAGTTACCAATAGGTATAATTGCTACATCTGAGCCACCACAGAGCATAACATCCTGTTCAAAGAAAAATTCAGAAAACAAAGCAACAAATATACATAAGTTATGATAATAGCTTAAGCATTTGTTAAACCAAGCATTGCTCGTGTTTTTCATTTGTAGGTTAGTGTTTAAAAACATAAGGAAGTCTAGAGTTACCTTCATCCCACCCAATGCAGAGCCAATCAGAAATCCATATTTATCTATATCTAACTTGTCGCCACTAAATATAAGTGCACCCGAAGTATTAAATGACTAAAGTTAATCAAACAACCTTATAAATGGTGCATATATTTGACAATTAATTTAGAAACTACTGGTCTTTAATCATTTATCAAGCATGTTCTGCCCATAGTCTTTACTAATCATTTGTAATATTGAAACAGGAAATAATCTACCAGAAAATACAATAAATGAATACAAAATAAGAGCAATCATGTAAGAAATTACAAGGGCAGCAGCAATAAAGCAATACAATGTAGATAAAGAAGAGAAGAGGCCTTCTTGATCCAAGCACTTATTTCTTCATCATAATCCAAGTTTGATGCCTGGTGAAGATCCTTGGCAGCTTCTTCCCACTTACCAAGCATTGCTCGTGCAATGCCGCGAGACTTGTAGCCCTTAACTAAATTTGGGTTAACCTCAAGAGCTGCATTAGCATCCCGGATAGCAGCACTGGTTTTCTTCATTTTGATGTAAACACTAGCTGAAAAGCAACATATGTCCACAAAATTAACGATAAGAACTACGAGTGCACAAACAAATCCAAGGCTCTGAATAATACATCATTTAAACAACTATCAATCATTTACTGCTATTCCCATACATGATTGCAGAAAGTGGATTGAGTAAAATTGCTTCTAATAGATGTTCAATAGCTTCCTCCAGTTTACCTGCATTGCAAAGAACTAGCAGATTCAACAATCATATCCTTACCAAAGATGACATAACCACACATAACACCAGTTACACCGACAAGCATCAATGTACGCATTTACATGATACCTTCAGAGATGGCCACCAATTTTCACCTTGTCAATTCAAAAAATAAGATAAACAAGGGCACAAACTAATGCTTCTATACAAATTTCAGATTCTCTGATCAATCTATTTCAAAATTGTCTCACCTAATTGTTAAAACCTATGATTTAATGGATATTAACCTCCATTAACTGATCATTCGGTGAATTCCTAATTGCTACTTCAATGAAAAACGATATTAACTGTTGTCACAAAAAGGAAGTAGCAAACTTGTAAAAGTTAAAGTAATGGGGCAAAAAAAAACTAAAGTGATATGTAAATAACACAAAAAAACTAAAGTAATAGGGCAAAAAACACAAAAAAGAAACTCCAGTTACTAGAGACCGAGATGCATATATAAAAATAGCACTTTGAACCAAACAAAAGATGAGAGAAGCATGTTGAATTTAAATCGAAATAAAGCTGAGGTTTCAAGTATGTATAATAAAATTAAACTCATTATCTTATACAGATAACTCATTATTTTAAACAGAAATTAAGTAGAATCGGGAATTAACTGAGCTCAGTTTGTGAAATGCGTGGCCAAGAACTGAGTTTATTACATGGCTTCAACGATACAAAAAGGATTACCTGAGCTCAGCAAAGGAAAAATCTAGGAATGATAGGGCAGAATCGGGAATTACCGATGCAATACCTTCGCTGGCCAAAGCAACTTTGTGATTTTTGATTTATGGAATGAGGCGAAAGAGTGAGAGGTGGGAGAAAGAGATAGAGAAGAATGAACGAGAAAGTAGAGGAGATTAGGGTTTTGTTTGTAGGTTCTCGCTAACACTAGTTTTGTCCCGCTCAAAATTTTAAGGAAATCAGCTAGAGAATACCTCTCGCAAATCTTACGAGAACTTTTTCCTAGCAAATTTTTCGAGAACTGTTTCCTAATAATATAAATTTTTATTATATAATTATTAATAATCAATATTATTAAAAATAAAAAATAATTTAATTTAATTTAGTTAATTTAATTAATAAGAATATAGTTTATTTAATTTTTGCTAAAAAAATTAAAATAACTAAATTTAAAAAATTAAATATAAATAAGATTTAAATATTAAAAATTAAAATGCTAAACTAATTAGTTAAACCTTAAAATCCATGTGAAATGAACATTAGCTATGGAATAATCCTCACTAAATTGGCGAGGACCATAGTTCAAGCTAAATTAATGAGGGTTATGTCCTCATTAATTAGTTAAATCTCTAACCGTCTTCACTAAATTGGCGAGTACCATAATCCAAGCTAAATTAACGAGGGTTATATCCTCGCTAAATTAGTTATACCTTAAAAACCAACGTAATCATCTTCACTAAATTGGCGAGGACAATAGATCAAGCTAAATTAGCGAGGGTTATGTCCTCGCTAAATTGGCGAGGACCACAATCCAAGCTAAATTAGCGAGGGTTATGTCTTTGTTAGTTAGTTAAACCTTAAAACCCATGTGAAATGAACATTAGCTAGGAAATAATCCTCACTAAATTAGCGAGGACCATAGTCCAAGCTAAATTAGCGAGGGTTATGTCCTCGCTAAATTGGCAAGGACCACTGTCCAAGCTAAATTAGCAAGGGTTATGTCCTCACTAATTAGTTATACCTAAAAAATCAATGTAATCATCTTCACTAAATTGGCGAGGACCATAGTCCAAGCTTAATTAGCGAGAGTTATATTCCTCGCTAATTTTGCGAGGATTAAGTCCTCTCTAAACGGTTCATATGTCAAATGGCAATCTATCCGTTAGCGAGGGTTTTGTCCTCGCTAAATGGTTAATATGTCAAATGCTAAACTATTTAACTGTTAGCGAGGATTTGTTCCTCACCAAATTAGCGAGGATTAAGTCCTCGCTAAACGGTTCATATGTCAAATGACAATCTATTTACCCAATAGCGAGGTTTTTGTCCTCGCAAAAATAGCAAGGATTTGTTCCTCGTAAAAATAGCGAGGATTAAGTCCTTGCTAAATGGTTAATATGTCAAATGTTAAATTATTTAACCATTAGTGAGATAATTGTCCTCGCTAATTTAGCGAGGATTTGTTCCTCACCAAATTAGCGAGGATTAAATTCTTGCTAAACTGTTCATTTATCATTCTAACCGTGAATTAAGATTTAGCGAGGGGTCTTTGCTCGTAAAGTCGTCTCTATTTTTTATGCCAAAATTTTGGCGCCCAAAATTAACTACAACAAAAATTATTTTCGATAAATTATCGCAAAATCTGTTTTCCTACTCTCCGCTAATAGTATTTGCGACAAAAATCATTTTTCGTCGTAATATTGTTGCTAAATTGTGCATTTAGCCAAAAATTTTGTTGTCCTCGCTAATTTTCATCGCTATTTAGTATTTTTTTTGTAGTGTTTATCTTAGTCTTGAATTATATAACAATAAAGATAAAATACAAGAATAACAATTAACAAAAAGGAATATAAACATAAACACAAATCAATAGTTTTGTTATATATATATATCAAAATGTCCAAAAAGTTTCAAAACTCCTAGAATACAAAATATATGACTATTGTGAAGATCTAGGTCCCTTGCGATAAGATGGTCCAGGTGGAAAATGAAAGGTTGATGGCTTAGGAGGTCTGTGTGGTGCTACTGCCTACTATGATGCTATTGGCTGCTCCTGCTGCTATCAAAATCAAATATCAAACCCTGGAAATGCAGCAGATAGTGGTTGCAGAATCTGAGTGATCACCTTGGCCAAATAATCTAAACTTGCCCCTAACCTTGAGGATGCTTATTAGTGTTGCTCTAAGTACCTCATAAGATCATCTCCAAGGTTCATGATGTAGGCTTTCAACTGCTTGTCAATCTAAATCATAACTTCTCTACCTCTAAAGACATATCCCTTAATACGATCTATTTGCTCCCTAATACTAGTGAGAGAATCATCTACCAACCATAAAATCTCATCGAATATCTACTCGACTATTACTAAGTCTACTCGAATGCTCTATATATCAGTCTAGTGTTGAGTCTGCACGAACTGTACTAGGGTTA
This sequence comes from Excoecaria agallocha, assembly GCA_037975025.1. Lineage (NCBI taxonomy): Eukaryota > Viridiplantae > Streptophyta > Magnoliopsida > Malpighiales > Euphorbiaceae > Excoecaria > Excoecaria agallocha. The sequence goes on from CM075817.1 coordinate 21,663,671, forward strand.
GGATGGACTGTAAAGTCTAATCCTACTGATGGATGATTTGCTAAATGGTTTGGATAGATGTCTCTAAGGCAGCTAACCTTCCTAGAATGTCATCTGATGGTGGTCCTACAGGAGCTGGTATCGATTGAACTGGTGGTGGAGGCTTTCGAGTGACCATATAGGTTAAACCTCCTATGTACTCTAAAAGGAGAAAACTAGGGTTATACCAGAGATCGTACTGGTGGAGGTATTGTTGGTGGAGGTGGGTTACCAAATAGGTTATTCGGATCAAATCTTATATCCATCTCGAGGTCCAAATCCATATTTACCCCCTTTAGTTCATGAGGCTCATCCTAAGGAGCCTGCTCTGGCTGAACTGGAGGTGCCTTACACTTTTGGCTTTGATCCTCTACCGGTGGCTCTAGTACTATAGGTGGCAATCTACATGGTGCTTTAGACTGCATGACTATTAGTAGCCCATACTGTCTGGCCTATCCATGAATCGGCTCGACCATCTTTATGATGAAGGCTGCTTGCAAGTCTATAAAGGTTTCTTCCTCGAGTGTTAAACCCAATGTGGCAACTTGTGCCCTTAAATGTAATGACAGACGGGTAACCACTCCTCCTATACATATTTGTGTGGTTGACTAAGCGACTACTTTAACCAAATGGAGATGATCTTATAAATGATATATGCCCACCCTCCTTTGGCTATGCATGGCCTAAAAGTAGAAGATATTGACTGCATTAACTGACCCAAAACTATAGGTGTTGTCGAGATACGACGTGGCGAGGACCTTTTAAATGTATGTGCAGACTTGGGTAGCAAGCATAGTGCTCTTGACCATGTTTGGGTGGTACATGGCTCTTGGTAACGTGATATGTGCCTAATGATGTCTCATCACTCCCCTCTCTAGGCTCAGGACATCTAAATTAATAGGCAGTCTTAGGGCCTCAATGAACTGGCATCTTATGATGCTATATTACATACCTAAAACTCTAAATGTGATAACACCCTCATTTATGTCCAGTCTCTAGAACCCTTTGTATTGTAAAGTCTCTAGAAACTCTCGCGTAATGTTTGGATAAGTAAGAAAGGATGAGGCAAAAAATGTTAACCATCTCGCAGCAGCCATTAATTCATCTACCTCGTTCAGCATATCCATACTTTGCAAGAATCGATGTGACATAAATCGGCTGGCGTAGTATTGAACCTGAGCTAAAGCTTGATATTTATTTGCCTCACGCAATTATTGTAACATCCCGAAACTGGTATCTGACATGTCTTGCATATTTTAGAACACGAAAAGTAACCCTAGGTCAATTTTCAGAGTAATCGGAGTTGAATAGGATAGAAAATTTTAAAGGTGTATAAAGATTAAATATGCTCAGGCTAAGAAAATTTGAGGATGGGTGACCTAGCGGGCAACTTGAGCTAACATTGGAATATAAAAATATGAGTTCAACGGAGTTTGGTGGTATAATTTGAGATGAAATTGAGTTTATATAGGCCCTTAAATCAAATAGTGAAAATTTTACTCGGTATCGTGAAAAGGATTGATCGAAAGTTTGATCAGTTAAAATATTCTTAAAACCTCCAAAAATTGTTCTGATTATATAGACATGTTATAAATAGCATAAATGAGCTATTGAAAGCGAAAAATAACTTTTCTAATAGTTTTGGAATTTCAAATTTTGGACCGGCTGACTTTATCATTGGAGCCAGAAGTATGTTGGAACAATTTCAGAATGGCTTGAAAGTTTAACCATGTGCTATTGCATATGTTAATGCATGCGGGGAAAACTTTTAGAGTATTTTGACAATTAGAACATTGATTTCAAAAAAAGGTAAAAAAGCGAGACTAGATTAATTAATGGGCTTAATTGCCATATTTTTAAACATTCAAGGACATAGATGTCATTAAAATAAGGCCATGATCACGTACAAGCAAGACCATAATTAACTAAAGTATAGAGATCAAGGAGATGGTGATAAATGGCTTAAAAATAAACCATTAGATTAAATAGTAAATGATCAAATCTTGGCCCTCCATTTTACACACTAAAAGAAAAAAAAAAGAATGATGGAGAAAAATCTCCAAATCTCCAAAAAAATCAGCAACTCTCCTTCTTTTCTCTTGAAAAAACCAAATTTCACCATTTGTGTACATTCCACCATTTTCTTCTTCAATTCTCTCTCCTTCCACCATATCTCAACTTCTAATTTCATCTACCGACATTAGAATTCATCCTCTACATCTTAGAAATTAAACTGAAGCAAGAGGAAGCTTGAAGAGGGTGAATTTCTAATGAGAAAAAGTAACCTTAACAAGGTAAATTTTTGAGTTTTTGTTGGTTTGAATTGACGAAATTGTTATGGATTTGTAGATAATTATAAGTAGGATTATTTATTAGTAATTAGGTGTTTGAATTCTTAGCTAAAGCTCACTAATTTCTCCCTCATAAATTTGTCCAAAAGAGGGAATTATAGGAAAAAGGGAAAATCAAGGAGGAGGAAGGCAAAGGAGAGGAAGATTAAGTGAATTAAAGCTCAAATAAGGTTAGTGGATACATTCTCTACACTTAATTTCATTTAATTATTGAATTTTCCATAGAAATTACATTATGTAACCATATAAATTTATGAAATAATGATAAATAATGTAAGGCAACCTTATAAAATGATGGATTAAAATGAAATAAGTATGAAATTAAAAAGAAATCAAGCATTAAGTGAGAAAACTAACCATGGCCGAATTGTACATAATGGGGTGTAAAACGATTAATTAATGCTAGCTAGCAATTTAAGCATAAAATGTATTACATTAAATTTAAATAAACATTATTAGAATGATTTGAGTTGAAATATATACATGAATATAATGTTTACTATAGGTACCTAATGATGAAACATTATGTAACTATATAATTTTGAGTAGAAATGTGAAATAATCTAATATAATTTGATAAAATGATAAGTTAACATAATTTAAATATGAATTAGTGAGGAAAACAAGTTAAAGATGAGGAAATCTTTAGTGGCCGAATTATGTATTAAAGGGTAATATGAGATAAATTAGTTATTAATGGCATAAATAATGAGAAATGCAAAATTTAATGTATAAAAATGTAATGTAAATTATTAGAATGAAAGATAACAAGTGTACATAATTATGTACAAATGAACATAAGGATAGAAGTAAGGATAACTTAAGAATTATGATGCAAATCAAATGAAATTTAACATATTGGTGATTAAAATGGATATAGAAATATAAATGACCTGTTTTAATTATTTTCTTATGATATTGAACATATATATGATGGATGTATGGTTGACAAGCTTGGATAATCGCTAAATATGTTTATAACATTGATGGCATGATGTGATTAGTATGAAAAATATGTGAGAATGTGATATAATGTAAGAAAATAAATAGCCCAATGGGTAATCCAGAAATGTAGATATAATGACTAGCTATAGGGATTTATACCGCGGTAGAATAATAAAATTTGATCTCACATTATATTGGGATTGCCGACACATACATGGATTGGGGATGTAGGGTCATGCCAAGTGATCTGGTTCCAGGGATGCAAAATTATGCCAAGTAATTTGATTCCATAAGTATTTAGTTCCATGAGTTCATAGGTAGCATTGGAGTCCTCGTCCTGCATTCCGATTCGAGAATTTTCACTAGGCATTACTAGGGTTAAAATGGTAATTATATGAGAAAAATGAGAATTGAGTAGTAAATTAAGCAAAAAGGGTGTCATAAAGATAATGGAATAAGAAATAATATGAAAAATGAAATTTATAATTCTATAAAAGTCAAAACTGTAAATATAGAATAAAGTAAGAATGAAGGGACAAAATATTAAAGGAAAAATGTCATAAAGATTGTTAAATAAGAAATAAGATGAAAAATATAGATAATAGTTTAATAAAAGCAAAATCTTTATCATGTAGGAAAATAAGGGCTAAAAATTATGTTAGGAAGCTATAAATGTGACTAAATGAGAAGTAAAATAGAAAGAATGATTAATAAACTTAAAAAGGATAATAATGCAGCTATGTGATAAAATAGGGGCAAAACTGTAATTTTGATATCAATATAATGATTAAAGAAATTAAATTGATTAAATAATTCAAAAAGGGTAAAATCATAATTAATAAAAATTATGGGGATCAAAATGTAATTTGCCATTTCAAGGGAATGTACAAGGATTAAAAAGTAGATTTACCAACTATAGATAAAGCTATATTAAGAAAATTAAAAGTAAGGAAAGTCAGATGAGCCAAAAGAGAAGACAAATGTGACGAATATAAAGTTTATGGGTTTAATTGGAACTTTACATTCAAGTAGAAATTATACAAAATTTAGAAAAAAATGAATATAGAGGTAATTAAAGAAAAAGGGACAAATTCAATATTAAATTAAAACGAGTATGAAGAAATTAAAAGTTCAGGGGCTAAATTGTAATTTGACGTTTAAATAATAATTATAGGGAAGTTTATATAAATTTAGTATAAATATGGTAAATTTGTAAACTAATCAAAAGTTAAGAAATTAAGAATGAAATTGTAATTTTTGTAAAAGAAATAAATATGGGAACTAGAATAAAAAGAAATGAAATTCATGATAAAAAATATTAAAAAGGAGAAAAGAGGGGTAAAATAGTAATTAGAGGAAAAAGAAGACAACAAAAAGATCAATTAAGTTAAGAAAAGAATTTAAATGTTAATTTAGTAAAACATAGAAATCTGATGCCATATTAAGAAAACAAAAATAAATTTGAGGATTATTTTGACAGAAATAAAAACCTAAAGGGGAATGACACCAAGAGTGGAAACGTTATGAGGAATTAAGAAATTAGATATAAATAAATGTTAAGTAGACTGTAAAGAAAGAAATTTCATATGAGCTTTAAAGTTAAACTACGTGATTAGTATATATAGTAAAATAAAATTGTAAAGCATAACAAAAAGCAAAATAAAATAAAACAATTATGTTGAGGGATAGATAAAGATTGGTAAAATGTTAATTATGAACACAAAGACATAAGGGTAATTACATATGAAAAATTAAGAGCCTCAAAGATCAGACAGTAGAAGGCGAAGGAATAGTGCATATGGTTAAATAGTAACCTGAATATTATATACATATATATCATTATATCACTAGACAAGTAAAAATAACAATACAAGAAAAATAAAAATGAATATGAATAAATTTATTTAAATGAAATTTGTGTAGTTGTATCCATCATTAGGCAATAATGTTGCTTAGTGCATGATTTGTTGATTGCACGCAGGGACAGGTAACTGAGGAGACAATGAAGCAGGATCAAAATGGCATGTACATGTGATGCGATTATGGGCACGATGATTAGATAACTCATGTATTAGATTTTAGATAATTGATTTTTAACGTTGTATTTTGGATATAAATGAACCGTGAGTTTAACTATTCATATACATATTTAAGCATGTATATTTATAAAATTTTGTGATGGTGTTGAGATGTGGAATAATGATTGATTTAGAAGTGTTGTGAATGTAAATAAAGTCATGGAGATGAAGGTTGCTTTTAGGAGTGTTATTTTATCAATTTGTAGGTTTGGGTAGTATAACTTACAGGCCGTCATACCGTCAAAATTTAGACTGAATGAATAGTAACCATGAGACATCATTAGAAATAGTATATAGAATGTGGAGAATATGAATGAACATAGGGTGTTACAGTTATCCACTTTGGAGTTGGTGGAGCTAGTGTAGCTTGTGCCTCGTAGCGTGGAGCCATTTGCAAAAGGTTAAAAGTTACTCCCTCCGTCCCATTTTAAGAGGTACTTTTATATTTTTCACGAGAATTAAGGAAATGATTAAAATACCTCAATTTCATAAAAAAAAAACTATAGTAATTGATAAAAATACCCTTTTATATTTTCAAGATTTTCATTTAATTTTTGTTAAAAGTAGAGAGTAATAAGAAAGAGAAATATTTAATAAGTTGTATAATAAATAGGGGTATACATGTAAACATATTCCTTAAATTTCGAAAAGGATATTTGGAGTGTGATAAACTAAAATAGGAAAAAGTACCTCTTAAAATGGAACGAAGGGAGTAGTTTTTTTGGAAGTATCTTGCATTGCAAGTAATAGCATAAATTGAATTCGCATGAGTTTTGTCAAAACATGCGGGCTTAAATTTGTGATAGCCGACCTGCATCAAAATGCACATTGAGCGCCACAAAGACGCATCATAGAATCTTAAACAATCAGCGGGTGTTTTAGCAAGCATGCACAACAAACGAGAAATTAAAAATGTGACTATTTAGAAAATTTCTAACAACAATTCGGTAGCATTTCGACTAGAAATATGCCTGCTGCCTACACAAAAAAGCATTTTAAAAGACAACAACACAGGCCTAAATGGCCACCAAGCAGTTCGTTCAAGAAAATTAGTTTACTATGATCTTAAGGAAAGCTCATTTGTTCATTTTGACTACAATTATTCCCAAAAGACAAAACTAATTCCAAGGTTAAATTATCAATCTAATTGTACATAAGAAAAAATGATTCATAACAACCCAAATTAAACTATCTAAAATGGCAATGTACCCAAGTTCAGCAATTCATTTTTTAGGGCCTTTATTCAATAAAAAACGAGACCTAATTAAAATTCTACGTTAATATCCTATTCAAATTAAACTAAATAATCAAACTAGGCAATTGTATCAAATTAATTTAAACTAAAAAAATAAAGAAAACTATATATGAAACTCTATATTTTACACATTTAAATGAATTCCATGTATTTTGTCTTACCAATGCACATTTAATTAAGAAAATGCAATCAACAAAAATTATAATATCAAACCCAAAACATATAGGTAGTAAGCATAACCAATGAATCAAAAACAAAAAATTAACTAATCATACAATTTAAAACTAGTAATAATTAAGTGAGCAATCCACCATTTTATTTCTTCTTTCTTTTCTTTTATGCTTTTTCCTTTTCTTTTTTTTTCTACTACTACTAGTAATGGGAACATAGTCACTTTTACATACTCTTATTTTTAAACAAAATAAAAAGAACAACCTACTATAATTATCAATCCTAGAAGACACTACAGTTCTAGCGTTATCTAAAGAAAATAAAAAACATAAAATAAAAAAGAAGGGAGGAAATTACCAACCTTTTATTTAGAAATTGAAATAAAAAACAAGACATTGAAGCTTAAAATAGGCACAACCCTAAGAAGCGCATCAACCCCGGAAGAATTTTATCCTTAAATGGCCTGATAAATGAAGAAGAAAAGGGATTAGAAATGCCTAAAAAATAGAAAAGAAATGACGAAAATCATAGGGAAGAAGAAATGCAGGGAGAGAGGAGGAGGAGGAGGACGACGACGACAACAAAGAAGAAGAAGAAGAAAAAAAGGGATTATTTTCAAATTTCGAGGGACAAAAGGGTTGGCCGGCTGTCGCAAGAAAGCGACGGCTGCCACTTATGTTCTATCTATTGCTTTTTATTTTATTTTTATTTTTTCATTTTATTTAATTATTATTTTATTTCTTCCTTTTATTTTACCTTATCTTACCCCAACCAATTACTTTATTTACACATATTTCATGTTATTATTATATATTATTTTTCATTATTTTTTTTCAATATTTCTTGAATTAAATACTCCCTGAATTTTTAAAACTTTGGAGAATTTTTGTAATGTCAGTATGTTTCTCATATTTCTTAGAAGAATAAGAAACAAAATTGATGTAAAAATGTACGTGTAATATATGAGACATGTTGGAAGACTCAATTAGGTAGTCCAGGAGTGACAGACGATTAGATCATGAGTTTCTCTTTTAGGGATGGCTGTATATCAAGGCTCCTCTATAAATAGCTTGATTTTTTCTTGATTTTTATGCCTTGACTTCTCCTCTTCTAATAAACATCTTCTCTAGGTATTTCTCTTTCTCTTTCTCTTCCTTTTCCTTTCATTTCATTTGTAATCCTTTCTATTTATTATTTTTTTTATTATTCCAACACATAGACTATCCAAACATATTCACCATGTCAATCTCAACTCTGAATAAATTGTACCATTTGTTGGATGATCCAAAAACCTGGGAAAATCCCATTTTGGCAAGTTACTTTAGTCTAAGGGTTTTTAAGGAGAGTAAGGGTGGATAAAACCTTGATTTTATCTGCTGTTCGATACCGAGATCTAAGATTTCATGTTTTTAGATTCACCCATTAAGATTTTTTTCCTTCTAGAAGAGGAATTTGTGGAGATTATTAGGGTAATATTTACACCTAACACTCTTCCTTGTATACCTTAGTGTTTTCTTGACTATCCAAGGGAGTTAACACGAGCTTTGGGCATTCTTCCTTCTGAGGCCATAGGTTTAGTACCTTTGGGAAGAACCTTTTTACTGGAGTAGCTGATTAATGTTTTGGATGATTTTTTTAATGTGCGTATATTCCAGACAAGTGTCATTATACTATGTTGCTTTGCTCGGTATCTAAAAATGAGTTTAGGTGGTGTGATTGGAGATTATAGGTTGTTTAGCATTATCGATGGTGTGCGTAATAAGCTACCTCTATTTGTTTTGATCTTGGTGGAGATGATTCATGGCCTGGATGCCATTCATACTTATCTCACTGCTCGCTTTACTGGTAGTCCTTTATTGCTCCAGATACGTCATTATTTAAAGATAGTGCACCCATTGTGGGTTTTCACACTAGATTTTCTTATTGAAAAATGTGTCCTTTTAGATATTCAAATATTTCCTTACCTTATTTTTTCCTGAGTTGAATCCAACTCACCCTAGTAGCTTTTTTTCAGATCTAATTATAGGAGAAGTTGAGGTTGATAATAGAGCCTCCATTCCCAGCTATGAGCACTTATCCTTTAAGGCATTATCTCTTTAGATAGAAGTTGTATGATTTTTACTTGCCTCATGAAGTTTCTATCTGGATGGCTATTATGACAGATAGTGACATTAGCTTCATTAAATAATGTTCGAAACTTACCCCGAATGTTCGAAATTCTTGGCATGGCCTCATTCGTTTGAACACTAGATCCCCCTTCTTCAAAGGATGCTTTCTAACTTTTTTCCCAAATGAATGAGCTAGCCTTTTTTGGTAGGTCTAGTTGTGATAGTAAGCTCACATTCTATCCCTATCTAACAAGTTAAGCTATAGCAACATTTATCTAGCCCACTTTATTTTTGGCAATTTAGCTTCTAAAACTACCTTCAAAGACTGATGTTCAATCTTTGTAATGGAAACACAACCTCTATGCTATAAACTAAAGAAAATGGAGTGGCTTCTGTCAAAATTCTAGCTCTAGTCCTATAGGCCCATAATGCAAAAGGTAAATTATCAACCCAAACTTTGTAAGTTTGAACCATCTTAGCCAAAATCCTTTTGACATTCTTGTTAACTGGTTCAATTATCCCATTTGCTTGAGGTCAATAAGGTGAATACCTATGATGTTAAACCTTCTACTTTCTGAGCATCTGCTTGGTTTTGGCTTGGAGCTACATTTTATTATCTAACACTATGTGGTAAGGTAAGCCATATCTACAGATTATATTTTTCTCAATGAATTTGTGTAAGGCCTTTACTTAGGCCTTAGGAGAATGTTGTGTGTGGGTACGGTTAGTAGACTTCAAGTAAGGGTATAAAGGCAATTAGTATATTAAAATAGGGATAAAATGGTCTCTTTGAATTAAATAATGTATATGGTTAATTATGGAAAATACAAAAATGAAGGGATCTAATTGAAAAGAAAACGAGTAAGTTGAGGGGTAGTAGTGTGAAATTTGAAAAGGAAGGGATCTAAGAATAATTTTAAAAATATTAAAGTAAAGACTAATGGGAGCCTGACACGTATTTTCTCTAGAATATGTATGAGATTTAAAGAAAATTCAAGGGAAATGGAGAAGAGTTGGTTGACCACTTCAAACCCCCAAAAGTAGCCATTTTCTTTCATATTTAACCCCTAAACTTTCCTTAAAAAGTTGCAACTTATGATTTGTAGAGAGACTTTAAAGGTTACTAATTAAGGTAATTGCTTTCTCTCAACCTCTCCCTTTATTTCTTGTTAATTAATTATTTCATTTAGGAAGAACATATGGATTTCTTATTCTATAACATCATATGGGTTCATTCTTTATAGAAGGACAATCAAGCAAGGGAAAGAAGAAGGAAATAGGAGAAGATTAAAGGAGAAAAATGCACATAAAAGAGGTATGGGAATTTCTCATCACATGTATGTGTATGGCCTTGTATGAGGCATATTGGATGTGTAAGAGATGTTGTGATGAAGTAATGATATGAATATTAACCTTTAAAATGGATAGGAACCGAATTGACAAGGAATCCCTTGGATATCAAAAATCTGTTTTAGGGTTCAACGGACCTATGTAGACTATTTGGGCTCTATCTCTAGTTAGAGAATGGAAAATTAAGTTATTCTAGTTGCTATAAAACTATACTCATAGACCTATATTTCTTATGGAGAACTCAAAAACTGATTCTTATTGCATGATAGTGAAAATTGAGAATGAATTTTGTGTGTGGCTATTGTCCTATCATTGGGAGCAGTTTGTGGTTTCTATTGAATATCTTGAGATTTACAAGCCCAATTGAGGTGATTTTTGATGTTTTAAAAACTATAGATGTATAGGAATAACTTTGTAGAAGGACATTTTGGCTAACCATGATGTTTTATAGGTATAAAAGTGTGTATAAATTGGGACTTGAAATTTACATCAGGGTAGAATGGACCTCATTGTCAGTAGGTATGACCTACTGACCATGAGCTAATTCAAATTCAGTCCAAAACCAAAATGAAACTTTTCTCATAGTCAGCAGGTATGACCTAAAGACCATGACCCCCCTCTCATAACCTAGGTCATGGTCAGTACTCTTTTGGTACTGATCATTAGGTAGTTTAGAGTTAGTCCAGAACCGATCTGCAACCTATGTCACTATCAGCAGCCATTACTTAATGATCATGACCCTCCCCTATTTTATGCTAACCTTGGTTTTTAGAATCTAAATGACTATCAAAGCTTAACCCAACATATTTAAGTACTTTTAGAACATCTTGAACATAAGAATGAGCACAAATTGTAACATTTGATATGTAAAACTATGTTTTATATAAAAACTAAGTTAAAACCTATTGCATCTATATGTATTCTATATGAAGTTATTGATATGAAATGTTAATCAAAATACAATAATGTGATTGTTTGGCATAATAACTGTGTGAAAATTTAGAATGCCATAAAAGATGCATCTCATTAAATAATTACATGGAAAGGAATATGGTTAATGCCTACATTGGAACTTGGTTTTGGATAGATAGGCATGCCTATAAGGTTATAGTTGGTACTGCTATAGTTGATCCCGTTTGGATCTATAGTTTATCCTCATTTGGGACCACAATTTTGATCCCATTTGGATCCACCGGTTTGATACCTTTGGGTATCCATAGGAATAATACCTCCGGGTATTTATATAACCGATACCAATGGGTATCCACAACACCCATTATCCACACCCACAAAACTTAGACAAGCATTCATAGAAAGAAATGTGTTGATAAGAAATGGTTCATTGTTATTTTGATACACTAGTTCTCATCTATGTTTGGTTAATGTAATTGAAAACAATTCTTTATTATCAATTGGCAATGAGACCGGATATATTTCTATAATAATGCATGTTTGAGTATGCTTGATAATGACCACTGTGAGTGGTCATTCACATAGTGTTTGTTTCCCACTAAGGTGTATAACTTAGCATGGGTTTTTATCCGTGTAGGTACTCCAGTTGATTTTCTCTAGCAAGAGTTTGATCTGCAACAAAAACACCAACCTTAGGAGGAGTTAATATATGAAGACATCATTTTTTGATTTTTCCCTTGTACATTTCCATTTTACACAAAATCAAATAGTTATAAATATATAAAATAGTTGTAAAGTTCAATGTAATTAGTAATTTCTTTTTGATATAAATGTTATATAATATAATGCTATGATTAGAAACTTACTGATTAATATAATGATGATGAACATGAATATTTTAATAGAACCCCTAAGGTAGTCTTTACATTGTGTTATCAGAGCCTAGGTTTAGACAGTTCTGGCTATTAGGCGTATAAGGACATGCATGTATAGGATATGTATTGTGTTGGCCTAATGCAGACTACCCTTATTTTCTTATAGATAGTTGATTTTGGAAGGGTCAAGGGAACTAGGAGAAGAAACGGCTGAAAGTAACTTGCTAGTGAGATTAAATCCTTCTAATCCATAATCCTCAACCTCTGCATAAGATGATATACCTACAGATGCTATTCTTAGGGAAGTCTTATTGAAACTTTTTCAGGATATGGCTCAGATTTTGCACAGGATAATGCATCATAAAGCTCCAATAGCAGAAGTTCGAAAGTATGGAGCAGAAAAGTTATTTGGCACTACATTAGAAGAGTCAGAAAGGGTAGAGTATTGGCTAGAAAGAACCCAAAATATATTTGATGAGATCTAATATTCGGCTAGTCAGAAAGTAACATGCGTTATATCCTTACTTCAAGGACCAGCATATGACTGGTAGAAACTAGTGCTACAGCAACGTTAATTACCTAACCCTCTCACTTGGGATTCCTTTGAGGAAGAGTTTAAGAAAAGATATGCAATAGAGGCTTATTAAGAAGAGAAACTGTGATAATTTTTAAACACGAAGCAGAGAGGCATGATGATAGTTGAGTATAAAAAAGAATTCAGTCGTCTAAGTAAATATATGCTGAAAGCTATACTAACCGAAGCCTTAAAGTGTCGACAGTTTGAGGATGGTTTCAATGATCACATTCGGGAACACTTGATTTGAACTACCTCATTGCATACAATGGACTATTACCTATTGGTAAAGGAAGCCATTCAAGTAGAAAAGGGTGAAATGGCCAAGAAGAAGAGAGAATAGAAAAGAAGATTTGTTAGGGGTGGTGCATCTATAGGAAAAAAGATCTTGGGTTGCATAGGGAGACCAACTAGCTAAATCTTTTAATTATCTTACTACTCGAGATAAATGAAAAGGAATATTTATACCATCTGAAAAGTGCACTTATTGCTTTAGGAGGCACTAGGGCACCTGTAGGATGCTGATAAGTGTATGATTCAAATGCGATGGCACTGATAATTTTAGGGCTAACTACCTATTAAACCAAGAACAGGGATCTATGTAGCAGGGTAGCAAATGAGCTTCTGATGTACCCTCAACTGGAAAAAGATATGGAAGAGGTTAAGGTGGAGCCAGTCAGCTTAAAGCCTAGTCCAGAGATGTCTCTGAGGTAGTCGATCAACCCTTTGCTCCTACACCTCCTACTTGAGCATATGCAATGAAAGCCAAAGAAGATATGAATACCCTGGATGTTATAGCGGGTACTTTCTCACTTTTTGATACTGATGTGTATATGCTTATTGATCTAGGTTTTACTCACTCTTATATATGTATTGGGGATTTGGGTAAAAATATGATGAATGTAGATTAGTTAAATTTTGACATATGCATGACTAGTCTTTTAGGCCACAGTATTTGTGTGAATAAAGTATGTAGGTGTTGTCCTATTGTGATTCAAGGGAGAGAATTTCTTGCTAACTTAATAGAGTTACCATTCCATGAATTCGATGTGATTTTAGATATGCACTAACTAGTTAAACACCAAGCCATAGTGAATTGTAAGGCAAATACAGTAGGACTTAAAGATAGAGAGAGAAAGGGAATAATAATTTAGGGTATTAGATCAAAACCATTAACAAATTTCATATCAGCTATGCAAGCTAGACGTTGCCTTAAGAAGGGGTGTGATAAATTTTTGGCCTTAGTGCTTGATTCTAAGAGAGAGAAAGTAAATCTACAAGATATACTAGTGGTCAATGAATTTCCTGATGTGTTTCCAGAAGAATTATCGGGTCTTCCACCTAAAGACAAGTAGAACTATCTATAGAAACCTTACCAAGAACCCCTCCTATCTCCAAGGCTCCATATAGAATGGTACCTTCAAAATTAAATAAGTTGAAAATCTAGTTATAGGAGTTACTAGATAAGGATTTATTTAAGTCTAGTGTATATCTTTGTGGTTCACCAGTGTTATTTGTCAAAAAGAAAGATGGCACCTTAAGGATGTGTATTGATTATAGATAGCTCAATAAGGTAATAGTGAAGAACAAATACTCATTGCCTCGGATTGAAAACTTATTTGATCAGTTAAAGGGTACGAACATATTTTCTCAGATTGACCTACGGTGAGGATATTACCAGTTATAGGTAAAAGATATGGATGTTCCAAAAACTGCTTTTAGAACTCGATATGGCCATTACAAATTTTTGGTAATACCTTTCAGGTTAACAAATGCACCAATAACTTTTATGGACTTGATGAATAGGGTATTTAGACCCTATTTAGATCAATTTATTGTTGTGTTTGTTGATAACATATTGGTCTATTTTCGAAATGAAGTGGAACATGCTAAACATTTAAGGATTGTATTACATACGCTACGAGAGAGCAAGTGTGACTTCTAGCTTAAAGAAGTTTATTTTCTTGGACACATTATGTTATATGAAGGTATCAGGGTGGATCCTAATAAGATAGAAGCCACTGTCAATTGGTAACAACCCTAAAATGTAGCAGAAGTGAGGACTTTTTTGGGATTGGCTGGATATTATCGCCATTTTATGAAAGGATTTTCGATCTTCGCCTCATTGCTTACTAAGCTAATTCAGAAGAATGTCAGATTTCAGTGGACGGAAAAATGTTAGGTGAGTTTTGAGCAACTAAAAAAAATATGCTAATAGAAGCCTTAGTTCTTACTTAATTGATATCCGATAAAGAATACACTATTTATAGTGATGCATCCAAGAATGGAATAGGTTGTGTGTTGATGCAAAAGGGAAAAGTTGTTGCATATGCATTAAGAAAATTGAAGCCTCATGAACAGAACTATCCTATGCATGATCTATAGTTAGCATTTGTAGTGTTTTCTTTGAGAATTTGGTGACACTACTTGTATAAAGAGAGATGCAAAATTTATACAGATCATAAAAGGCTCAAGTATCTGCTTACATAGAAAGAGCTCAACTTGAGGCAATGCAGGTGGTTGGAATTATTCAAAGACTATGACTGCATAGTTGACTATAACTCAGTTAAAGCAAATGTGGTGGCAAATGCATTGAGTCAAAAAATGATGGCCTCATTATTGTTACATCAATGCAGATGGAAATTTTCAGCTGATGGAGCATTAATAGCCCAAATAAAAGCTCGAGCCAATGTAAATCTTACAATAATTAATGCCCAAAAAGCTGATAAAAATTGCAGCAAATAGTTCAAGCAATACAAGAAGAAGGCCTATCAGAGTACTTAATAAAAGAAGATAGAGGCATGTATTATCGAAATAGACTATGTGTGCTAGATGATAGAGAGATGAAGAAAACATTGCTATGAGAAACACATAACATAATTTTCACTATACATCTCGGAGGCAATAAAATGTATCATAACTTAAAGCAATCCCATTGGTGGCCAGGAATGAAAAGAGATTTGATGGAATATGTTTTTAAATGCCTGACTTGCCAACAAGTGAAAGCAACACATCAGTTCCCTTCTGGGCTACTGAATCCCATTCTAATTTTGCAGTGGAAATGGGAAACTATCACTATGGATCTCATCACAAGGTTACCCCTCACTCGAAATAAACATGATGTAGCATAGGTAATCGTAGATAGGCTAACCAAAGCTGCTCATTTCATACCGATTTAATCTAATTATCCACTAGATAAGTTTGCAGAGTTATATATGAATAAAATAGTTAGGTTGCATGGGATTCTAGAATCAGTAATCTCTAATCGTGACCCGAGATTTACCTCCAGAATTTGGAAGAGTTTACAACAAGCTCTGGGCACCAAAATCCATTATCGTACAACATTTCATCCATAAATAGATGGGCAATTTGAGAGAGTTATTCAAGTGCTAGAGGACATGATGAGGGGATGCATAATAGATTTCCTTAGTAGTTGGGATAGATATCTTGCCTTGATTTAATTTGCCTACAATAATAGCCATCAGACTAGCATTGGTATTGCACTTTATGAAGCTTTATATGGAAGAAAGTGCAGAACCCCAATTTGTTAGACCAAGTTAACTGAGAAGAAGCTAATTGGTCCCAACATTATTAAAGATATTTAAGAGAAGGTGCATATTATTAAGCAAAGATTAAAAACTGCCAATGACAAAAAAAAATCATATGAAGATATGAAGAGAAAAGACATTGAATATCAAGTGGGAGATAAAGTGTTCTTAATGGTGTTGCCCTGGAGGAAAGTGTTGTGATTTGGGAAAAAGGGAAAGCTTAGTCTAAGGTTCATTGGCCCGTATGAAATTATAGAACGAGTTGGACCTGTTGCTTATAGGTTGGCACTCCCTCAAGAACTATCTAAGATGCATGATGTCTTTCACGTTTTCATGCTTTGAAGATATCGATCAGATGAGTCACACATGTTACCCCTGTAAAAGATACAAGTATAACTTGACTACTCCTATGATGAAGAATAGAAAGAAATCCTAGCTAAGGAGACTAGATAGTTGCGTAACAAAAAGATTCCATTGGTTAAAGTGCTATGGTAGCATTATGGCATGGAAGAGGCCACTTAGAAACCTAAAACAATCATGAGGGTACAGTACCCACAACTTTCCAAACCAGGTATGAATTTTAAGGGTGAAATTCTTTAAGGGGGAGAGAAATATAAGGCCCTTACTTAGGCTTTAGGAGAATACTGTGTGTGGATAAAGTTAGTAGATTGCAAGTAAGGGTATAAAGGCAATTAGCATATTAGAAAAGGTATAAAATGGTCACTTTGAATTACATAATGTATATGGTTAATTATGAAAAATACACAAATTAAACGACCTAATTAAAAAGAGAAAGAGTAAGTTTAGAGGTAGAAGTGTGAAATTGAGTAAGTTTATATGAAGAAGTGTAAAATTTAAAAAGTAAGGGATCTAAGAATAATTTTAAAAAGATTAAAGTAGAGACTAATGGGAGCTTGGCACTTATTTTCTCTAGAATATGCATGAGAATTAAAGAAAATTTAAGGAAAATGGAGAGAAGTTGGTTGGCCACTTCAAATCCCTAAAAGCAATCATTTTCTCCTATTTCTAATCCCTAAACTTCCCCTAAAAAGGTGCAACCTGTGATTTGTAAAGAGAGAATTTAGAGGTTACTAATTAGGGTAATTGCTTTCTCTTTATCTCTCCCTTTGTTTCTTGTTAATTAATGATTTCATTGAGGAAAAACAAATGGATTTCTTATGCTGTAACATCATATGATTCATTCTTTGTAGAAGGGCAATCAAGCAAGGGAAATAAGAAGGAAAGAGGAGAAGATTGAAAGATAAAAGTGCACACAAAAAAGGTATGGAAATATCTCATCAAATGTAAATATATGTCCTTTTGTAAGGAATATTTGATGTGTAAGAAATGTTGTGATGAAGTAATGATATGAATACAAGGAATCCCTTGGATATTAAAAATCTATTTAGGGTTCACTAGACCTATTAGGACTGTTTGGGATCTATTGATAATGGTCATTTATATGATAATTTTAGTATGTTTTTAGGTATTTAATTAAGTTAATTTTGTGTTAATTAGGTTTGATTTGAGTTTAATTTGTTAGTTTTATGTTTTTGGAGTTAATTGTAAATTTTGGTGTTTTTCAGGGTTAATTTGCAAGAAAAAGGACTTAATTGTAAAAAGGCAAGAAGATTTGGGTCAAAACTGTAAATTTGGAAAATTCATGTTAAGATATTAGCGTGAATTCTAGAAGAGTTATACGTGCCCACGTGAAATGTAAAAGGAAGGATCACATGGCCACGTGAGAGATTGAATAAAGCTAGACGTGACCATGTGTGAATTATCAAAGGGAGATGAGTGGCCATGTGAAGAAGAGAAGAAGAGAAACAAGTGACCACGTGATTTGAAGAAGAAACCAAAACATGGCCATATGTTTCAAAGAACAAAATTACATATGGCCACGTGAAAGACTAAAAGGAGAAAACAATGCATAGACGTGACCACGTGGATTCCCAGTGAAGGAACACACGTGGCCACGTGTGGAAGAGGAACTAAATGAGCCATGGTCACGTAGAAATACAAACTAAAAGCCGTGGCCACGTGATCTGATTCTCCAATTGCGCGAAGGATTTTTGATTTCCTGTTTTGAGCAGAATTCACTTCCTATTTGGTTTCTGCAGTTTTGGAAGAAATCTACCACGTTTTTGCCTATAAATAGAAGACTTAAACACCGAAGAAAGAATCCAATCTTAGAATCTATTAGAGAAATCTTAGAATTAGGCTTAGTTTATTTTACATTGTTTTTCTGTTTTTCTTTTCAACTTTGTCTTTAATTTTTAATCATGTTTAGTAAATAGTTTTTCTTCTTTTGCTAATGGAACTTTAAAATCTTAAATTTTCATTGTTATGACTTTGTTTTGAGCTTAATTTCAATATCGGTTGATTATTTCTTGGTTTTAAGCATATTCTTATCCTTGATTGTGTTGAGATTGATTGTTGGTTTATTGAATAAATAACTAAAAATTGGTTTTGACATAGTTAATGATTTGCATGTTTTTGGATTAACTCTTTAATGTTTATGCATGATTATTATCTGAAATATGAGATGATTATGTGTGAATTTTATTGGTTAATACTAAGAGAGGAGGAACTAAGAATGAATTGGAGTTGAATCACTTGAGAAAGGCTTCAATGAATATTTAGGAAGTTAAAACTAGTTTTTCATGCTAAGTATTAGATTTGTCTATGAGTTTAATACTAAGAATGATATACTTGAATAAAGATATCTTGCTTTACTACTAGTTTTTCCATAATCACTGGTGTTTCTATTGAATTTAAGTCATTACAATGAAAGTTAAGGTGGATAGTTTCTTTAGCAAGAGAATTCCAGTTATTGCTTTGTTTTTAATTCATGTTTTAGTTTTTGTTTTGTTTAATTGTTTATTTTATTTAATTTTTGCTTTTAAATCAAAAACATTTGGGAAACAATCTCGGATTAATTTAATTCATATATAGGTATTATACTTAGCAATCCATGTTCCCTTGGGTACGATATTTGGGGTCTTAATCTATATTTCCCTGTATTACTAGCCGATCTAGTACACTTGCTAGACACCGGTCATCTATCTCAAGTTAGCAAAGGGAAAATTGAGTGATTCTAGTTTCTATAGAAACTAAACTCATATACCTATATTTCTTATGAAAATCTCACAACCTGAATCTTATTATATGATAGTAAAAATTGAGTTTGAATTCTATGTGTGGCTATTGTTCTGTCATTGGGATAGTATGTGGTTTTTGTTGAATATATTGAGATTTACATGTCAAATTGGGGTGATTTTTGATGTTTTGGAAACTAGAAATGTAGAGGAATAACATTTCGAAGGCTATTTTGGCTAAAAATGATTTATTTCATGTCTAAAAGTATGTACAAGTTGGGACTGGAAATCAGCCTTTGGGCAGAATGGACCTCACGATCAGTAGGTATGACCTACTGACCGTGAGATAGTTCAAATTTAGTCCAGAATCGAAACGGAACTTATCTCATGATCAATAGATATGACCTAATGATTGTGACCCCCCTCCCGCAACCTATGTCATGGTCAGCACTCTTTTGGTATTGATCGTAAGGTAGTTTGGAGTTAGTACAAAATCAAAATGCAACCGATGTCATGATTAGCAGCCATTACCTAATGATGTTTTAGAAACTAGAAATGTAAAGGAATAATATCTCCATGTATCCATAGGAATAATACCTCCAGGTATTCATATAATCAATACCTATAGGGAATCCACTACACCCATTATCCACACCCATAGAACTTAGGTGGGCATTCACAGAAAGAAATTTGTTGATAAGAAATGGCTAATTAATATTGTGATACATTTATTCTCATTGATGTTTGGTTAATGTAATTGAATACGATTCTTTATTATCAATTGGCAAAGAGAACAAATATATTTTTGTATCAATATATGTTTGAGTATGCTTGAGAATGACTATTATGAGTGGTCATTCACATATTGATTGTTCCCCACTAAGCTGTATAGTGTAGTACAGGTTTTTATCCGTGTAGGTACTCTAGTTGATTTTCTCCAATAGGGGTTTGATCTACAACAAAAATGCCAATCTTAGGAGGAGTTAATGTATGAAGGCATCATCTTTTGCTTTTTCCCTTGTACATTTCCATTTTGTACTAAATCAAATAGTTGTAAAGATATAGAACAGTTGTAAAGTTTAATATAATTAGTAATTTCTTTTTGATATAAATGTTATATAATATGATGCTATGATTAGAAACGTAATGATTAATATGATGATAATGAACATGAATATTTTAATAGAATCCCTAGGGTAGTTTTTTCAATTTGGCCATATCGCTAGCATATACTTTTTTAAAGGATTCGGTTTCCTCCCACTTCGTGAAGCAGTATATGGCAACTATGATAAAACTATATCCATTTGATACTGATGGATGGATCATACCTATGATTTTTATACCCCATGTAATGAATGGCCAAGGCAATGTAAGGTTGCATAGCTTAAAAACCGACAAGTGTCTTAAGTTCATATACTATCGGTACTATTGACATTCCTTCACAAACTTATAGCAGTTTGTATCCATTGTAAGCCAAAAGAACCCTTAGTGTATGATCTTCTTTGCTAAAGCTAAACCATTCATGTAAGCTCCACACTCCAGTATATACCTCCTCTATAACCCTCTTAGCTTCTTTCTCATTCAGGCACCACAACTGAATACTGTCAGGCTATCTCTTTTAAAGCACTCCACCTACATTAATAAATTGAGTAGATAGCTTACGGATTATTCTTTAGTCATTTTCAGTAGCCTCTTCTAGGAACACTGACTTCTCTAAGTAGTTTTAGATATCATAGTATCAAGGCTTCCCATCATCCTCCTCAATATCCATTACTTGTTCAATTTCGAAGTATGGCTTGTTAGAACTAGAAATTAACATGAGCTTCATGGTTACCCACTTCAGATTCTCCATATTTTGATACTAAGGTAGGTATGGCATCTGCAAGTGGGTTCTCATCCCAAGGCACTTATCCAAAGGTACATACCTCAAATTGACTGCTCAAGGCTTTCAAGCACTTGATGTAAGGCATCAGTTGTATCAGTCATTCTTCCTTTACAGACCATTCACCCATCACCCAATAGACTACCAAACATGAGTTTTCAAATACCTCTGCAAAATTTACCCCCACAGCCAACAAAGCCTCTAACCCAAATATGCAGGCTTCATACTCTGCTTCATTATTTATGGCTTTATACCTCAACATTTTTGTTAAGGGAAGATTTTTTCCATCTGGGGTCACTAGAATTACTCTACTCTAGCACCTTTGTTGTTCTTGGCCCTATAAATATACTTGCACTATTATGACTGCAATATCCTCATGAGAAAACTTATAGACCCCTTCTGTTCCTTTTAATGGTTAATCAACTAGGAATTCTGCTATAACTCTCCCTTTGATGGTTATCCTAGTGATATACTCAATGTCAAACTCTTACAGGAGTATTACCATCTATCCATCTTCCCTAAGAGTGAAGATGCCTCTTGTAGGTACCTAAAAGGACTCAAAAATGTCATTTACTATGCCAAAAACACCTTACAAGATAAGATAGAATGGCTGCCATTTGAGAAATAAGAAACCAAAATAAACCCATCTAGACCACCCAATTGACCCGATTGAGATAAAAATCTTTGGATCGAGCAAAAGAAAAGAACCTGACGAGGACAAACCATGTCCCCACCGAATTACTCCCCATTTTATCCCCAATTTGAGTTTTACATCCCCAACACATTTAAAAGATTTTAAACATAAAAATAGGGGTAATATGTGTCATGAAATATATATGTGAAGCATAATGGAAAATTGAAATAAAGTTATAAAATAAACCTTAATATAAAAGATTGTAGCACCCTGATATAAAAATAATCTTAATATAATTTACATGAAATATTATTACAACATATATTTAAATCTAGCTCTACATATGTATCTCACAAATAAACATAGAGATGATTTCCTTCACAACACAGTCTCATCAATACCTAGTGACTATCCCTTTAAACCTCTGTCTATGACCTTTAATACCTGCACATAGTAAACAACTGCGTGTTGAGCATATAATGCCCAATGATGGATACCCAACTAATGAATTTCACAAATATATACATATACAATTAAATTTTTGTGCCTAAATGACTCGTACCCTTCTTATCTTAATTTATGTCTATTCTTTTTCTTCTTTATTTTTCATGCAAATTAGTCAATCTCATACTCAATTGCTTTTCTCTACTTTATTTTATGTTACACATTAATTATTCATATTCATGTTATATATCCATAACTCGACTCATATAATAATTTTTGTATGTTCATTTTTTCTTATATATCATCAACATATTTGTATTCATTTATGCCTTTCAATTTTATATTTATTATCTCATAACAAATATCTATGTTTCACACATCATCCTCATTTGATCATCCAATTCTATTCTCATTTAAATGCTTAATTCATACATTTTCTTTAAGATTTTATTAAATTATTCTTATTCCTCTTCTAATATCTAAATGTGGTCATTATCTATACACACTCATTTTACAAATGATTATCTTCTTTGTAATTTACCTATTCTCTATTTCTTAATTCTTCATGGCCAAATTCTAAATTACCTTCATACTACTTCTAATATTTTACTTATCTTTGCCAATTCTCTACTAATTCATGGTTTTTACTCATTTTTTTTTTCAATTTCAATCAGCTCCTTTTTATTTTCTTTTTAGTCCTTCACTATAAATTTTCCTTCCATTTACCCCCCTTATTTTCTAAATTTCTTGTTGTAATATTCAAATTATCTCTTTAATTTATCTTATTATTTAATTTTTATCCTTTACTTATTTACTTCACAATTTGAGGGAAAATTTTCTTTTAGTCCCTGAACTTACTTTAGCAGACAACGCAATAATTATTATGCTAATATACCTTTTTGCTCCCTTTTGGAACTTTTATTTTATTTTTATACTTTAATTTACATTTTGGACCTTCTAATTTCTTCATATGATTGCAAATTACTATTTGGTCCTTGAAACTTTTCCTTAGTTGCATTTCTTACTCTTTTTACCAT
This sequence comes from Excoecaria agallocha, assembly GCA_037975025.1. NCBI lineage: Eukaryota > Viridiplantae > Streptophyta > Magnoliopsida > Malpighiales > Euphorbiaceae > Excoecaria > Excoecaria agallocha. The sequence goes on from CM075817.1 coordinate 21,686,951, forward strand.
GTTAACTCTTATAACCACATTATTAATGTAAATTTATCATTTTACTATTAGTTTTTTATGTAATTATATTTTTTCCCTTTATTAATCACTTAATCACATTTTTTTCTCTATTCACTATTTTATCACACATTTGACATCTTTTTATGTCTAATTTATCATTTAGTCCTTATTTTTTTATGAAATTACAATTTTACCCTTAGTCGTGTCCAGTGAAAACCCTCAAACCAAATATGTGGGATAAGGATTCTAATGGTCCTCAATGAACTGGAGGGGCCTTTAAGAGTGACCAACTCTTTCAGGATGTATTAAGGTATCACTTGGGGTGATTAACTTCTCAATTGTGAACCTATTATGTGTTGAGGGATCACTTGGGATGATCAACTCTTCAACTATGAATCTAATATATGCATTATCCAAATCACTCATTATTTTATCATGGTATTTGTTTCTATGGCTAGCCATTCTACTTTAAAATATTGGATTTCTTAATGTGCACTAAGGGTAAATATTTTATTTCACATTATGTCATGTATTTACATAACTTTTCATACATTGCACATTATGCCAACATTCTCATTTGTTCATTTCTCATCCATTCACTCCCATCATGTATGTTTTCATAATAATCATAAATAATAACATCCAAACTTGATGAAAATATGCCATTTTCACCATGTGTACCATTCGACTAAGTAATGTACATAAGCATACATCATGATTTCTCATGCATTATCATGTCCCATATGCTTTTATGATCATTTCAAGCATTTACATAGTGATAAATACTTAAGTTACACTAATAACCATTTTACACATAAGTGAACATCATTATGTACATTTACACTATATTATATCTAAATTAAATCTTTAGTTCCAACCAATCATACTAGTTTATTCATCATTATAACACTTATTTCATGTCAAATATTCAATTAATCATCAAATTAGCATATAGTATACCTTAGGTTACAATTTGACCACATTATATTTTATCTTATTTTGACTGTCTGCTTCATCAATTATTCTTCATTTCATGATATTTCATGATATTATCTTAAATTATTTCACAATTCTACCTAAGGTTTCATAGTTACATAATAGGTTTTACTTCTAATCTCCCATTTTTAATCATGTTTTCACAAACTAACTTTTCTCAAATCTCATTATTTAAGTTTTAATTACACTTATTTACCATAAGTTTAAATTAAACTTTAACATACATACAATAACCCCAAGTTACAAAACCTAAATCCTATGAAATAATTTAGTTTAGATATCCACATACCTATTTTCCAAACTCTTTATTTTCCTCTTCCTTTCTCACCTTTTTCATCTATTTGCCTTTGATTTCACTTGGTTTCTTTTGAAATTCTATGTTCGTTGAATTCCCCCATGGATTCTTTCCTTAATTTTTTTAAAAAATTTTTCCCAAAACCCTTTTTCATAATTCCATCTATTATCTCGACTTAAAATGGGCCATTAAGATAGCTATTGATGAATTTAAGGCCTTAGAATTATTTAGGACATGAAATTTGATTGAATTTGGTGGAATTAAGTTAAAGAAAATGGAAAAAAATGAAAAATATGATGGGTATGTGTGGGATGGTAACGAAGAGGAGGAAATTGGGAGAATTCCCTGGAGAATTCTGATTTTTAAGCTATTTATATGCCTTCATGAAACTCTAGGATTATTTCACTATTTAATCCAAAAGCCCACATCATGCCACTAGTCATCCTCTCCTCAATTACGACCCATTTTGAGTCACACTCTTTGGAAGTGAATGATGAGTCACTCCTTTAAGTCACTCCCATAAGTCACTAATGAGTCATGGGTGTGAGTCAACCCTATTTAACCGAAATAATCAAATAACCTTTGTTTTCATTGTTGTTTGAATCTTAATGTTTCTTTCATCTAAATCACCCAAAAATTGACCCAACATGTGGAAAAAATATTAATTAAGATATATTTAAAATTCCAAGTCAATATGAGTTTGTTTTGATATACTTCTAACTTCAAAGCTAAAATTTACCGATCCAAAATCTGAAAATTCAAAGTTGTCAAAAAAATTATTTTTCACTTCTAAATATTAATTAGGATTATTTCTAGTATATTTGGATAGATAAAATAATTCTTGGAGGTCTATGCAATATTTTTGAGCCGGTCAAAGTATTGGTCAACCCTTTTTGATCCGGGTAATTATTTCACTGTCCAATTAGAGGGCCTATCCAACTTCAATTTTACCTCAAATTATATTATTAGAATCATATTAATTTATGGTTCCTAATGGTAAAGAAATATTTTTACAGGTTTTGGATACCATTCATCCTGATATACTATTTTTGGTCTGAAAAATACTATTCATAAACATGGAAATTTTGTGCCATTACAGGGAATATAAGCATATTAGTTAACTTAAGTTACCACTAAGCCCACATATCAACTTTATTCATGTAAACCAATGTGACTAAAATATATGAATACAAATGAAGGCATAAACATATTGCTTGAAGATGCATATGTACATAAATGTACACATGAATATGTATGATTAAGGATGTTTCAATAATGGGATGTATACATATATGAGTATTTACATTCTTAAGAATATACATTGATGATCAAAGTTACACTATTGTGATTATTTATGGATACTTATATATGAACAAATGTACATAGTAATGAATTAAACATGATGAATGAAATGATATGAAAGATGAATCAATGCCTACATTTAGAGCTTAGTTGTAGATAGATAGGCATGCCTATAGGGCACAGTTGGGGACTACAGTCTTTATCCTTTTAGGTCCACATATTTGATACCTTTGAGTATCCACGAGATTAAATACCTACGGGTATTCATATGATTGATAACTACAGGTATCTATAGTACTCGTTATCCACACCTATAAAATTTAAGCATGAAATTACAAGAAATGATAAAGAGATAAAGTATATGCTAATTAATAATTTAATGAATGATTGAACTTGTATTACAAGATTGTCATGGCATTGTTTTTCCCTTTAATTGTTGAAGTTGCTTTTGTAATTAATGTGAGTGTGTTATTATTATATCGTGTTCATACTTGTGTGCTTGGGAATGACCACTATGAGTGGTTGATCAAATATTAATTATTTCCCACTAAGCTTTAGAGCTTAGTACGGATGTTTATCTGTGTAGGTACCCAAGCTAGGACTCCTCCACAGGGACTTGATCTATAAAAGGAAGGCCAACACTAGAATTAGGAAGAGTTGAAAGTACGAAGTTTGTACTTTTGCTTTTATCTTTGTACATAAAATTTGTTTTTAGAAAGTGATGTAATGTAATATTGGTAGGACAAACCTAAATTTTGTAAAACTTAATAGTATATATATTGAATTAGTTGAATATGGGAATATGCATGCGAAATGTTTAATCTTGGTAATGGAATACATATATATGAGTTTACAACATGCAAACTAGGTATATTCCTCAATAATAAATGTAAAGGACAAGTAAATAGGGTATAGTTAAGATTTATGTGATATGTATGGTAACAAAAGAAAGGTATCTTGAGTAAGCATTACATTTTTGGTATCAGGGCATGGTTTAGGTGGTTTTGGCTAATAAAAGCTTAGGGATATGTATACATAGATTATTATTTATGTTAGCCTTAATGCATATGTCCCTATTTCTTATAGATAGTACATTATATAGGGATCTAGGGAAGAAGTAGAAGAAACTATCGAGAGCAATTTTCCCATGTGATCTAATCCTTTAAATTTAGAATCTTTAGCTTCTACCCAGGGTAAAGTACCTGTTGCGGTCCCTGGGGAAACATTGTTAAAAATTTCCCAGAATATGGTTTAGATTTTGCAAAGGATGACTACACCTAAAGCTCCTATTGCAGAGATTAGAAAACATAAAGTGGAAGAGTTCTTAGGTACTACTCTGGAGGAGTCTAAGAAAGAAAATTTTTGGCTAGAGAAAGTTAAATGAGTATTTGATGAAGTCCAGTGTCTAACTAGTTAGAAGGTAACTTGTACTATTTTCTTACTTTAAAAAGCATCATACGATTGGTGGAAACTGGTGCATAAATAGCCCTAATTACATGACCCGCTTACTTGGGAGTTCTTTAAAGAAAAGTTTAAAAGAAGTTATGATACTGAAGCCTATAAAGAAGCAAAGTTGAGGTATTTTTTTAATTTAAAACAAAGGGGTATGACTGTGGCTGAATATGAAAAAAGAGTTTAGCAGTTTAAGCAAGTATGCACCAAAATCAATGTTGACTAAAGTTTTTAGATGCTGACAGTTTGAAGAGCGCTTCAATGATCAAATTAAAAAGCATTTGATTGGACCTACATCTTTACAACCTATGAAATACTATCAACTTGTTCAAATAGCTATTTAAATAGAAAATCTGAACTGGCTAAGAAAGAAAAAGAGTGAAGAAGAAGTTTTCCTAGAGATGGCTCTTTGATAGGAAAGAGACCCAGAGGTGCATAGGGTAACTAACCCACTGAGTCTATTAATAGCCTTGCTACCAGGGAATGATGATAGAAGCCCTCTACAGCATCCAAATCTAATAGGGAGATGATTACAGGAAAAGGTAGAGGGTTGCCACCAAAGTGTTTATACTGCTCTATAAAGCATTGGGGTATATGTAGAATGTTAACGGATGCTTATTCTCTATGTGGCAATACTGACCAATTCATGGCTAATTGGTTGATAAAGGAAGAACAAAGGTCTACATAACAAGGTAGTATAGGAGCTTCTAGTGCACCCAAGGAAAGCTAGTATGGTGGTTGATAACTTGAGTCGAAAGATAATAACGACCTTGATGTTACGCAATGGGGATGGAAATTTGCAACAAATAAGGCATTGATAGCTCAATTGAAGGCACAACCCAATATAAGATATGCAATAATTAATGCCTAGAAAAGTGATGAAAAACTAAAATGGATAGTTCAATCCACATCTGAAGGAAATCAATCAAAGTATTCAATAAGGGGGGATGGAAGCGTGTATTATTGTAATAGGCTTTGTGTACTAAATAATAAATAATTAAAGAAAAACTTGTTGCATGAAGTGCACAATACGGTTTTACCATGCATTCTGGTGGTAATAAGATGTACTAAGATTTAAAATAGTTCTACTAATGGCAAGGAATGACGAGAGATGTAGTGGAATATGTTTTTAAGTATCTGACTTGCCAACAAGTGAAAGTTGAGCACCAACTCCCCTAAAGGTTGTTGAATCCCATTCCAATTCCATAATAGAAATTGTAGGCACCGTGACCTGACTAGCCTGGATCAAGGTTATCCGATGATGAAAAAAATATTATTATGTCATAGACAGTAAGTTTGGATCTCAAAGCTTCGATTGCGAATTTATCTCACTTTCTCAATAATGTCAGATGCCTATATGTTATTTGAGAAGCACCCATTTATGGTTCCCTTTATCATGCACAGGTCAAATTAGGGGTATTTTTGGACTTCTACTCGAGGGACGACTGTCTTTCATCGAGGGATGCCCATCTGTGGCTCGTTTTCCAAAATTCCCATATTTCTGAAATTCAAAAAGGGGATAACTCTTAAAAAAGGATTTCATATGGATTTATTAGGGATTTTTCTTCAAATTTGGGAAGTTAGAGTTGGAATCCAACTCCAACTCTAACCTAAGTATAAAACCTAAAATTCTAGGGTTTTCTAGTGGAGGAATAACTTTTTTATAGTAGGCCACCTTAGGGAAGAAGAAAACTAATTCATTTCTCTCTTTAAGACTTAAATGCTCTAACAATCTCTTTAATTTAAACAAATAAAACACACATGAATTCCATTGGATTTTTCTAAAAAACAAAAATCACAAATTGGAGTAGAGATCCAAACTACAAGATTTTTAGAGTCAGAATATCTGCTGAGGGTAATATTCTAGGCTTTTTTTATACTTTCTTTCTCTAGAATTATCGTGTATATCCATGTTGGTTTTTTGAAATAAACATGTTTAAATGTTGTATTTTAGTAATATGCATGTCTAAATTGCAATGTGATGTAAATCTGGATTAAAGATCATGTAAAGGTATGATTAGAATTAGGATTCCTCAATCACTGTAATTTTAAGCTTTTTTCCCTTATTATGTAATTCTATATTCTAATATGTTTTCATTGAATCCTATGCATGATTTGACATTAAAACACTATATTGGCATGATTTAGGACCTAATAATCATATATGTAAGGTTAAAATATGCTTTTTATGATTTTTGCATGTTTTTGGCTTCAAGGTTCTGCACCATGTTCTATCCAGCGAGTGACATATAGGAAGATGACTTAACGGATGCCTATCTATCAAAGCGACAGACAGGACATCATGAGCTTTCTTTTTGTCCTATCTTTCACCTAGTTTGGGGTATCCCACGCATGTTTAAGGACATTTGTGGCTCTTTTTGGGTATTTTTTTTGCATATTTCATGTATTTTATATATTGTATGCCATTTATTTGATTTTTATGATATTAAGGCATCATCCTATATGATTCAATTCTTTGTGTAATCTGGTTTTGTACTATGTAATTAAATTTATCATTTTCTTTGTTAATGCTAATTTATTTTTCTTTTTATGTGGTTTTTTTTCGAGTATATAAATCTTTTTACCTTGGAGGATTATGTGGGGTTTTTACATCGGGAATCATGCTTTTGATTGGATAACCACCTTCATCCCATCCAGTTAACCCACTTGATTATTCTTTTATCATTTATTTATTTATTTATTATCTTTATTTTATTTAGTTATTATTTATTTTATGTTTATTTATTTATTTGATATTACTTTTGGAAGTAATTTTCTTTTGAGGATATAATAGTTAGTAAAAAAGGGCTTTTGTGCACTTTAAGAGGAAATGACACTTAAAACATTTTCTATTAATCAATTGGGTTTTCCTTCAAAACTTGGACTAATGTCCAATTCTTCATCCAAAACCAAACAAAGGGAACAAATAAAGATTTTTATAAAATATATATATGAGGGAACCGATATTTCTAATCCAAATAAATATCTTAATTTATGTATGTATTTACTCTTCTTACTGGACAATTTGCTTCTGTAGTAAGTATAAGTAGTTGATTTATTTACTTATTTATTACTTTTCATGATTGATTGAGATGTTTATTTAATTCTTACACTTTTGCATTATGTGAGAAAGGATAAGGGATCAAGTATAAAACTTAATTATAAAAGAACACTTAACCAAGATGCCTAATAAAAGTGATGTCCTGAACACCAATCTCTATATCATTAGGAGATATATTTTGTTAATATAAGCATGATGGTATTTAAAATATGAGTTAAATTCCCTTATTCTCTAGGTTTAATATTAGAACAAGGCTAGTTTCTAAAGAAAGAATGAAGTAGGATGGAGCATAAAATGCACCTACAATTCATTTAGGAAAAAAAAAGAAACTAGTAGATAATGTGCCATCGCAAAGGGAATATGAACAATAAGTTACATCATGCGATGCTTAGATTCTTAAAAAATCTCTTACGATATGGTGATATCGTTTCTATTCATAATTTAAGCTACTTATATTGAAAATTATCCTACCTTAACCTCAGCCAAGATACAACCCTTGTAAGACCCTTTTGATTTCATGTATTATTTTATAATAGTATTAGAGATGTTTACTAATTACAAGCTTATGGTAGGCAATGGCATATTTAAGAAATGAGAGAAATACTAACCCATAAACACATCGAGTGATTAAGTGCTTTAAGAATATAGTGTTTGAGTGAGAACTACTTTAGGCAATACTTGGTGTGAAATAATGTTTACATGTGTTAAGATATTCAAGTTCTTAAGTTCACACATTCTTGTGTTTTGCAACTTTATAATTTTTCAAATGTGTATGGTTGTTTAAGTTTAATGGATAATGGTTTTGTTTGAGACTTTGCATACTTGGGCTAAATTTATGAAGAGATGAACGGTTCTGTATGTGGTTTTCAAATATTTTCCAAATATAAATGTGAGCTCCAAAAATGTATGTTTGTGTTGTTTACTTGTTTGTTAGGTTTTGCTTAGAGACAAGCAAAAATTTAAGTCTGGGGGTTTGATATGAGCCTAAATAGCTCATATTTAATATATGTTGTGTTACCAAAATAAATTTTAGTTATATTAAATTGTGCTAGAATTAGGTGTGTTTAATGTTTTTGTCAAGTTTTGTGTATGTAGCCAAAAAAGTGAGAAAAAGGTGAAGGAAGAGAGAAAATATAGCTTCACGAGCATGATGGTGAAGCCAGGTCACAATGGGGTGTAGAAGAGAGCAAAGGCGACAGTGCAAATAAAGAGTTAACAAAAGAATAGAGCATGATCTATCGCAAGCGCGACAGGTGTCGCGATCCTGTTGCAATCATGACAGATGACAGTTGAACTTGAAAAGTCACCAAAAAGGGCACCAAACTTCACCAAGGGTTGCATACCTATAGAGGGGCATTTGAAGTGACTTGATTTCTTGGAAAATTATATATATCTTGGAAGTTATTTTGAGAAAGGAAGGAATCATTAGATTGATGAATCATTTATTTTTTTGGTGTGAGATTGTAACAAAAGAATAATAGCTTAGGTTTTAATTATTAGTTTATTTTATGTTTTGAAAAGAAGGCAAATACAAGGAAGAAGACTACACTTGGTGAAAGGAAGAAGGGTTGAGAGATCCCCTTCTTTTATATCTAATCTTTACTTCTTTGTTATTATTATGAATACTTTTTAGGAACTTGAATGTCGTTAATAATATTTAATAATTTCTCTTTTATTTATCTTTGTATGTAGAATTTGCTATTAAAACTTTATTAGTATCATTATAAGTTAAGGAAAAAGACCTTAGTGGCAATTTCTTCTCTAAAAATCATCAAAGTGGTTATAAGTAAGAGAGTTACAAGAGCAACCTCTTTCTTATAGTTAATAGAAAATTCATTATCAAAGTATAGTTTGAGAGATCACATGTGGAGATAATTGCTATAGGTTGGTTTTTAATCTTTGAATGTGTGTTTATGTAATTCTAGTCTACTTGCGAGAGCGGCGATTTAGAACCATAAATGCATGTTTAAGGCATAATTTAGTCTAGATGCGAGAGCTACGACATAGAATACTATTCCAACTTGGCTTGTATGATAAAGATTAAATTCTAAATAAAATAGAAATAACAAGTTTCATATTTCTATATATGTTACATTCATCATATTCATAAGTCTTCTCTGATTATTAATAAAGTAGAATAATATTTAGTTTAATATGATATAGTATTAGTTTTAACTTGCAAATTTATGAACATTATAAACAAGATTAAAATTGAGTAGTAATAGTAAAAAATACCAATAAACATTTCTCATGGGATCGATATCTTTTGTACTATAATTAGTACACTGTATGCTTGCAGAATTGGCTTTTAGAAAAAACACAACAATATTCCTAAGGTAATAATCCTCTCTCTCACTTCTCTCTTGCTCTCTATATGAAGGCCTAAAATTGATGGAATAAATATATATGTATATGTGTGATTTGTTGCATGTAGAAGGAGAAGCAAATGAGAAGCAAGAGAAGGCAATTGAGAGGAGTTAAAGAAGCACTTTGGGTTGCATAAAAAGGTATGGGAACTTTTAATATTTTACAATAGAAATGGTGTATTGGACATTTAAATGAGAAAGGATCATGATTATGATGCTTGTTTGTGTATAAGAGATGAAATATGGAAAGTATTTTTGAAATAGGAAAATTCTATCATAGGTTTCACTTGACCTAGCATGACTGCTTTGCTCATAAGTGAAGTTGTAGAGATCTAAATTGAGTAATTCCAATTGGAAACTAAATTAGACTCACAGACCTAAATTGTTTATGAAGAAGTCAAAGATCAATTCTCCGTCTAAGATTGTTAAAATATAGCTTGAAATTTGGCAATGTCTACTGCCCAATCACTAGGACTAGGCTGCACTGTTTTATTAATATCTCAAGATTTATATGCTTAAATGGAGTAATTTTTAATGATTTAGAACTAGAGACATAGGGGAATAACTTTGTAGAAGGCCACCTTGCTCAAAAATATCATTTACTATGTCAAAAATAGCTCATAAGATGAGGCAAAATGGCTATCGGTTCAGAAAAAAAGAAACAAAAATCAACTTGGTTGGACCACCCATTTTACTCGATCAAGACAACTTTCTGGATTAGGTAGAAGCAAAGAGCCTGTTGGGGATATAACATGTCCCCATTGGGTCACTCCTCATTTTATCCTAAACTTGAGTTTTACATCCTGAAACACTACCGAAACTCATCCAAACTTCCCCAAACATATTTAGAGCAATTTAAACATAAAAATAGGGATAATATGTGTCCTAATATATATATATATATATATATATATATATATATATATATATATATATATATATATATATATATATAGACAAAGAGAGAGCATACTTAAATATTGAGATAAGCTTATAAAATAAACCTTAATATAAGGAAACATAAGCATATGAGTTAACTTAGGCTGCCACTAAGCCCACATATCAACTTTATGCATGTAAACTAATGTGACTAGAATATAAGAATACAAATGAAGGCATAAACATATATGCTTAAAGATGCATATGTACATAAATGTACACATGAATATGTATGATTAAGGATATTTCAATTAAGGAATGTATACATATATGAATGTTTACATTCTTAAGAATATACATTGATGAGCAAAGCTACATTATTGTGATTATTTATGGATACTTGTATATGCACAAATGTACACAATAACGAATTGAATATGATGAATGAAATGATGCGAAAGGTGAATTAATGCCTGCATTTAGAGCTTAAATATGGATAGATAGGCATGCCTATAGGGTGCAAGTACAACTACCATAGTTTTGACCTCATTTGGGTCCACAGTTTGTCCTTGTTTGCGACCACAGTCTTGACCCTTTTGGGAGTACATGTTTTATATCTTCAGTATCCATAAGATTAAATACCTATAAATATTCATATGATTAATACCTACAGGTATCCATAACACACGTTATCCATACCCATAAAACTTACGTAGGCAGTCATAGGAAATGATAAAAAGATAAAGCATATGTTAATCAATAATGTAATGTATGATTGAACTTGTATTACAAGATTATCATGACATTATTTTTCCTTTTGATTGTTGAAATTACCTTTGTAATTAATGTAATTGTGTTATTATTATATCTTATTCATGCTTATGTGCTTGGGAATGACCATTGTGAGTGGTTGTTCAAATATTAATTGTTTCCCACCAAGCCCTATAGCTTAGCATGAGTATTTATCCGTGTAGGTACCCAAGCTAGGACTTTTTCACTAGGACTTGAAATTATAAAGTTTATACTTTTGCTTTTATCTTTGTACATGACATTTTTTTAAAAAAGTGATGTAATGTAATATTAGTAGGACAAACCAAAATTGTGTAAAACTTAATAATATATATATCGAATTAGTTTAATATGGGAATAAGCATGAGAAATGTTTAATCTTGATAATAAAATATATATGTTGTTCCTCAATAATGAAAACCAGATATGTTCCTCAATAATGGATGTAAAGGATAGTTAAATAGGGCATGGTTATGATCTATATGATATGTATGGTAATAGGAGAAAGGCATCTAAAGTGCGCATTACATTCAATGTTTTCTTTTGCTTTCCTCGAGACTCTTCTTGGAGGGCACATGTATGTTAGGTCATCTCCAAAAGATAGCATAGGTGACCACTTTGATGTATGAGTTGGATCATACGTATTGAGTTTATGACTTCAACTTCAGGTTAGGAACATTTTCTCTTTCGCTTTTTCTCTATAGCCCACCTTAAGCACATTTGATCATGCACCTGGTTTGTTTCTTTCATTTAATTCTTAAATTATAGTTCCTTTATTTCTCTATCTCTCTCTATCTTTTATTTTTTCACTTTCCTCCTCTAAATCTCTCATCGAAGTTCGAGGTTGCTTGCCTTTTTAAACCAATTGTATTATGTTTCCTCACAATTTCTAGCCAAAGACTCCTAAGATTGTTTTTAGATCTTTCATTATGGTAGGAGTAGAATTGGGTAGTGCCACTAATTCCTCTTCATCAAACATATATTAGATGGTTTGTCTGCAAGGTTAATTGATAAGGTTCTTCTCTTTTCACAATCAATTTTGGCTGCCTATCATTATTGGTACAGTTACTTCCTCCAGTTTTAGAATGCATTAATTATCTCAGTGAATCTTCCATCAACCCTCAATAAAAGTACCAAATGATGGAATAATCTGACCAGATCGCCAAGATAAATTGAATATACAAATAAGAAGAACCTAGTAAGACTCGATGTTAGCACTTCAAATTTTAAGTCTAGGAAAAAAACTTAATTTTCACTTTAGAAGTTATTCATACACATATTTAAGTAATTTTAATGGAGTAGTTTAAAATGACATGGTTAATATGTGTGCCTATAGACATTGGATCCTGAGTCGGCCCCTAATCAGAGTTAGCTAATGAGAAAATGGTTTCTCATAAATGGATAAAGAGCAAAGGTGCTAGGATTTCTCCCTAGATTTATATTTTAAAATTTTTCTATTTCTTTTATGGGTTTTAAATGTTTAAAAGTATTTTTAGTGATTTTTTCCCTATATCTCTTTCAAATAATGCAAAACAAGAAAAATCAATTTTAAAACTTTGATCAATCTGGGGTATCTTAGCTTTATCTTAGCCTACCAACCTTATAATTAGGTGATTCTAAATCCATTTGAATCTTAAGAAATAGATCTAAAACATTGATAAGACACATAAACCTAGTTCAACCATTAAAGTTTTCAAAATTATGCTCAAACATAGGTGTCCCAAATCTATCCCACTTACCTGGACCAGTCTATAGTAATTTGAGAATAATTCCCTCTGTAGGTCTCCTATTAAGATAAATCCAATTTTAATAGAAAATAAACTTAATATTTAGAAACTTTTATGAAGAGACCATAACTTAAATCTAAATCTATTGTTCTCGATGATTTTTCAAAATTAAAAATTTAATTTTGTCTCTAAAAATTTCCTAGGAGTAGTATTCAGTATTTTGGCCTTAAATCCAAAAAATATAAATCCAAATTAAGTGATTTTTAATTCATTAGAAAGATAAGACATAGGGGAACAATAATTAGAAAAACACCTATCAACAAATGCTCATATTCAAGCCCAAAAATGGCAAATCATTTTGAGTTGGAGGTCAGTTGGCTGAGAAAAGGGGCAAAGTCAAAGTCAATTCACGGACCAGGTCCATGAGTTGACTCATTGACCAGGTCTGTGAATCACCCTAAACTGGTAAAATATGCCTAAAAATATTAGAAAAAATGGGAAAATATTAGTTTTAAATCTATCAGTTTAGGGATACACTACAAGAAAAAAAACCATTTAGCAATGGAAATTAGCAACGAAATCAGTGGTTGCTAATTTAACGATTGTTATTTTTTAGCAACAAAAATTTTATTTTGTTACTAAATCCAACCAATTTAGATTCAGTAAATTGATCAAAATTAGCAACGAAATCAAATTTCCATTGCTAAATTCACCCACCAATAAAAAAATTCACAATGATGAAATTCGTCATCATTCCGTCGCTAAAATTTATTACAATTTTTTAAATATTATTTTCAATGCGGAATACATATAGATAATATATTGCTGAACCACACTATTCCTGAACAATCTTTAAGCAAGCACAAATAACCAGGAATAATAAACAATAGCTAAATATTGATTATTTTGAAACTAGATACTTATTTAAGTGTACAACTAGTGGAAAGCTATTGTGCTTCACATTTATAGTATCTCAATAAATCAATTACCCAGCAACCAACATTTGAAGTTTCATGAAAACAAAAGGCAAGTCAATAATCACAATGGTCACTTAAAACAAAAATGAAATAGTAAAAAAATAAGTAAACAGAATGAAAATACAAGGCAGAGGATATTTTTTAATATATTTTAATGGAAATTTGGTAGCTTGACAATTTAAATATCACAACTAGAGAACAAGAAGTTCCAATTATGCATACAACTTTCACATAAATGATAATCAAACCAGCCATTTAGAAGCATCTAGCCTATGCCTCAACTTATTTATTTTAACTTGAGCTGCAGAAAGCCTTTCTTGGCAAGCAGCCTCAGCCTCATTAGCAGCTTTAACTCTCAACTCTAGACTATATATGTTCATCCAAAGCACACCTATGTGTTTCATCTTGAGAGTGTACCTTATGTTCTAATTATCTTATTTCAAGCACATTTCTGTACAAAAGTTCAAATATTACTTATGATAAAAAAAAATAAAAAGGTTTTCGTAAAGCATAAAGGAAATGGGCATAAATAGTTACAGGTATAGATAATTTCCCTACCAATAAGTAGAGGAAAGACTATAAGAAAAAAAGTATTAGGTGGGGAATGATGGTTAGTTTATGTTAAAAAATATATGACAGATTAAACATATTGTCATTAATGCAAACCAATTGACAACTCAAGCCAATTCGTTAACAATTATAGCAAAATTACTGCTTAAATAGAGCCTTGAGAAAATGGAAATATGATACACTTACTTGATGATGCTTTAGAGATGAATGGTAGTAAAGGGTAGAGATATGGCCACTTTTTACTACGAGTGAGAGTTTGAGCAAGCTGATCTCATGCAATTGTCCAACTGAACTAGGTGAAAGAAACTTACATAGCAAAAGTCCAATTAACAAGTGGTGGAAAATACCATACTATGATAAATTAATTTTGTTTCATTTTTGTAAAATTCAACAATGTCCAGTCAGGACTTCCATACATGATTTAACAAGGGGCATTTAATAGCAAGTGCAAAAATAAAGACAAAAAGAAACATCTAGCAACAAAGAACTTACAAATTCAGCAAGAATTTGAACCACAACAATAGCTTAACAGAAATAAAACAAAAATGAATAAAAGAAGAGATAATCTAGCCACCTTTTTGGTGTAAAACTTGATAGCAAAACCTCTAGGGTCTTGAAGAGTTTCAGGACTACCACGCTTAAGAATAACAGTAGAGAACCGGACAATAATAGGAGTCTGAACCCCAAGTGCTCGACGAAAATTAACACAAATGAGATGAGTAATATCATGAGTAACTTCAAAGAACCCATTGGCACTTACACCTCTTGCATGAACCATACACTTTGGAATTCTCTCCCTATCAAAATTAGCAAGCTTTTCCACCATGCGATAATCCTTACGCAGAATTGGCTTTTCGATGCAGTCAATAACCTGAAGAAACCTTACATTATCCAATTATATAATTTCATAGAGAAGACTAAATAAAAGAGAAAAGAATTAATTTAATCAATTTATTAAAATATCAAATTAATTCAATATCAAAAATTAAGAAAAATAGTTTAGTGAATCAATTGGTTATTCAATACCAAAACCACTTATTTCCAATGGCAATTAATATTATCTTAGTGTGAAGGACCATTTATGATAAAATAGATTAACATATAACAATGTTGCACCTTTTATGATAATAACAACAACAATAACAACAACAACAACAACAAAACACCTACAAACCACCACTAGCATTCAAAATATAAAGCACGTTAGAATGTATGATAGACAAATCAATTTGACACAAACACATATACATATAACAATGCAAATCCCATTTACCATAAACATATATACAAAGTATTATACAAATCCTCATGCATACAAACACCATTCGACCACTTGATGGTCCCATACTTACATAATGTTTTATGCTTCCTTTTTATGCCATACACATTTCTACATTTGCTTTAAGCATCATTATAGTGAAATACACTTAATTTACACTAAAATTCTTAAGTTTCACAAACTTCCATCATTATGTATACTTATACATATTCATATAAATTTATTATTTTTCACTTAAATCAATTCTAATCTCTCCCTCATGCCTTGTATTGTCTAATTACAACTAAATATTTCAACTAACATTAATTTACTTTACATTAGGCTAGGGTACATCATTTTACCACTTAGGCTTCCAATATTTCTACCTTGTTTTCTTTACTAATTCAAGTTCATATTAGTTTATTTTATCATTTTATTATGTTATATTAAATTATTTCATCAAATTACACTATTATGCATAGTTACATAATGTAAAAATTAAGGACAATTCACTAAAAATAATGAAATTGAATGTAAATTGTATCCACTAACTTCAATTTAGCTTGCTTTTCACCTATTCCTCTTTCTCTTTTCTTTTCGTCCTTGGCTTTTCCATTCCTAGTTCTTTTCCTTTTTTGGCTGAATTTGAAAGGAAGAGAAACACAAAATTAATTTATGATTTTAAGCAATTTAAAGTCACTACTATATTCTCATACTCATTTCCTACATGCTCATGCAATTTCTCTCCTCAATTCCCATTAAAACTCATAAAACCACAAAATTGTACCAAAGGGTTCTTACCTTATTTTCCTAATTTCTTAGTCTCCCTTTGATGTAAATCCTTTCCTAAGTTAAAGAAGATGAATTTTTAAGTATATGGCTAGAATTAGGGAGTATGATTAGGAGAGAGAGAAAGCTTTAATGAGAGAAAAATGGTGGAGAGGCCACTTTAGGGATTGTTTGGATTTTAAAGGAAAGAAGAAGGAAGAAGCTAAAATTTTTGAGAGACTTCTAGATATCTCTGTTGCGACCCTAGCAAGTGCACTAGATCGACAAGTAATAAAGTGGGGTATAGTTAGGACCCTCAATATCGAACCCAAGGGAAATGTGTGTGTGAAGACTGTGCAGATTAATTGTATGCTAAAGAATTCTCAATTGTTTGTGTGTATGAGTTGTTTGATTTATATAATGTAACTTTAAAGCTTAAGTATGTAATGTAGAGAAATTTAAATTCAATGTATTAAATTCTGAAAATTTGGCAAATGTAAAAATCTATAGAAATCAAGCGTTGCTCGGGTTCACTAATACACCCTATACCCAAATGTGAATAATTTTTTACCTAAAAGTATACATGAATGAACCCGGGATAACCCTTTTTAACCCAAGCGTCCCATTCTAGAGCCATCTATTCTAGTTGCTAAACGTCCCATTCCGGAGCCAGCCCAACAACTAGCCTAAACCCGGGTCTAAAATCCTAAGTTCGGTCTACCATCCCATTCCGAAGCCAGGCAACCCAAAACCCATCTATTTCACTCCCTACTCTAGTTTTAAAATCACAAATACCACACATCTAGAGTCCCATTCTGGGGCCATCCAAAATAGACGATATTCATGATAGAAAAACTAAGCAAAATTATTCATAAACTCCAATCTATTAGGCTCAATACCCATCAAGACATATGATAAACACCATTCATCCATGGATACAAAATAACCCAATAGATCAAAAATCAATGATAAACAAATAAGTACATGTGAAATAGACCATCCATTCATGTAAAAGTCAATTTGAGTTCAAGATTCACATTATGAGTAGGGGATTCAAAGATCCCTAAGCAACAAAAAGGACTACTCACAATCCATAATAAAATGAAAAGAGAAAAAGATAGAATAACCCCTGAAATTCATGGTGAAGAAAACCCAGCTGAATCCAAGCTCTTCAATCTCTTTTTCCAAAGCTTACAGGAAAAATGAGCTTCAAATATGTAGATTTATACTTGTAAACTATATATCTATGTTTAACCTATGTGTTTCTGTATAAATCCCTCTATTTTCAAGTATATCTATGTATCTATGTGTGTAAAATGAACAAAGAGCTCAAAGAAAGAAGAAAGAAAACTTAAAAACTAAAAATTACCCAAAAACTCAATATATCCCGATTTTGCAGAAAACTCCGCCTTATAAAGGTCAACATGGGTCACGGTTACTACTAAATCCGTGGTAACCGTGACCTCTAATGAAAAACCCTCTTTTAATTAAAATAGGTTACGGTTACTATGAAATTCGTAGTAACCGTGAGATGGCTCGGAGCTAAAATTCAAGATTTGGTCACTGTTACCATGAAATTCCTGGTAACCATGAGATAACTCTCCTTTTCATTTTGGACTGAAATTATGCCTCCCTCACGGTTATTATGAAATCCTTAGTAACCATGAGATGCTTCTCCTTTAGCTTCCGTACTGAAAACTCCATAGGTCACGGTTACCACCTTATCATGCACAATTTCCATGCTGACCGTGACAAGCTTCAAAATGGTGTGTTTTGACAGAATACATAGGTCACGTTTACTAGGAAATTCCTGGTAACCGTGAGGTACCTAAAAATCACAAAATTCTATCAAAAACTCTCAAAATCACACAAAAGCTAGAATTAACTGAGAATCGGATAAATTATTAAATGCTAGTAAAAACAAAGCAAAAGATGCTAAAAGATCAATGAAAACTAGACTCAAATTAAACTAAAACTAAATATGGAAATTGAGTTATCAAAATACCCCACACTTAAACTTTGCTTGCCCTCAAGCAAATGAATTATCCACAATCTTGAAAAACTCAAGACTTCAATTCAGAACAGGAAAAATTAGAAGTGCCAGAACAACACTTAGCAGAAGTCACTTAGAAGAAGAACTTCATCAGAAAGACTCAAATTGATCTATATCAAACAATTTCTTGTGTGTGTGTGTGAGGCTAAAACATATTTATTTTCCTTCAAAACCAAAACTACCAGTGAATTCCAGCAATCAAGTAAACATAGAATTATGACAATTTTGTGTTTGCAACTTAGAATAGTCATAAGCCTCTCCTTTAGCACCTGAACCACAAGGGTCATCTCTACTAAACAATTTAGAGCAAAACAGGATCACCAGGGCTTACATTAAGGTTGTAATGGGGATAAGGCAAAGGTTCCAAGAATTTTATAAGTTAGCAAGATAGAATTAGCCACACTATCCAGAAACACAACCCACCTAACTTTCTCAAGGAAATTCTTCAAAATCCATACCCTATCATCATAAGAAGGAAAATTGATCTTAGGATATTAGTTGGATTATCAAAATCGTAAGAAGATAAATGACACTTCCTATAAATGCTAGGTACCCCACACTTATTTTCTGCAATCATGAATCAATTAAAATTTCTGCAAGATAACATCTGATTTTGTGTTTTTTTTTACATGTACCAAAAGCACTAATTGTTTATCATCCTTGTCCCAAAATATTTAACATGTTTAAGCTCAACAATTCCTAAAATTTTATTCAACTTCCCCCTTTTTAACTGACAATCATAAATTCATCAAACCCAATATGCAAATTTCATTACCCAACCTGGAGTGGCCAATTCCAAAATGGGAAAGACAAAAGCATTTAGGCTATATGGTTAAGCATTAGTACAATAAAAAAATTTAG
Organism: Excoecaria agallocha; assembly: GCA_037975025.1. Lineage (NCBI taxonomy): Eukaryota > Viridiplantae > Streptophyta > Magnoliopsida > Malpighiales > Euphorbiaceae > Excoecaria > Excoecaria agallocha. The sequence goes on from CM075817.1 coordinate 21,706,305, forward strand.
TATGCTTTTAGCATACCAATTAAGCTCAAAGGGGCTAATAATGGTAAAATTTACTAAGGGCAGGTCAAAAGTCATTTAAAAGTTGGTTACCAAAGAAGGCTGCCTGGGTCATATCCTAAACCTGCCTAAATTGAATATTTGTTTCGAAAGGTGATGAGGAAGGTTCTAGCTATTCCAAAATTCCTTTACTTAACTGCTTTCACTCACTAGATTTTTATTAATTTTTTTTACAAAACTTAGCCTATTGTGCTCATTACATAAGAATATTGAATGATATATGATTAACTGAGATAAATTTAAAGAAGAAACTCTTTACTGAACAAACTACTGCTCTCCGGCTATCCAGTCTTTCTAACTTATCCGTGCCAAAGAAATTGAGTCTAAGTTAATTCAATTCAAGATCACATGGCACCTCAAGCTAAAGGTAAGGTGATTAATAACTCAATGGAAAAATTTTTATTCTAACTTAAATTAAAGATTTTAAAACAAAACAATTTACTTAAAACCAGAAGGAAATGCAAAACACAAAATAAATTCACTTGAAGCAAAAAAAAACTCCATTAAATCAACACAAACGAACATTCATGATGCAAAATTTATAAAGAAAGACTAAACAACTGAAAAAATTTAAAAAGAGTTGTGGTTCAAGAGTTTCACAATTTCCGCCATTTGAATCCCAACTTGTTCCTTTAAATAGATAATCTGCACAAAGCAATCTTTTCATAACAAAATTAACTTCCAACAATTGTTCAAATTTCTACCAAATTTACACAATTCAAAATCATCAATATCAACAAAGGGAAAATATATTCTCCCACCCACACTTCAAAACCTGTTGTCCTCAGCATGGGGCAAACAAAAGAAACTCAAAAGAGAGAGGGGAAAAGGAACTTCCTGCTCAGGGGTTTGGGGGAACTTGGGAATCAAGTCGGGCATTCAAAGAAGCCAATGCTTTAATGATTTGCTGTTGTTGATGCTTGAATTCCTCTTGATTGGCAGCTAAAGTGTCCATGCGGTCAATCAAGGCAGTATATTGGGCAGAGGACAAAGTGACAGAATCATGAGCCAGGGCAGGTGGAGGATTACACAGGCTACGTTCCATCTTGTGCAAATACTCTTCTCTCTCGATCAGCTGGAACCCATGCTCGGTAGTAGCATCATTTACAAGGATCTTCATATTCTTCAACATTTTGGCATCAATAAAAGCAATTGCAATGAGGCTCTTATCTATATCTAATGGATGTCCGAAATGCCGAGCAATTAGTGTCACCCAGCCACCAAAAGAAATCTTTTTCACTTTTGTCGGCTTTTGCTGCATCTCCTCTATTTTGTTCCACCAATGGTATATGCCATTGATACGGCAATGTCTTACCATACAGGAGAGAATGAAAGCCTCTAGGAGATTAATTTGCCCTGCACTCTGCACATGAGACATGAAAGACATAGAGAAAAAATGATGTAAGATTCGCAAAGCATGAACCTATAGTAAATGGGATTTTGTGGTACCGGCCACATAAGGGCCTCCAATCAGCGGGTCTCTTATGTCTTCCCAAGCTCTGTCTTTTGAATATTCTTCATAGGCATAAATCCCATCTGGCGAAAATCCTAGTGCTTCGGTGACATCAGCTAAAGATACTTCATAAAATTTTCCTTCCAAGAAAAAGGTCACCATATCTGGCTTGTTATCACGTTCGAAATTGCATAGTACAAAGGAAATCTCTGGTCAAATTTGGATAAACCAGTTCCCTGCAGTTGAAGAATCTTTACCAACCGATGGCTGCAATGTGGCTATCAATCTCCTCCTGGATTCCCAGCTTTTCCAGCAGACTCAAATTGAGATAAACTGAAGGTAGGTACTCACAGTTGGAAAATATGTCATAGTTGGTCCACATCTTTTCATGAACCCAACTTGGTACTTTTGGTCCTTTCTTCTTTCTTGGCTTCTGTTGCATAGGGGATAGCTGTGGTTGCTGACTAGCTTTGACATGCTTGTCAGATGGTAAGGGCTGGCTGGCAAGTGGGAGGATTTTTGATGCTTGAGAAGAACTGTAAGCACGAGCTCTTTTAGGTGCCACTGCCCAAAAACAACAAAATTGAAAGTTTACAATGTTGAGGAAGGAAAATAAACACAAAGAAGTTAGGAGTAGATGAGAATGCATATATAATTTTATGTCACACACAAATTTCTTGAGGTACGTGGCACTCAACCACGATGATCGAGTCATCCTTTGGAAACCAGTAGCTCGCAGGTTGAATCGTTTTAGCCTATATACCTCAAGGACAAAAATGGACATACACATGCATGCAAATGCAATTGCTAACTTAGACAAAAGATGGTTGATTTGGCATGCTTATTTGAGCATAAGATATGCTTGATAAATGAATGACTAACTAAGTGTGCATTCGTGCAACAGTTCCAAATCATTACCAGTAATTAGGTTACAGTGTCAAACAATTCATGGTAAAGCAATGCATTTAACAACATTGAATAAATTTGTAAGCATGACAATTTTGATGTATCAATGTAAGCAAGAATTCAAAATTTGCACTCATCATACCCAACAAGATTAAAATGCAGTGCACTAAAAGGAAAGAAACAGGGCTCAATTGGCGAAAATTAGACAAGAAAGAAAGTGAAAATTATAAGTGCTTCAAGGACACACATGAAACACAACAGAACAGAATGACCAAACAAATGCCATCACTTCTCTAAATCAATCGCCAAACACAAAAAATAAAAGAAAGAACAAAAAGGAAAGGAATGAGGTGGGATACGAGAACATACCTGTAGGCTGTGTACCTTACATACAAAATTTATTCATAACAAAACACAAATAAGACTCCAAGAGGAAAAACAATGAAAACAAAACCAAAACAAAGGAAAATGCACTAAAAAGGAAATAAAATAAAGGAATGACTACATAAAAAAATAAGAAATCAGAATAAATCCTAAAGAGAAATAAATGAAAAACTTAACTAAACAACAAACATGACAATTAAAAGGCAAAAAGGCTTGATTTTTTTTATAAAAATATAAAATAAAAGAAACATTTAAGAAGGAGAAAACAAGAACAAAATATCAAAACGGAAGATAAAAACAACTACAAAAGCTACTAGAAAGAAATTGAAATAAAGAGAAAATACACAGACTCCCGAAAAATCAAAATCAAAATCAATATATTTATATATATAATTAAAAAGGAAAGGAGACTATACTTGGTTGTGATGATGATGTGGAAGAAGTAAATAAATAAAAACAACCATAACCAAAAAAAATAAAATGTTAGAGAAGATGAAGGTTGAATGAAAGAGTCAAATCAACTAGATCTAAACAATAACTATGACAAACAAAAACTAGATCTAACTAACAAGAATGAAAAACCAACAAAAATAAAGAAGAAAAAGAAAAGAAGCAAATGAAGAAGAAGAAAAAGAAGAAGAAAAAGACGAAGAAGAAGAAGAAGAAGAAAAAGAAAAAAAATAAAAACAAAGGAAAAATAAACTCACCGGAGAAGATGACGGCTAGCGATAGAGAACAGCGAAGAAAAAGAGGGGAGGATGAAAAAGAGAGAAAATAAAAGAGAGAGAGAGAAAGAACAAGAGATGAAATGAAATGAAAAAAGGTTTCATAAAATTAGGGTTTCGCTTTTTTTTTTTTAAATACAACACGGTTACTATGAATATCATAGTAACCGTGAGGTAACTTAACTAAAGTTTCTGGACTAAAACTGACCTGGGCCACGGTTACTATAAATTTTATAGTAACCATGAGATAAAATGGAATTTGCTTCTGGACTAAAATGAAGGTAACTCACGGTCATCATGAAAATCATAGTAACCGTGAGATACCCCACACATTGTTACTGGAACAAAAATAGACATTAGGCATGGTTACTATGAAAACCACAGTAACCGTGAGATAAAACGGATTCCAGTTCTGGACTAAATTAAAGGGACCTCACGGTTACTATGATTTTTATAGTAACCGTAAGCCCCTAAAAATTATTTGGAAAATTTTCATTTCTCTCACTCTCTTTTAACAATTGAACAAACCTTTCTTCTCCACTAAATTTCCAAAAAACACAAACAAATTGAATGAAACTCACAATCCTTGAACCACTACCCTTAACACAACTACTAAAAAGAAACTAACACAAAACATTGTTCAAAAGTATGAGTTAGAGGTAGATCTGCATTTATCAAGTCTGCAGCTGGACTTTCAAATACCGTCAAGGGTCTTGAAGAGTGATAATCATCGAAGCACCTTCAAATGTTGGCTCGAAATAGGGCTTCACATGATGTCCATTTACCTTGAATTCTTTCTCTTCTCTTGGGTGTTTGAGAGTCACCACCCCAAATTTGTCTGCTCTCACTAGCACATAGGGCCCTTTCCACCTCGATTTCAATTTTCCCGAAAATAATCTCAATCTATAATCATAGAGCAGCACTTTCATTCCAGATGTAAGTTCCTTCTCGGCTATTCTTCGATCATGCCACATCTTTTTGTGTTGTCTTTGTATTTCTTGGCATGTTCATAAGCCCAAAATCGGATCTCCAACTCGTTCAACTGCAAAGACCTGCACTTTCCTGCATTCTCAAGGTTAAGATTTAAGAACTTAGTAGCCCAATAAGCCTTGTGCTCTAACTCCACCGATAAGTGACAGGACTTGCCAAACACTAGCCTAAAAGGTGACATTCCTATTGGTGTCTTAAAGGCTATCCTATATGCCCACAAAGCTTTATCTAGCTTAAGGTACCAATCCTTCCTAGATGCATTGACTGTTTTCTCCAAAATTGTCTTCAACTCTCAGTTAGAAACCTCAACTTGCCCATTAGCTCGGGTATGATATGGGGTAGTTATTTTGTGCCTCACTCCAAATCTTTTCAATAAGGCTTTGAATTGGTGGTTGACAAAATGTTTCCCACTATCACTGATAATGGCTCTCGGGGCTCCGTAGCGGGTGAATATATTCTTCCTTAGGAATTATAAAACAACATTTGGATCGCAAGTCCTAGTGGCTATAGCTTCTACCCACTTACTCACATAATCGACTGCCACTAACATATATTCAAACCCGTAAGAAATTGGAAAAGACCCCATGAAATCTATCCCCCATAAATCAAACAGTTCAACCTCAAACATGTTAGTCAATGGCATCTCATCTCTCTTGGTTATATTTCCCACCCTTTGACATCGATCACAAGTTTGAATGAACATTTTAACATCATGAAAAAAGGTGGGCCAATAAAATCTAGAAGAAAGAATTTTCGATATCATTCTGTTAGCACAATGATGTCCACCAGCTTCCCCACTATGACAGGCTTGCATGATTTCTACTTGCTCTTCCTTGGGAATGCACCTTCTGAGAACTTGATCAGCACAAAGACGGAAGAGGTAGTGATCATCCCAGATGTGGTGCTTTGCATCAGCTTGAAGCTTCTTCCTTTGTTGCCATGTGAAGTCCCTTGGCATATAACCTCCTGTGAGAAAATTTGCAACATTAGCGAACCAAGGTAAAGAAACTTCACAAACAAATAATGCACAAATTCGTTCATCAGGGAATAAATCCTAAATCTCCCCTTTTTCAATATTATCATGCTCCATTCTTGACAAATGATCTGCTACATGATTTTCTGCCCCCTTCTTGTCTTTAATCTCTAAATCTAACTCTTGCAATAGGAGTACCCATCTTATCAGTCTTGGCTTGGATTCCTTCTTGGCAAAGAGATGCCTTAATGCTGCATGATAAGACCACACCACAATTTTCGCTCCCAATAGATATGGTCGAAATTTCTCAAATGCAAATACAATGGCAAGAAGCTCTTTTTCAGTTGTGGTATAATTGACTTGAGCTCTTGTTAGAGTATGGCTCGCATAATAAATAGCACAAAAGACTTTCTCTTACCTTTGTCCGAGCACTTCTCCCACTGCAAAATCACTTGCATCACACATTAGCTCAAATGGCAAATTCCAATCCGGAGATATAATCACCGAAGCTGAAATAAGCCTCTGCTCCAATAGTTCAAAGGCCAATAAACATTCATCATCAAAGTCAAAAGGAGCATCTTTCATTAACAAATTCGACAAAGGTTTCGCAATTTTTGAAAAATCTTTTATAAACCTTCGATAGAAACTTGCATGCCCTAGAAAACTCCTAACTCCCTTAATATTGGTCGGTGGTGGAAGCTTCTCTATAACCTCAATCTTTGCTTTGTCCACCTCAATCCCCTTCTTAGAAATCTTGTGCCCTAAAACTATGCCTTCCCTTACCATAAAGTGGCATTTTTTTCAATTTAGCACTAGGTTGGTCTTCTTACACCTACCTAATACTAAATCGAGATGCTCTAAACAGCTCTCAAAGTCAAGCCCATAAATGGTAAAGTCATCCATAAATACCTCCATAAATTTCTCTATAAAATCATGGAAAATTACCATCATGCACCGCTGAAACCTAGCCGACGCATTGCACAAGCCAAAAGGCATCCTCTTATAGGCGAAAGTGCCATAAGGGCAGGTAAAGGTTATTTTCTCTTGATCTTTAGGGGCTATGGGGACTTGCAGATATCCCGAATACCCATATAAAAAACAATAATACCTATTACCCGCTAACCTTTCTAACATCTGATCAATAAATGGCAATGGGAAATAATCTTTTTGGGTGGCATGGTTCAATCTCCTATAATCTATGCACACCCTCTAACCCGTAATTGTCTGAGTTGGAATGAGGTCATCTAATTCATTCTTCACCATTGTCATTCCCCCTTTCTTAGGGACACATTGCACTGGGCTAACCCATTTACTATCAAATATTGGATAGATTATACCTGAATCAAGTAGTTTGAGTACCTCTTTCTTTACCACCTCTTGCATAGCCAGATTGAGCGTTCTTTGGGGTTGAGCTACTGGTTTACAATCTTCCTTCATAGGAATCCGATGAGTGCAATAACTTGGATTAATGCCCTTTAAATCCGCTATCTCCCATCCTATAGCCTCCTTGTGCTTCTTCAACACCTTGAGTAGTGTCTCCTTTTCAGCACCTGTCAACAAAGAAGAGATAATTACTAGTTTTTCTTTGTTTTCCAAAAATACATACTTTAAATGAGGAGGAAGAGGTTTAAGTTCAGATTTCAACTCCCCCTCTTGTAAAGTAGTTCTCTCTTACTTTAGATTCTCCTCTTCGCATCCTTTCTCCACAGCTGCTATCTATTCTTCTTCTACTCCATCCAACTCTTCATTTTCCAAGGAATGCATTAAGCTTGAATTTATTGAATCATTTAGTAGTACTTTTTCTTACACTTCATCTACACATTTGTCGATTTTGTCCATGAAATAAACTGACTCTTCTAGATCACTTGATGGATATTTCTGAGGCTTGTTCATGTCTACCACCAGTTCTTCGTTGTTGAATCAAAGAGTGACCTTTTGTCCATGGACATCAATCAAAGCCTTTGCAGTGTTCAAAAATGGTCTTCCCACGATAAGGGGCACCTTCTATCTTCCTCCATTTCCATGACTACAAAATCCACGGGAAAAATGAAATTTCCTACTTTTACCAGTAAGTCCTCAATAACTCTCTTTGGCCTTCTCATCGATCTATCTGCCAGTTGAAGTCTCATTCCTGTTTCCTTGAGATCGCCTAAATTGAGTTTCCTGCACATATAATAAGGCATTAAATTAATGCTGGCTCCTAGATCACATAATGCATTTCCAACAAAGGTTTCACCAATTTCACAAGGCAGAGTAAAGCTACCTGGATCTTCTAATTTCTCCGGAATCTTATTCATAATAATTGCACTACAATTTTTCGTAAGTTGTATAGTTCCATACCCTTCTAGTTTCTTTTTATTAGAACAAAGTTCCTTCATAAACTTAGTATAATTAGGCATGTGTGCTAGTGCTTCAGCAAAAGGCAAGTTAATGTGTAATTTCTTAAACATCTCTAGAAACCTAGCCAATTGCTCATTTTTCTTCTCCTTCCTAGCTATAGTAGGAAATGGCAACCTATTGATATCAAGATCCTCTATGTTTGGATTCACAATACTCTTTCCCTTGTCATTCCTTGGAGCATCCACATCTACCTCTACTCTAGAGTTAGAAATACTTACCTTTCGTGTTGGTTCCTCCAAATCAGTTGATGAAGTTGGTGATTTACCTCTTTCTTCCTCTCGTGCTGCCTCCTTGCCACTTCTTAAAGTGATTGCTTTGGCTTCCTCCTTAGGATTTCGATCTACATTTGAAGGAAATGACCCCGGTTGTCTATTCGACATTGAAGTTGCAAGTTGACCCAATTGATTCTCCAAATTTCTCATTCAAACATCTTGGTTCCGATTCCATTGCTCTTGAGATTTCCACCTTGAATCTCGACTCGCCATGAATTATTGTTGTCTATTCATGAAACTAGCAAACATGTCTTCTAAATTTGGCTTCTTTTCTTGAATAGGTGGTCTTGATTGGAATCCCTGTGGGTGATAGGGTTGAGGTTGGGAATGATTAGAGCCTTGCCCTTGATGGTGGGTTGGTGGATAGGGGATTTGGTAGTAATTGGTAGCTTGTGGTTGGTAGGGCTGAGCATGACTATGATAAGTATTTGAGTGGTAAGGGGCTCTTGGTTATGGTTGAGAAGATGAAGCTGGTTGATTCCCATCCTTCAAAGAGAAATTTGGGTGATTTCTCCATCCCGGATTATATGAATTGCTGTGGGGATCATTCCTTCTAAAATTTCCTAATGCATTGACATCTCCTACAACTCGTCCTTTTTGGATAGCTTGCTCACTTTCGCACGGTCCACTCCCTTGATTTACTGCAGCCACATTTTGAACTTTCAAGCCGCTCGACTCTGTTTTTACCAATTCTAGTTATGCTTTTAGCAATGCCACTTCATCCACATTGTGTAAACCTTATCTCCTTGGGACTGATCTAGGGGCAGTCCATTGAGAGTCATTTGCCGCCATCTCATCCAACAACTGAAATGCATCCTCAGGTAGCTTGTTCAAGAAGGATCCTATTGATGCTGCATCCAATAATGACGTTGTTTGAGTTGCAACTCCAGCATAGAAGATGGTCATCAGTTGGTAAACAGCTATCTCATGATGCAGATAGCTTTTCAATAATCTCCTAAACCTCTCCCAAGCCTCATGAAAAGGCTCTTCATTCATTTAATGGAACCCCATGATGTTATTTCGAATACTTGCAGTCTTTGTTGGAGGGAAAAATCTCATTAAAAACTTTTCTTGCATCTGATCCCATAACCATATTGACTGTCGTGGTAATAATTGTAGCCACTCTCTCGCTTTGCCAATCAATGTAAATGGAAACAGCTTTAATCTTACTGCATCCGTACTAACACCCAAAATTTGAACAGTGTCACTGACTTCCAGAAATATGTTGATATGCTAAGCTAGATCCTCTACTTCTGAACCAGAGAACTGATTTCTCTGTACCATAGTAATGGTGGCTGGCTTGAGCTCAAATTGTACTCCTCTCAATAATACAATTGTTCAATGATCTTCATTCCACCTTGGCAAAACGTAGTCTCTTATGGTCTTTTGCCTAGGTTTTTCTTCTTTTCTTACCCCTGGCATTTGTTCATGTGCCCTTGGCACTTGTTCATTTTCGAGAGGAAACTCATCAAGAAGAGGATCGTGCTTTATCTCATTATCTCTAATAGTTCTCCTTCTTTGGTGTAGGGTCCTCTCAATTTCAGGATCAAAAGGCAGTAATTGTTCTTGTCTTATTTTGTTCATGCACCAATTTCACCTGAAAAGAATCAAGAAAAACAAAATAAAGAAGAGAAAACACATACAAACAATAATCACAGCTTACTAACAACGCCAAATTCCCCAGCAATGGCGCCAAAAACTTGTTGTGACCCTAGCAAGTGCACTAGATCGACAAGTAATAAAGTGGGGTATAGTTAGGACCCTCAATATCTAACCCAAGGGAAATGTGTGTGTGAAGACTGTGAAGATTAATTGTATGCTAAAGAATTCTCAATTTTTTGTGTGTATGAGTTGTTTGATTTATATAATGTAAAGCTTAAGTATGTAATGTAGAGAAATTTAAATTTAGTGTATTAAATTCTAAAAAATTGGCAAATGTAAAAATCTATAGAAATCAAGCAATGCTCGGGTTCACTTATCCACCCCCATACCCAAATGTAAATAAATTTTTACCTAAAGGTATACATGAATGAACCCGAGATAACCCTTCTTAACCCAAGCATCCCATTTCGAAGCCAGCTATTCTAGTTGTTAAACATCCCATTCCGGAGCCAGCCCAACAACTAGCCTAAACCCGGGTTTAAAATCTTAAGTTCGATCTACCGTCCCATTCCGGAGCTAGGCAACCCAAAACCCATCTATTTCACTCCCTACTCTAGTTTTAAAATCACAAATACCACACATCTAGAGTCCCATTTCGGAGCCATCCAAAATAGACGATATTCATGATAGAAAAACTAAGCAAAATCGAATATAAACTCCAATCTATTAGGCTCAATACCCATCAAGACATATGATAAATACCATTCATCCATGGATACAAAATAACTTAATAGATCAAAAAATCAATGATAAACAAATAAGTACATGTGAAATAGACCATCCATTCATGTAAAAATCAATTTGAGTTCAAGATTCACATTATGAGTAGGGGATTCAAAGATCCCTAAGCAACAAAAAGGACTACTAACAATCCATAATAAAATGAAAAGAGAAAAAGATAGAATAACCCCTGAAATTCATGGTGAAGAAAACCCAGCTGAATCTAAGCTATTCAATCTCTTTCTCGAAAGCTTGCAGGAAAAATGAGCTTCAAATATGTAGATCTATACTTGTAAACTATATATCTATGTTTAATCTAGGTGTTTCTGCATAAATCCCTCTATTTTCAAGTATATATATGTATCTATGTGTGTAAAATGAACAAAGAGCTCAAAGAAAAAAGAAAGAAAACCTAAAAACTAAAAATTACCTAAAAACTCAATATATCCCGATTTTGCAGAAAACTCTGCCTTATAAAGGTCAACATGGGTCACGGTTACTACTAAATCTGTGATAATTGTGACCTCTAATGAAAAACCCTCTTTTGATTAAAATAGGTCACGGTTACTATGAAATCCGTAGTAACCGTGAGATGGCTCGGAGCTAAAATTCAAGATTTGGTCACCGTTACCATGAAATTCCTGGTAATCGTGAGATAACTCTCCTTTTCATTTTGGACTGAAATTATGCCTCCCTCATGGTTACTATGAAATCCTTAGTAACCGTGAGATGCTTCTCCTTTAGCTTCTGTACTGAAAACTCCATAGGTCACGATTACCACCCTATCATGCACAATTTCCATGCTGACCGTGACAAGCTTCAAAACAGTGCATTTTGACAGAATACATGGGTCACGATTACTAGGAAATTCTTGGTAACCGTGAGGTACCTAAAAATCACAAAATTCTGTCAAAAACTCTCAAAATCACACAAAAGCTAGAATTAACTGAGAATCGGATAAATTATTAAATGCTAGTAAAAACAAAGCAAAAGATGCTAAAAGATCAATGAAAACTAGACTCAAATTAAACTAAAACTAAATACTAAAATTGAGTTATCAATCTCTAACCCACATCTAATGACCTATTTGTACGCAAAAGGAATAGCCAATATTCATTCATTTACTAATGAATCTAAAGGTTTTAAATTTGGCCACTTGTTCCTCATACATCCACTTTGATTTATCCTACTGATCTAAGCTTACTTACGCATGATCATGACTTCATTTTAATGACCTTTGTGTCCTCTTATGGCCAAATTCTTGAATTTACTCCTCCAATTAACCCGATCTTGGTTTTGCACCCAAAACATGAATTTTCGTTCAACACATCAGAATGCCCTAAAATTTTTCTTGAGATGTCAATATATACTCAAGAACATGTAGTAAAAATTTTAGCTTATTCTAACATTATTTCAGTATAATTCTAGCTTCAGGCATCTGTATAGTCAATCCGATATCTGAAATTTCAAATCTGTCGGAATACTTATTTTTCAATTCTAAAAGAGCATATAGATTATTACTAACATAATTATGAAATTGAAATAATTTTTGGAGGTCAGTACACTACTTCAGAGTCCGGTCAAACTTTTGGTCAACCCTTTTTATGGTACCGAGTAAAAATTTCTTTGTACCATTTAAAGGTCAATCTAAGCTCATTTTGGACTCAAATTGTATCAGTGAACTCCATTTAATATCTACTTTCATAAAATACTATTAGGATAAACTGTCCATTGGATCATCCATCCTCAGATTACCCTGACCCAAACACATTTAACCTTTACACTAGATCCCACTTTTCTATCCTATTCAACTCCGATTCCTCTAAAATTTATCCTAGGATAATTATTTATGCTCTAAATTATACCATACATGAAAAATGCAAATTTGGATGTGTTACAATACTCCCCCACTAAATAAAAATTTTATCCTTGAAATTTATCTAGTCCGAATAGGTGGAAATATTGTTGTTCATTATCTTTTCAGACTCCCGGATAGCTTTTTCCACATTGTGGCATGTCTAAAGCACTTTGAGTAAAGGAATCTATTTTTTCCATAATTGTCTGATTTTTCGTGTTAAAATCTTCACTGGTTCTTCATCATAGGACAAGTCAGGTCTCAATTGTATTTCTTCTGATGTAATGACATGAGAAGGATCCGAACGATATCTTCTTAGCATAGAAATATAAAATACACCATGGATCCTTTCCAATTCAGAAGGAAACTTTAACTTTTACGCCATTGGTCCCACACGTTGCTTTATTTCATAAGGCTAGATGAAACTGGGATTAAGCTTACCCTTTTTGCCAAACCGGAGAACTTTTCACCATGGTGAAACCTTTAGAAATACTTTGTCACTTACATTAAATTCTATGTCTTTTCTTTTCAAGTATGCATATGATTTCTATCGATCTGTGGCTACCTTTAGATTATCTCTAATTAGCTTCACCTTTTCCTCTGTTTCTTTGATCAAGTCGGGTCCTACTAGCGTGTATTCACCTAGTTCTATCCAGCATAAAGGTGTCCTATATTTTTTTCCATATAAAGCTTCATATGGCGCAATTTTGATGCTATATCGGTAGCTGCTGTTGTAAGCAAATTCAGCTAATGGAAGATATCTCTCCCAATTGCCCACAAACTCTATCATGCAACATCGCAACATATCCTCCAATATCTGTATCACCCATTCGGATTGACCATATATTTTGTGGATGGAAAGCTATACTGTAATCTAAGTAAGTTTCCAATTCTTCTTGAAGTTTTTGCAAGAATCTGGAAGTGAACCATGGGTCCTAATTAGAAATTATGGATATTGGAACACCATGGAGTCTCACAATCTCATTCATATAAATTTTTACAAATCTTGATAGGGAAAATCTGATCTTACTGGAAGAAAGTGAGCTAATTTAGTCATCCTATCCACAATTACCCAGATAGAGTCATGCTATCTTCTGGTAAGTGGTAAACCATTAATAAAATCTATAGTAACCATCTCCCATTTCCATTTTGGTATAGTGATAGGATGCAATGACCTTAAAGGCACTTGATGTTTGGCCTTAACTTGTTGACAGATTAAACATTTTTGTCACAAAATCTACTATTTCCTTCTTCATTCTTAGCCACCGGTATTATTTCTTCAATTCTCGATACATTTTGTTACTATCGAGATGCATAGCATAGGGGCTACTATGATCTTGTGTCAGGATGTTCTTCTTTAATTCTGCATCATTGGGTACACATATTCAGCCTTTGTAATACAGAAAATCATCACGGCCAAGAGAAAACTCAATGTTTTTACCTACTTACACCTAAGGATGGGAGATAATAAAGGCTAACCTAACATCTTGCCTCTGAACAACTTTCACTTGTTGAAGCCAATCTGGTCTCAATTGCATTTCAGCCACAAAGTGCTCTGTCTTTTGCTACCTTTAATTTCACTTCCATAGCTCTTAGGGCCATTAAATATTTCCTGCTGAGTGCATCAGCTATCATGTTTGCTTTGCTAGGATGGTAGTCATGTTAGAGAGTATGCCTTAGAGCCCATGTAATAGGGATGTTTTTCATATGTATGAATTTATATTCTTAATAAAAGGCATCATTCATTTATTAATGCTATGTTTAAATACATGAGTTTGTAAATCTTAAATTAATAAATGAAGTCCTAGATATTATAAACACAGTACGAAGGCAATCATGAAAGTGTTCATGATATGAGATGTCTATTGCATGCAAATGTGTTGATATCTAAATATCCCTAGTCATAGAATTAACAAGACGGGACATTGTTAATTCGAACAGACTAGCACATGTTATGCTTCTTGAATGGTTCAATCAGTGGTTCTCATAGCTGTGATTATGGAAGATAATCAAAGCTAACATATGGATGATTGTTAGAAGAACAAGTTCATTGGAGACCTGCAAAGAGAATCCTCACATGGATATTAAATCTATGTCAGTGAGGAATCTCTTCATAGCAGTTATGCAAGTAATAATAATAATAATTACCTAAAGTTATAGATAATAATTTTCTTCTATAACTTTCAGCATAAAATTAATAATGTTTATCATAATGATAAATGAGAAAGATACTATTTTATGATTAACATTATTTATTTTTTGTTTGTATTTAAACTCGATGTTTTTTAGATTGCATATTATCACTAATAAAAGGGCCCTTGCCAAAATAAAAGCTGATATTAAAGGATATCGAATTTCAAGACATACAGAGATTTCTAAATTTGAGTTTAGTTCCAAAGCATGCTTTATTCTTCATTCTTCATGTTTTGGAATGGTTTGATCAAAATAATTTTCTTAGTTTTATAAATATTTTTTACATGGGAAGGTTTTTTGTAATCCGTTATTTGTATGTTCTTGATTTCGTTTGTTTGAATGGATTATCAACATTAGCCTTTGTTTTCTGATTAATTGTTGATGTGTATATTGAAGTGTGATTATCATCCTAATTATTTTTTCTCTATAGATGTGATTAGGCTATAGATGTTATTTTCAGAGCAATCGGGAGCTAGTGGACTGTACCACGAATAGCAAAGACCGTAATTCAAGTAAGCTTTCTTTTCTTGGTTATGATATGATGGTTGACCTAGGAAATAGAAACTAGATAACAAACTTGCATTGCTGTTAATTAGTTACAAGAATTATTTGTATAGTGCACATGCATAATTGGTTTTTTTTTAACTGAATGTGAAAATTCTTCTTCTTTTTGCTTTGTAAATGGTGGAGAAGTGTGGAAGGTGCTAAACTATGGGTATATGGCTTTTACTTACAATATTTGTCCACTATGCGGATTGAGTTTTAAGTTTAGATTTTAATAGCATGTTTGAATAGTAGCTATTTAGCGTGAACAATGTCGTAGCAATGTTGTGACGAAAATATTGTTGTCACAAAATTTGGCGTGAATAATGTCGCAGCAATATTGCGACGAAAATATTGTCGTCGCAAAATTTTGCGTGAACAATGTCGTAGCAATATTGGCGTCACAAAATTTTTCATGAACAATGTCGTAGCAATGTTGTGACAAGAATATTGTTCTCGAAAAATTTTGCATGAATAATGTCGTAGCAATATTGCGACAAAAATACTGTTGTCGCAAAATTTTGCGTGAACATTGTTGTAGCCAAATGGCTACAAATATTTAGCGACAACATTATGTCGTCACTAAATTTTGGCGATGACTTCTTGTTATAGCTAAATTCTACTACAATGACTTTTGTTTCAAAATGAAAGTCATCGCTAAGTTGTCGCTAAATTGATTTAGTGACGAAAAAATATCAGTTGGCGATGAATTTTGTCGTCGCTAATTTGCATTTTTTTAGTAGTGAAACTCGTGGAATGGAAGTATAATCAAATTTGCAGGGAAGGTAGCCTGTTGTATCTGGATAGGACAATCACTATATACCTTATTCACAATCACACTGTGACCTAGTGGGTTACTTACTAGAATATCTTGGTCTAACTATGTTTTCTCTAGTCCCTTCCATTGTGCAATTATGGTACTCATATATGAATGTGTGGACTCAAGATCTATCAGTGCACAAACAGCACCATCAAATAAGTAGAATTTACTTATAATCACATCTGGTGCATCCTGGTCCTCCTGTGCTCTAATCATATAAATCTTGGCTAAAGCTAGTGGAGCTTGAGCACTACCTGGGGCTGATGTGGCTCTATTAGGTCCGCCTCTGCCTCTGCTTCGAGCTAAAAAAGTACCTTATCTGTTAGCAGAAGTCTGTGCAACTGGTACAATGGGCTGTGTCTATGCTTTGAGGCAATCTCTCACCAAGTGCTCTCGAGATCTGTACCTCAAATATGCCCCAGTCAACCTCCAGCAATCACCCGAATGCCATCGCCTGTAGTGCTCACAAATTGGCACCTCAGGTCTACTGAAACCTTGACCTCTAGGAACATTACCCACTAATGCTGCAGAAGAGGGTGCTCATGCTGTCGTACACTGATTGGCCACTGGTGTAGCTGAAGAATTCTAAGGAGCAGCTAAAGTAAAATCCCTGATTATTGTACTGGAACCACTACCAGATGCCCTTGAAGCTAGCCTCATTCTCTGCTAAAATCTAACCCATTTACTCACTTCTTTATGTTGAGCAATCTCCATTTTGATAGCTACATCAACCAGCTCCTTTCTATTCATGTATTTTTGCACCGCCATAATCTTTCTCAAATCGTTGTGGAGGCCTCTCTCAAACAGCTGACACATCTTTTCTAGAAGGAATCAATAATCTTTTATATAGAAGCTGAGCCTTTCAAACTCCCGATCATACTCCTGGATTGTTCGGGTATCCTGGCGTAATCTTCAGAAAGCCTCCTCCATAACCTTTAAATACTCTATGCTTATATATTTATCCCAAAATTATTAATAGAAGTAATCCCAATAACTTGATCAGGTGGGGTATGATGTCTGATTGTGTCCCACCATATATAAGCTGATCCTTGAAATAGTGCCACTGCTCCTTCAAGCTTTCTTTCTGGCGAGCTGTGTGTAATTTCAAACAATCTCTCTATCTTGTTAAGCCATTTTTTTTTGCTTGTGTGGCTGTAATCGGCTCTCAGCCATAGAAATCCTCTACATCCAATCTCTTTAACTGCTCCAAAATAGATCTTCTAGATGATTGGGGTGGTGCTACTACTGGGGTTGAAATTTGTGGAAAAACTTTGCCATCATCCGTATAAAATCAGTTGGTGCAGGAGGCAGAGGAACCTGAGGCACTCGTGTAGGAGTGTGCTGGGAGGGCTGCTGCGATCTGGTACTCGGTACTGATTCTTGTATTTTTAGACTTGCAGAAGCCTCATTCTCAGCATCACTCATCAACTCAGTAGCCTGTCTGGAGCCAAATGCCATTGCCAACAGTGAAATGCACAAGGGACAGATAAGAATTAAATTCAAGCATTTATATCACAATAACGTGGCATGTACAAATATCATATACTCGTTCATTTTTCCCCCAGACAATTTTTCATATTTTAACTTCGATCCTATGACCGCCTAAACCATGATCTGATACCATTTAATGTAATGCCCTCTAAACAGTTCCTAAGTCTACATTATATTATTAATATTTCAAATACAATTAATTTATTATTTAATTAATGAAAGTCTAGTAGCGTGATGGCTTAATATTTATGCTACCCAAACCTGTAAAAATTCAATTTACACTCCCAACTCCCAAAACTACAATCCAATCAACAACAAAGCACTTCTATAATTACATCTCAACCTACACATTTCACAGCCATTCACATTCATGCATAATCCATATATCATTCATTCATACCATTCACTAAATCCATAAAATACTTATATTACATGCCTATTTACAACAATTATCGCAACTGTTGCATAATTTATACATGTTTATGTAACAAAATTCAAAAGACTTTCTTTTAGGTATATGCCACGATTAATTCTCCTAGTGTTGGTCTTGTTGTATCTGTCCTTGCACGCAGTCACAATAAACTACACGCTAAGTAACATAGTCGCTTAGTGGTGGATACATTTACATAAAAGTTCATTCAATTTATTTTATTTATTTCAGTTAACTAATCTATTATTAATTCAATTGAATCTCCATGAATTAATAAATTATAGATATATCCTCTTTGCATCAAATTTCTTTTTTAATTATCTGAAAAAATATTTTTTTTATTTTATTTTAATAATTTCCCAGCTCAAGAGAAAAACCTACAATTATACCCCTAAAGTTTGACTTTTATTCCATTTTAATAAAACTTGACTTTTGAGTTGACAATTTCCAAATTTAGCTAGTTTGACCTCTATTTTTACATGTTTGACTTTCCTTGACTTTTATTTTAATTCAACTGCACAAATTGTATTTTATTCCCTAAAAATTTTCCTTTAGGTGGAAAATTATGATTTAGTCCCTATAACTTTTCTTAATTATGATTTTGCCCTTTTTAACCAAAATAACTATTTTGGTCATTTTAACTATATTTTTCCCATCAAATGATTGTTTTACCCTCAATTAATCACATAATTATATTTTTGTCCTTGTTGAACATATATATCTCAATTTTCATCTAAATTCATTTTCATTCATAATTTTAACATTATTAAAGTTGTAATTACTTTTTTTACACAGTTTTTAAGCAAAATTACCATTTTGCTCCTAGTTGTCAGCCGTAGAAAAATCATGAACCGAATAAACGGATGAGCAAATTTAGTGTGTGGGAGTGATCATACCACTAGTGTAACACCCCAAAACTCAAGTCGGTTAATAGTTGGTAAATAGTATATTTGATACCGATTTACGAGGGATCAATTTATTTAGAATGTGATATAATATTATTGAATATCATCTCTAGGCTTTTGAATTTATAATCTAAATTAAAATGCATTTTAGTAATAAAGAAAGAAAATTTAAAGTAAATAGTTATAGATAATAATAATTAAAAGAAGAAGAAGAAAAACATAATATCTTAAGTCATCCCTAGAATTTTCTAGAGGAATTTTTGTGGCCACACTTTTTACAAAAGGAAAATAAGAATTTAAAAGAAAAAAGAAAAAGGAAAGCAAAAAGGAGGGAGAAGTGAAGGTGGATCGGGGGAGAAAGAGAGAGCGGAGAGGAGCTGATTCCCACTGTCAGAGGCATCGCACATCGCCTATGGCCGCTCCATTGTCGTCACTCCCTGTACGCTTGTCCCGCCACCAACCACGACATCTAACACCAATTTGTTTCCCTTTTCTATTTTTTTCTTTGTTCTCTCACCTTACTTCCTCCCTATTCTCCAGCGAGCGATGTTGGTAACCTGTCACACGTAGCACCGGTGAGCTATTCTTGGCGAGACGATCGTGGCAGTGGTCGTCACTCCTCTTCACTTGTCGTCAGTAGGAAGATCAGAGGTAGTGGGAGTCGACGGTTCTAAGATGAATTTCGGCCAAGCCACACCACCCTCAAGCGTTTGACCACTGAAAACCAAAGCCCGAGGTTCTAACCTCCAAGGCGATAGCATCAAGGCATCATCGATTGAGCTCCGATGAGGGTCCAACGAAGCTCCGGTGATAGTTCGATGAGTACAAAATGGACAGAATGATAGGAATAAAAAATGCAGAAAATCAACAATATGGTACATGACCACCAAATTTATTTCCCTTTAAATTATTTAAAACTTAATTCTGAATTTTGTTACAATTGTTATCATATAAATTAAATATGTTTGAATGTAGATGCTATTATATGTTGGTCTTAGAAATCGGTGGTAAGAAGTATTATGGATGATTTTGAGAAAACGGAATTTTTATAAATTGAGCCTTTTAAATTGTTTCCAGTGTAGTTTGAGTGCAAAATATAAAGCTATAATATTATGTATTTGGTTGCCATTAATTAATTAAGTTAATAAATTATAAAGAGGGAATCGTGAAATTGTTTTAAGATATTAAATGAAATAATTCATATTCAATTGGTGGTATTGTTCTTATAACTGTGTTTTCTATCTAATGGAGTAATTTAAGACGTATTGGTGTGTTGGAAGGTAATTAATTAAACAATGATCTTAACGCTAGTGAGAAATAATTTAAATCTTGGTAAAAATTTTAGTTAATTTCATGGATAAATTAGAACTTTGCTTAATAAGAATAAATAGGTTTGCATTTAAATATGAAAATTTAACAAAATTAAAGTCAGGAGTAAATATAAATAGATGTTATAATTTAGATTTGAATTGAATAAGGGGTCACCGTGAATATGCAGGTAATAGTATATATATATGCATAATTGACATTGTTGGTTGGTAATAAATATTTAGATTTTCAATTTATAGCTTCCCTTGTTGTAAAATTTGTTGTATTAAACCAATGATTTAAGTTCTTGCTTATATATATATATATGCTGGACAATTAGAAGGATTAATATTTTTTTTGAATAAATTTCAAAAGCTAATTAGATTGTAGAACTAGAAATACATGTATATAGATAGTTTAAATTTATGAAATACCTTATATAATTTAAACGGAGAATAAGGAAACATTGATGAATATATTTGGTAGATGTTTAAATACTTGCTTTAGTTTTAGGGTAATTAAGTAAGCTTACATTTTATTGAGCTAATAGACAAAAGTTATAAACGAATCTTAGTTAACTTAATTAGAAATGGAATTAGAGAATCAATTATATGTGCTTGACGATTGGCTAAGCATGAGGCTAATTGTAAGGAATAAATTAGTTTAATTTCATTCCGATGAATTGTTAGGCTAATTAACTAGTTTTTGTTATTCACTCAATTTAGATTGAGATGTATAGTAGACTGGAAATGTTTTGATTATATGAATGCACTTCTCGTTAGCTTGCTATTCTTTTGCTATTCTAAGTTATCTATTGTGATATGGCAATTATAATAAGATAAATTATTGCTATATACTGTTTATAAAAATGAAAATTGTCTTGGTGATAATTGCATGAACTAGATTTAATATATCTTCAAGGGTCATGATGAGTGTATAAATGCAGTTACGAATCTCTATGCAAAACTTAGACAAGATATTTAATGCAAAATTTATAATGGATAATCAGTCAATTGAAAAGAAAAATGGCAAAATAGAACATTACGGTGTTCATGGCTTTAAATGGCACGTTTTCATTATATCCTTGAAATATTATGTGTATATATGAGAAATATACAATTAGTAAGCTTGAATGATTGAAAATTAAATTGTGACAATGTTAACATAATGCAATTAGTGTATATGACAACGTAACAATAATGTGAAGTATTATTAAATATCAAGCTCGTATAGAAGCAAATTGTTGCATAAAGTGAGTAATACATTATTATGATCAAGATAATTAAGAGGTAAAAATATAATAAATTTTGATGCCCTTAGTGGCAGTGGGAAATCCAGTTCTTTGGATAGTATGGCTAGCCATAGAAATTTATTTCGTGGGATACCATGGTTTATATGATAGTTGTCATTAAAAAATGACTATGATATATGAGATTGGATAGCCGGCTTATTATATGTATTAGTACTGGGGTTTTGGTGTCGCACCTAGTTGTGGGATCCCTCTAGTACACCGTATTTATGTCCCGTTTATCCAGTTCGTAGTTATCCACGACTAGGGGAAAATGGTAATTTTATATAAAACCGGAATAAAAAAAGAGTTATTATAACCATTTAGATACCATAAATATGATTATCCACTTTTTAATGTTAGAAGATGATAAGTATAATATAAGTGTTATGATAAATTATGTAATGCCTTATAATGTGTATTGTAACAAATATTTGAATGTTGTATACATGGTCATAGGTAAATGATTAAGACTTTCATGTCAAGTATCGATATATTAGTATGATTTGACACCTAAATTGGTTGTTTACCTGAGTGTTCGATGACATGAGAAATAAATATATAAATATATATGTGTATGTGCAAGTTAAAGAAATTAGGTTGTCTACTCATAATCTGATATAAACACACTATGAAGTGTTATCTAAGACGGTAAAATATGCACATCGCAAACCAGAAATATGGAATTATATGGGTTAGGATGATTACATTTAAAATGAGTGTTTATTGAAATATGATATATGTGCATATATTTTGATATCAATCATAGTAGAACGTATGACAAAATAACCCATAGATTGAGATGAAAATATTTAAATATTGTTATGAAATTATACCTTATTGATTATAAATCTAATAAGATTAAGTGCAATATAATAATTGATTTGTGGAATAGGAAAGGTATGATTAAATTGAGATATTATCGAGGATAACATGTATATACATATATATATGCATTTTGTAAGTGAAATCCTATCTTTTTCTAATTGATTGATGTTTTTATATGCTCTATAAGCTGGAATTGGTAACCTTTATATGTCTTGCGAATTGGCATATGCATGTATGAGATTTATAAATGTATTGTCATATTATACCAAAGGGTTCTTACCTTATTTTCCTAATTTCTTAGTCTCCCCTTGATGTAAATCCTTTCCTAGGTTGAAGAGGATGAATTTCTAAGTATATGAATGAAATTAGGGCACGAGATTAGGAGAGAGAAAGCTTTAATGAGTGAAAAATGATAGAGAGGCCACTTTAGGGATGGTTCGGATTTTAAGGGAAAGAAGAGGGAAAAAGCTGACATTTTTAGAGAATTCCAGATGTCTTTAATTTTTTTACTAGTGGGTGTATTTAGCAACTAAAAGTGGTTTCTGTTGCTAAAACTAGCAACGACAATCCTTATTCCGTTACTAATTTTAACAACGAAAATTTATATTTCGTTGCTAAAATTTACCAATTCATTGAATCTTGCATTGATTGAATTTTGTAATGGAATTCATTTTTCATTGCTAAATTTAGCAACAAAATAACATTTCCATTGCTAAAAATAGCAACTGCCGAATTAGCAACCAAAGTTTTCGTTGCTATGCTAATTTTCGTTGCTAAATTGCAATTTTCTTATAGTGATTGTCATTATTAATATTAGCATATTATTATCATTATTGCTATTATTATATCCATTTCTTTTATTAATTTAATAATTGCATTTCATTCTTATCTACTATTTTATTCAATTCATTATTAACTCATATACATTTTTTGTTCTTTTTTTTTAATGCACATAACCTATTCGCGCATCGGGTTGGGTTGGATAACACGAAATAGATTAGATTAGGATTTCCTTTTCTTCATTTATTATTTGGACCTATAATATTTTTTCATGCCTTTTATTTATTTATCTGTAATAAATACTAAAAAATAATTTTTTGCTTGCTTTAATTAAAAATAATATCAAAATATTTTTTACTTAATTAAATTGGATTTTTTCATAAAATGGATCAATGTCCTATTTTATTCCAAAAATCACATAAAAGAATTTTATAAATATGAATGAGGAATCAATGTTCCTAAATCAATCAATAGCCCAATTTATGCATGTTTTATTTGTATTATTATTTTTCATGTCTTTATTTATCGTAAATAAATGGATTTTCGAACGATAAATTAAAAGCTCATCAAATATTTTTTACTTTAAATTAATCAATTAATACAATTCTTTCTTTCAAAGTTGCATGGCTCAACACCCTCTTTTTATCCAAAATACACCTCAAAATTTTTATGTTTTTGCAAATATGCATGTGAGTACCAATGTCCTCATTTAAATAAACTTAATTAATTTTCCGATTTATATATGAATTTCTTTTACATTTTTTCTTTTATTCTTTAATGATTTCATATACATGCTTTATGGCTTTCGATATACATGCTTTACAGTTTTTTAACATGTTTAAGTGCGCTTTTATTTTCTAACATAATAACCCATGTGAGAGAATAGATAAAATATATTAATAATTAAACTTATTTATATAACATTAACCAAGGGTATAAATAGGAGTGAAATTTAGACTCTCTCTGATTTCAGTATCACATGATATTAAAAATCACTTTTCAAATGTTCTATTGGGTGGTGATTCCTAAATTTATGACTTGTGATACTCAGCAGACATCTCGTAAGTCAATCATTAGTAAATGGAGAGGGATACTCCAATACGCTGTCTCATACCTTTTGAAGGTCCGAATGCACTGCGTGTTGGACCGAATTCCTATCCATTACGAAATGATTGAATTTCACGAGTTAAACGGATATTAATCTGGTCTAAAATCCTAGAAGTGAACTTTCGAGAGCAAATCGAATGCCTATGCGGTTCAACACACGTTATAGTGTCAATGAATTTTAGGATATAATCTTATCAGTTTGATCAGATTTTAGCATGCGTGGCTAAGGTTTTTATTTTTTTTCCTTAAATGGGCCATAATGTTAGAATCGGATACAAATAATAATGGATATTACTAAGAATCAACCATATACGTTCGTGACTTGATACACATAATTACTTATATCATAATTACACACCGTTCGATCGTCACAATATAAATTTTCAATTTGTTTATCGAATGTATACATGGGCATCATACTACATAAGCATATTCTAAATGCATTGCACTTATGTTCAATTTTTTTTTTCTTTTGACAATTATTTATGTTCAATTTTTAAGAATATTATTTTAGCGCTGGTATGTATTTGGTGCACACAAGTGTCCTCAATTGGATTAAAAATGAAAATTTGATAAAAATTTTATAAATAAAGGATTAAATTAAAATTACATATTTAATTAATAAAAAATTAAATTGAATTGCACTAGGAACTTTGAAAAAAAAATTACACTAGAAAGTAGAAACTAAGTTGAAACATTTGAGGTGGGGCCCATTAATCAATCAATATTTGGCACCTGGTAGATGGGGTGTATGAGCCTTTCAGAATAAGTTTTCAATCTCCCATTATTCCCACATCTCAATCACAAACACCGAATAGGCAAAAACAGTGAAAATGTGAGGTCCACGAAATTGAATGGCACGTCATCTGCTCCGTAATTTTACTCCACTTTTTTGTTCTTTTTCCAAATTTTTTATTACTTTTTACTGTTACGGTAGCAAACAGTTCTGGATATCGCTTCCATGCTGTCTCGCCGTCAAACCCCAAATATCTCAATCCTATTCTTATCTTTCCAACTCTGAATTTTTTAATTTATTTTTTTTAACTGTCGGTCTCTCGTTATATCTTATTTAATATTTTTTCATGCAAATTAATAAATCTAATTTATAGTTAAATTTTAAATAAATTTATAATATTTTATTGAGATATTTTTATTTAATTTAGTATTTACCTTTAATTAAGTGGACAAATAATGAGTAAAATTAATAAATTTGAAAATTGATAAAATAACTAATGAAAATAAATTTTTAAAGAATCAATGTTTTTTAAAATTAAATTCGAGAAAAAAAAAGATTAAAACTATAATTATTTTGAGATCAATAACCGAATATTTATTTTTATTCAACCAAAGAATCACAATTTCCAATTGTATTTTACCATAAAGTAACGCCTTTCATAACTTATAACTGATCACTTACTATAATTATTTTATTATTTTACAAATTATATTCCGGGGCCCATATCTAGAATTATTGAAAACCAAACAATATGGCAAGAGCAAACAATTTTGAAGGATAAAATCGTCATCCAACAAATATAATCAAGGGTAGTTTACGAACTGCAAAAATTGTAAAGCGAATAACACCGTAACACGTGTCATTTACTGACTTCGTGTAGCAGACATATAGGCGTCACGATCATGACAAGTGTCAGTCCTAAAGGACGAGTTTATGACCATTGGATCAAGATACTGATGGGGAAATGACTTTGGGAGCAATTTGTAATTTGACATCAACTTTCCTTCTATATAATGAGTAAGCATGGGATTAGCCTAAAAGAAAAATAGAAAACCAAATTTTCTACCTCTGTTGGGATTACAAAGTCCTAATTTTCTCGCGTTTTCTTTTATTTTCTCGTGAGAGAAATTCCTAGGGAATGCAGAAAGATGATAGGACCTTTGCTGACAAAAAGTGAACTTTGTGGCTGTGCCAAGCGGTGGATCGGCGGCCGGAATTGCCACCGGAAACACGTCGAGGACGGGTGATCTATCAACTTCCTCATCAAGCGTATCCATCTTCAATTTCTAAATCACCAAGCCACAACGCACATAATTCTCTCTAATTTGTTTTTCATTATTCTGTTCGTATATACTCTTTGAATTATTTTGTCTCTCTAGCGAATCGAATCGAATCGAATCTATGGCAGAAAAAGGCAGGGATGGTCATTCTACGCTGCTCCATGGGAGATACGAGCTCGGACGGTTACTTGGCCATGGCACTTTCGCGAAAGTCTATCACGCTCGCAATTTGCAGACCGGGAAAAACGTCGCCATGAAAGTTGTAGGCAAAGAGAAGGTGATTAAGGTGGGAATGATGGACCAAGTGAAGAGAGAAATTGCAGTCATGAAGATGGTGAGACATCCAAACATCGTGGACTTACATGAGGTTATGGCTAGTAAATCCAAGATCTATTTCGCCATGGAACTTGTTAGAGGTGGTGAGTTGTTCTCCAAGATTGCCAAAGGAAGATTAAGAGAAGACGTCGCTAGAGTTTATTTCCAGCAGTTAGTTTCCGCCATCGATTTTTGTCACAGTCGCGGTGTTTATCACCGGGATTTGAAGCCTGAAAATCTTCTTCTCGACGAGGACGGTAATTTGAAGGTCACAGATTTCGGTCTCAGCGCCTTCTCCGAGCATTTGAAGCAAGACGGCTTGTTACACACCACTTGTGGCACGCCTGCATACGTGGCACCGGAGGTGATCGGAAAGAAAGGATACGACGGAGCTAAAGCAGATCTCTGGTCTTGTGGTGTTATTCTCTATGTTCTTCTCGCAGGTTTTTTGCCTTTTCAGGATGATAATATAGTTGCGATGTATAAAAAGATTTACAGAGGTGACTTCAAATGTCCGCCGTGGTTCTCCTCTGATGCGCGGAGACTAATCACAAAGCTCCTGGATCCGGATCCGAGCATTCGAATCACAATCTCAAAGATTATGGATTCCTCTTGGTTCAAGAAATCTGTGCCTAAAATTATCAGAACTAAAGAGGAAATGGAATTCGACGCTTTCAATGAAGAAGAAGAGAGCATAAATGGAGAAAAATGCAAGCAACCAGAGACTTTGAATGCATTTCACATAATATCATTGTCAGAGGGGTTTGATTTATCGCCATTATTCGAAGAGAAGAAAAGAGAGGAGAAGGAAGAACTAAGATTTGCGACGACGAAGCCAGCAAGCAGCGTAATATCGAAATTAGAAGAGGTGGCTAAAGCAGGAAAGTTCTGTGTGAAGAAGAGCGAAACCAAAGTTAGGATGCAGGGTCAAGAGTGTGGAAGGAAAGGCAAATTAGGAATCGCTGCGGAGATATACGCCGTAACGCCGTCGTTTTTGGTGTTGGAGGTGAAGAAAGACAACGGTGACACATTGGAGTATAATCAATTCTGCAGGAAAGAGCTCAGACCTGCACTTAAAGATATTGTTTGGACTTGTCCCTCGGATCATTCTACAATTGCTTGATTAATTGTTTTGTGTTATTTGCTATTTTCAAATTTTAGAAGGAACCGGAAAAGAGAGAGACTTATTATGGTCCTTCGATTCTGTTCTGGGGAATGTATGTTTGATTTGGTGTTTATGTTTGGTTAGATTTTGATGATTCACGGCTATAACTTAATGCTCCGTGAATCATCCATCAATTTCATTGTTTGTATGCGAAAAGTTGGATGGATAGATCTGCTGCTTTTTTCCACTTTCTTTCTTTATTCTCAATTTCTTTTATGTTGCTTTCAGCCTCAATTATCAGCCGCCATGATTCGCTCTCAATTTCCAGCTTCAATTTTCATCAACCTAAAGGTGGATTCTAATACGAGGTTGACAAAGGAATAGCGGGTGAGATTAAAATTTTCATCACAGTAATAAACAAATCCTTTTGCAGTAAACACAGGCACGTGCATAGTGGGGGATGCTAGGTTAGGCTTACGTCGAATTGACAGAATTTTAGTGTTGCCACTTGCCAAGTTATTTTTGCATTTCTTTTCATTAGTATTTTTTTTATTAGTTGCATGTATTTTTAAAACTTAACATTCAATGTTTTATATTTTTTATATTGCTTCCCTTAGTTTTAGGTTCAATTTAAAAGAGGTTGATTGAATTATTTTATTAATTTAATTTAAATAATTATAAAATTTATTAAAATAAAGAATATGTAATTATTTCACGCATGCACTGCGATGGATTGTTTGTTATTTTTGATTTTTTTTATTTATTTTAAGTTAATTTTATGTAAAAATAATAAAAAATATTTTTTAATTTTCTAAATTCCGTTCAAATTAGATTTAAGGGAAGCAGAAATAGAATATTAAAAGTGTAAAATGAGGAAGGGAGTCGAAATGTTTTTTGTTTGTTTTTTGTTCAATAATTGTGCTTGTGCTCATGCATGCGTATGCATACGAAAAGAGGTGAAATTTGCAGTCACAGCGACTCGCAAGTTGTTTACATGTAAAACTGTGAAAGGGTCCCATTTGCATTCCCAATTCATTAAAATTTAAAACAAATTTTATTTGTTATCCTTACAATTCTTACTGCTCTCCCCGTTCGAATGTAATTTGCCCCTCTTTTCTCTTTTTCCTCCGTCCGAATTTGTTGCTCTTTATCATAACTTAATCCTAACATTCTTCATCCATAATTTAAATATATCAATTGTTTTAAGCCCCAATACTACATATATCAATATTAATTTAACTGATTCAGTATTATAGGTTAAGGTAACACTGAACTTTATTCTCATTGAATTTGAGCATGATATTATACACACACAATTCTTTTAAAAGCACAACAAAATGAAATGACAAACACTTTGCAATAGCATAAAACAGTATGATTTTGGAAATATCAACTTCAACCCCGTGTAGCATAGAAAGGGAGAAAAAGCGAGTGTTCTATCAATATTTACATGGAAAAATCCATTTTTAAGTTTATGAACTTTCAATTTCTACATTAAATCCATTTATTGTTATTTTTTTATTAGGATGAAAGCCTATTTTAGATAGCAAAAGTGGGAGATGTTGCCATTCCATAATCATATAATTTAGAAAAATCATGTTTAATGACCACTGATCCAATATTTCATCTTCTCCTATTTTCCAAATAATGAAGCATTTCATGAGCAGTTAGAATATTATCTGAGATCAAGCGGCCTTTCACAAGGCACTTTTCTAAGGGGAGTTAATGGAAGACAAATTAGGTTGAAGATGATGAACCAAGATCTTTGCAATGATTTTATAAATCACATTACAAAGACCAATAGGCCTCAAATGCTATGGTGACTGCATTGATTGTGATTTTGGAATTAGAGCTTAGACTGTGTGCTTGCTATTATGTGGCATAATATTCCACTCAAAATTTCCCAAACAGCTTTACAAACGTCCGCTTTAATGATGTACCGGTGAGTTTGATAAACTACGTTGGCTTTAACTGAAATTTATCCAATTAATTGGAGAATTACACTTTGGTCCTCAAAATCAAACTTACTTGGTGTTGGTCTCCATTGCCCAATTTTTTCCTATTTCAAAGGGTTCATGCGATTAACTAAGAAGTAAAAGTCCAAATAGGACTTGGATTCAAGTAAACCAAACAAATTGAAATCTCCTCTTTTGATGGCCAACTTCTATAAATATGCATTAGATTGATTTAGTGCACAGTGTGGACAATTGCAGCAGTTTTGAGATTTGTATTTTAGGTTCATAGTGATTTATAATTTTGTAAAATTTATGAGACTTTTGGGTGTAATTGGGCTAAGGGTTTTTGAGAAATGTTCTCTTTTGTTCTTATACCATTCAAGGTAATTGCTTAGACTTGTGCCCAACCAAGTAAATTTTGTGTTATTTTTCTTTTCTCAATTTTAACTTGGTCAATTATTTTAATCACATTATACTTAACTATATGAATATTTTTTAGGCAAGAAATTCGGTCGTGGAAAAGGTGGAAGAAGAGGATTTGAGCAAAAATTCACTCATAATAAAGGCAACATCTAGTGCCACCATTACAAAAGCTGATTGCTAGTTTAAAGATAAACAAGCAAATTTTACAGAGGAAACTAATGAAGAAAGCATATTATTTGTGGCATATGGTGACGCAATTGGCAGAGAAGGTGAAATGTGGTTTGTAAATAGTGGGTGTTTCAATCGTATGATAAGCAAAAAGGCAATCTTTAAGCAACTAGATGAGACTAAAAATAAGAAAGGTTCTGTTAGAAGACAATCAAGAAATGCAGGTTGAAGGGAAGGGAACTATCTTTGTAACACCCTAAATATCCCGACTATGTGAATAGTACTCCTCGGTCTGTGAATAGTATCATTAGGGTGAATAATACCACTTGGAGCCCATATATATTTTTCTTGATCACTAGAAAGTACAATTTATAGAGGATTTTGAAGATGTAATTTGAGATGAAATTGAGATTAAATATGATCTCAAATGTCATAAATAAAAATAAGTAGCGGATCGAAATAAATACTTACGAAATTTGACTGAACTTTAACCAGTTATAACAAATATTCTGAACCTCATAAAATTATTTTTTAGTATGGAAACTCCTTAGAAATAATTAATAAGAATTTCTGGAGGTTGTTAAATTAAAATATGGTTAAGACAGAAAATTTAATTTTTGAACCGGTAAAGGTACCTCCAGATCGAACATTTTACCAAAATGATGTAATTTTGACTTGAAAATTTAGACACACCTTAATAAATATGTTTCCATATTTTAGAACTAATTTCCATAAAATTTTGAAAAAGAAATTTTAGAGCCAAATAAGATAGTGATATGTGGCTTAATTTGAGCCCTTAGATTAAATAATGACCAAATGAATCTTGGCCATTCATTTGAGGACTATATAAAGGGCTGAAGAACATATTTTTTTGGAGCCAAGTCATGCCATTCTCTCCCTCTCCTCTTGTGGCCGAACCAAGCTCTCTATAGCCTTCTCCATTTTTGTTCAACTAAACTCAAAATTCCCTTAAATTTTGCCCATAAATTCCAACTTCAAGTAATTTTATGCCTCCTTTCCACCTTGTTCAGGTGTGTAGTGGAGCATAAGTTGAGAAATTTGGAAGAAATTTGAAAGAGAGAAAAATTGCCAAGTAAGTATTTAGTTAAAATTTAATTGGATTTAATTGGGAATTGGGGTATTTTTATGATTTCTAATGAATTTGGATCAAAATTGAAGGATATTGATGAGTTTTGTGTGTGTATAGTTTCGGCTAGGTGAAGGAGAAAAGGAAGCAAGTCAAAAGGATAAAGGAAAATGGGAAAGAAAAAGAAGTTTGATAGGAGCAAAAGAGTATTTTGTAAGCGGATACTTCAAACTAATTTATATCATAATTTTAAGGTTATCTCATTTAGGTAAAACAGTAAAAAACTATATGAAAAATTATATGGATGCTTAAAAGATGAAATTGGATGTTAGAGAAGTAAATTAATGTGATTGAAATGAAAGAAACAAGTTTTAAACATAATGTACATTTTCGACCCATACTAGACTAACTAGAGAAAACACTACAAAAAACTACCAATTAGCGACGACACGGCGAACAGTTGCAAATATATTAGCGATGGAATCCCAAATCAGTCATTAATATAGTCGCTAATTAGCTTGTGTTGTCACTAATTTATGTTCATATTAGTCGTCGGTATTATAATAATAATTTTTAGCAACTACATTTTTTATCGCTAATTATTAATTTACTGTAAAAGTTAGCAAGAGATATTAGTCGCTAATATTGTCAATAAATATTTATTAAATTATAACATTTACACAATAGCGATGGAAAAAATAATTATTAGCGACTACATGTTCCGTCACGAATTCAGTCACTAAATATTAATTTACTCTAAAAATTAGTGACGAAAGATTAGTCGTTAATATTGTCGCTAATTATTTTTGAAATTCTATCTTTTACACATTAGCGACGGATTTGCTATCGTGAATCCGTCACTAAATTATTGCATAATTGAAAATTTTCTTTTGCTGTATTTTAAAATTTTGATCCTGTATACAATGATCGTTAGTTATTTATTTTCATCCTGTACATAACAATGATATCTCAAATACAAACATATGTTTATTTCAAATTAGAATATGTTCCAAAATACACATATATATAGAAAATTATTTGGAACCTTATATAATATTATTCTCAAACAATCTCTCATAAAACAATAAAATAGTAATAATATCGTACTAATTAGCATCAACAATATCATCTAAATAAAATAATGATCAAACATGTAGTGTGGCTGATATCACCGGAAAGTAGAACCACCACCATAAGCAGATGGAGAATTATTATATGGATGATCATCTTGTGCAGCTGAAGGGGCAACATCATCATGTTCGGGTCCATCAGTAGCAATATTAGACTGATTAGCAGCTGGTTGTTAAATCCCCAAGTGAGGAAACAATGCTCGAATGGCTTCCGTGACAATTTCCTTGACATCTTCCTTAGTTAAAGTGCTGTACTCGCCACGGTGTGATGTATCTGAACTGGATCCAACATGAGGGACATATGAGCCCAATCCATATAATCTTCTTCTTTTATTGCATTATGCAGCCTCATAAAATAACTCGATCTCATCTACAGATGATTCCCCATGTGATAACTTATCTCGAAGCTGCTCATACATTTCCTATAAAATGTCAAAAATTACAACTCATAATTTACAAACATAAATCTTTAAATAATTGTAAAGGCTAAAAGTAATAAATTTTATATTACTTACATGCACTTCCTTACTTCGTTTAGCCACATAAGTCTTCCCATCATGATTTAGTGTGTGTGTGTGTGAAGGAATACCTCGGGAAGCGTAGGTGGCCAACCATTTTGCTTCTTCTAGATTTGAACAATAACGATTTAGCTTATATTTTATAAATATTTGACAAACTTCCATAGGCATATAATCAATTAAACACAATCTTCATCATCTTTCAAAAAAAGGCAAGCAAACTCCCATAACCATATGACCAATTAATATCACCAACCTAAAAAATAGCAAGCTCCTATATAGGCATATGAGCAACAATATGCATATCATCAACAACAATAATTAACATATCATCAATAATAACCAATATATCAACAATAACCAATAATAACTAGCATACCATAAAAAATAACCAGCTATTAATTATATTAATAATAGCAAGCTCTTATATAGTCATATCATCGACAATAACCAATATATCATCAATAATAACGAAAAATAACCATCATATCATCAATAATAACCAGCTACTAAGTATATTAGTAATAGCAAGCTCCTATATAGGCATATCATCATTAATGATCAACAATAACCAGCTATTAAGTATATTAGTAATAACAAGCTCCCATATAGGCATATCATCAACAATAACCAGCATATCATAAAAAATAACTAGCTATTAAGTATATTAGTAATAGCAAGCTTCCATATAGGCATATCATCAACAATAACCAACATCTAATAAATAGAATATTTGATGTTAAAGAAAGTAAAAATAATAATATACTTATCATTTGTGACATGTGCTCAGTAATAGAAATTGAACCACCAGTATATGATCTCTAAGCTTTGTCGTTTCATATTGTTAATTTTTACATCATTATTTGTATTTGTATTCTTTAACCATCATTAACTTCGAGGTAATTAATAGTTTAGTTTAACATTATTAGTTAAATTTAACAATCAAATTAATGATTCATTGTAAACAAGATTAGGATCATGTAGTAGCGTGTAATAACCAATCTGATCCTCATGGAAACAATATCTTAAGTAATAATCGGTAAACCTTGCATTTACAGATTTAGTATAAGTTTTAGGCGCTGTTGCTGGGGACTATGATTTGTGTTTATTTCCATTGTTATACTTGATTTGAAATTTTGGATTACAATACTTATTTAGAGTTTGTTTGTTTGTTTTGTTTTATAGATTTGATATATTGATTTTATTTAAATTTTTATCTATTTACATTACAAGAAAATTGCAATTTAGCAACGAAAAATTTACAATTTCCATTGCTAATAAAAAATAGCAATGAAAATTAGCAACTGAAATTTTGGTTACTAATGTAGCAATTGTTATTTTTTAGCAACGGAAATATAATTCCGTTCCTAAATTTTAGCTACGAAAAATGAATTCCGTTGCTAAATTCAACCAAGGCAAATTTTGGTGAATTGGTCAATTTTAGCAATGGAAAACTTATTCCATTGCTAATTTTAGCAATGGATAATAGAATTCTAGCAACGAAAATTAAAATTCCATTGCTATTTCTAGCACAAATAAAAAAATTTACAATGGTGCCATCTGTCGTCATTCCGTCGCAAATAATTATTATAATTTTTACAATTAGAATAGCAAAATGATAAGCAAATCATAACACCAATGCAAAATACATAGATAAGTTTAGAATGAATGTACACATAAGCATATAAATGGTTCGTGCTTGAAACTTTAGAAACACCGTAGGCCTCTCTTTTAGCATTGGAACACGAAGGTCATGTCTGCTAAACAACTCAAAGTAAAACTTAGAATCACTTAGGTCTTTTAAAGGTTGTAATGAGGTTAAGGTATTAGTTATCAAAGAATGGATAAAAGATCAACAACAGCAATAGCCACTCCAATATAAAATATACTAATAATTCTAACTTTTCATCCTATTAACTTAAGCAATAAACAACTTAGCCAAAATTTCCCAACCCTTCATGATTCAAAGCTCTTATAAGAGAGAAAACTACTACAATTCTCTTAATTTCACAACTCATGGCCTTTTTAAAAGATGTCACAATTGATTTCCCTTGTAAAATACCCTACATTTAAGATTTTTTCTATATATGCTAGCTTTATTGCAATATTTCTTCTATTTTTTTCTGGCATTTTGCACTGATAGAGGTAATATAAGGACATTATACAAGCACTTTACTCCTTTACACAATTCTTGCCAAAAATAAAATAACTATTCTCATTGTACTTAATTAAACTGCCCAATAAATGGAAATTCATCCAAATCTAGAGTGACCACTTCTAGAGGATAGATAAAAGCTTTTTAGGCTATATGGTTAAAATATGAGTGTAACAAGAGTAAAAATATGGTATGCATTAAGCATACCTTATTAGGCTCAAATTGGCTAACAAAAGTTAAAAAATATTACAAGGGTAGAAAAATAGTCTTTTTATAAGCTTAACAAGAAAATTTTGCCTAGATCACTTTCTAAGTTACTTGAGTTGCTTTTATGCTTCGAAGGGTGATGAGTAAGGTTTTAGTATTTTAAAATTCCTTATTTCACTATTTCATTGCATTGGTTTTTCTAAGTAACAAAAACTAGTTTTAAATTCTTCAAAAAGATAGAAACTAACAGATATTAAGCAAGTTGAAAATTAAAGTAGCTAGAGATTTATCAAACAACATACTTGTTCTACTTCTAAGAAAATATTCTAACTTGCACATTCTAAAATTCAAGTTCAACATGTTCAAATTTTTTAGGCAAAAATCGGGGCAAACTAAGTTTTTGTGCAAACTAAGTGATAATATTGAACTACATTTTGTTTCTTGCAACTCTTACAAAATTTAAAAGCAAAGAAACTAAAACTATGAATTAAAATTTACTACAGTATTATCCTAAACATAGAATGTCAAACTAAAATACAAAAGCAAATAAAAACAAAAAAATAAAACAAAATAGATTCATGAATTAAAGTGAGGGTAAGATGTGTCTACTTCTTGAACCAAAATTGAGCTTAGCAAGCTCTACACCTTTTCAAAAAGTTTGCTATCCATAGAAAATGCAGAATGACCTAAGATGATGGAGGTGGAGGTGGTGGATAGTGCATCCAAAAATCATGCACAAATGTCCCTAAGGTATGCTTAACTTGCAAAATAGCATCTTGCATGGTCTCAATCCTACCTTGCATCTCATCCAGATGTGTCTGCTGGGAATCCAATTGACTACTCAACTGGTTAAGATAAGCCTCTACCTTAGGTGTAACTATATCATCTGTTGGAGCTGCTTTATCTGCATTCGGCACATCTTAATGCTCATCGAAGCGAATACCATTATCCCTTAAATACTCCTCTCTTGTTGTCTAATGACAACGTGGCTTAGGTAATAGGATCTTCATTCTTTTAAGCATGACATTGTTAATACAAGGTATGTCCCCATCAAGTGGATCGCCTAAGGTGGGGTGAGCAACTACCTCTACTAGAACTGTAGCAATCCAACCAATGGAGATGACATGAACATTAGATGGCATCTCCTGTAATTCTTTTATCCTCTATGTTATAGTCAAAGCAGTATTAATGAAAATACCAACAAGCATATAGCGAAGAAGCATACTAGCATATAGCAAAGAAGCATACTCTGTGAGGCATTAATTGTACTAAGGTTATTCAGACAATTATAAACACTTTTGGTTAAAAACCGATGAATGATTCTCAAAGCATAATCCCTTAAAGCATGAACTTTACATCTTTCTCCTTTCCATGGGTTAGGATTCAGTGGATCTCGAATTCATTCCCAATTTTGCTCAACAGAGGCATCAGAAAATTTCACTAAAGCATCTGGTAAGAATCCTAAATATTTTAAAAGCTGCTTAAAAATCATAAAGTATCCTTTGTTCCTAAGTTTAAAACCTACTGTACCAGTATTATCACTATCTCCCTTAAAATAGCACACGAATGAGTACAAGAAATCGCGAGTAAGGTTGGGATAAACTTTGGGCTTATGATCAATAAATGATTCCCAACCAATATGCTGAATCAAAGGTAGCACCTTATTCACTGACTAAGATATGGTAGCTATACATAAGTGCAGGTGCTAAACTATTCAAACTGAGCAGTCTTGGCTTTGTCAACATAAGATGGGATGCGTATACCAAATGAACTTAAAGCTTCGGAATGTTTAACCTTCCTAGGTGCCACTGAAGAACAAAGATAACAAGGAACAAGGAAAGTGATTGACAGAAGATGAAAAGAAAAACAAAACATGGATGAAAATATATTATAATGGCCAATTGGTGTATGGCACTGCAAAGGATGGCATGAAAACGAATTTTAGTGGGCACATAAGAAGAGTATGATGATGGAATAATATGCCCAGTAATGACCCTAAGCAACAAGCAATTATAAATAAAAAATTATGCCAAAAAATTAAGGAAACAAAAAATCCATAATCAAAATTAGTAACAACATATCATGGTAAGATATGCATTGACAAGCATTATTGATAATGGAGAAGTAACTAATTAAAGCATGAGTCAAAATATATGGCAATCATGATAAATGAGAAAGCATAATTTAATGAATAATGTTAATTGGGCATTTTATTGAATAGGTGGTGTGCATATTTTCAATAGGCAAAATGGAGAGCAATTTCAAGGAATATGACCACCAAAATTTTCACCAAACAACACAAGCAAACATATGAACTAGTTAATAACCGAGCATATAAAAAATGAAACTTGAAGCACAAATTTGAGGTTAAAAAGCACCTAAAATGTGTAACATACCCATGCCAAGTGCAATATTCAAATGAAAAAAAATGTACAAATTAAAGTGAAAAACACAAAGCACTTACTTGAAAGTAATGTCAGGGAGCTTTGAGCAAGAAAATGTAATGAAGTGTGTGAAAATGAAGAAAAAGGGAAGGGAATGTGTGTGAAGAATAAGAAGAAAAAGAGAGCATGAAGAAGAAGATGAAGGAAAAAAATTGAGGGAGAGAGGAAATGGTGGTCGAAAAAATGAAGAGGGCGGTGAAGGAGACTGGATGGGCGATGATGTGATCGATCCGTGCCTGGATTGCACGGAAGCAGTTAAGCAACAAACAAAGAAGGAAAGAAAAATAACAAACATAGAAGAAAGAAAGAAAAATATATAATGCAGTGAAGAGATGCATAGCCCTATAAGCATAAATGCCTGGGCATGCACGGCCGTGCAGGGAAGGGGACATACACTACAAAAAAATGCAAAATAGCAAGGACTTTTAAATAATGATTTTTCATCGCTAAATCAATTTAGTGAGGATTTAACGAGGAAAAAAATTTTGTAACAAAAGTCATCCTAGCTAAATTAAAGTACTCGCTAATTTTTGCGAGGAAAAATTAGCGAGGACTATCTTTTGCAAGGATTTAGTCCTCGTTAAATTTTGCGGGAAATTATCCCTCGCTAACTTTTGCGTTACCCTCGCAAAATGTAGCGAGGATTAAATCCTCGCAAAAAATAGCGAGAACTAAATCCTCGCAAAATTAGGGATGACTTAGACCTCGCAAAAATTAGCGAGGACTGATATCCTCGCTAAATTTAGCTATGATGACTTTTATTACAAATATGAGATTTATCTTCGCTAAATGTTAATATGAACCTATTTTATTAATTTAATATGAAAATTTTATTATTTAAACAATAAACTAAAAAATAATAAATTTATATTTACTCAATATTTAATATAAAAAATATATATTAATGAATAAATTGTTATTTACAAGTATATAACATTGCTAATAATATATCTAAAATGATACATACATATATAATAATAACAATGAAAAATCATAAAACTCATAAAATGTCAGTTGCTTCTAGTTCGTATAGTTGTGTATTGATTGATTGCAGATAGCCAAGTACTTCTTCCACAATAAAATTTGCTGGCTTCTACATATCAGCAAAAGAGAACTCATTTATATGAAAGTATAGAAGAAAGTTAAAGCAAACTTTGCACTTAGAAAGAATTTCATATAAGAAAAACAATTCATAAATTTCTAGCATTGATTGTTCTTTCACAGCCTATGAAGCATGCTTTCAAACCATAAAATCATTGTTCATGTCAAGAAAAACAAAAATATATATACAAAAAATTGTATCTCCTTGTTTATAGTGTTAGATATTCGAAACATTTGCCCATATAAATATAAAATAGGCAGCTTGCCAAAGGTCCTAATGAGAAATTGTATCAATGTCTATTGTTTATAGTGTCTATTGTATCAGTCTGGCTTTTACCGGTTGTACCAAAGATGAGAAATTGCATTTGATGTCATTAATCTATTTATAAACACAGCATAGTTCATAAAAATAACAAAAGCAAAAGCCAACAACATCAATGTTATGATCATTGATCTTTAATTTTCACTTGAACAAACCTCCGACTGGAGAGTAATGTGGTTTTTGCAGACAACATAGTAGCTACAGTCAATGCCTGGGATAAAAGTGAGATTCTCATTTGCCTCCACTAAGGTTCTTGAAAGTGAGGACTCTAATGGAAGTTCTGCATAAAACCACAGAAAGCAATCAGTAAACATGTGTAGTAGTAACATGTTATAGAATCCTATAGAGTTAACAAGTAGACAACCAAAATGAAAACTCAGTCTATGGCAACTGTTTAGCACATATAGAGTCAATATTTAGCCAATACATTTCTTTTAAAGGATACATTTCTTTTAAAGCATCTTGTAGTGATTCATCTATAACAGAGACATAATATTTAGCCAATACATATCTTTTAAAGGAGATAATAAAAGATGTAGGGATATACATATAAAACAAGGGAGTCTATGCTCTATTATGCATATTGAGAACTTAAGGTCTTGGCCATGCATATATGAAAACAAAACTATTCGATGCTGCACACAAACACTAAAAGTAACAAACAGAATAAATCATACATGAAGGGGGATCAAGAAATTCCACAAAGCACAATCATTTTAGTTCTAAGATAAAACCAAGTGTTTCGGAGGCTTATGGTGCTTCCAAAGCACAATGATTTTAGTTCTAAGATAAAACCATCTAATTGGAATATAACTGTCCAGATACTCTGCACCAAACGGATAATTTTGTGTAGCCCAGAATTTTTCAGGTGTAAGAAAAGACTAAGACTTCATATATGCATATTGAGCTAGAATGATAAAAACCTCTTCTCAAGGCAAAAGATTCCAAACAAATCAAGGGACTAAGAAATTTCAACAGCAGCAGTTAGGACCATAATGTTCATACATGAAAACATGTATATAAGTCATAGGACTAAGAAATTTCAAAAAAAAGAAGAATTGAAACCAAAAATGCCTCTAAAATTTAGAAGCAATTCCAGTTGGGGTTTTACACAGCAATAGCGCAAAGGCACAAATAGCCTTAAATCACAAAAACACACCAGAATTTTTAATACAAAAAAACATAGGCATAGCTAAAATTGAATGACAATTTAAATCTCATTGATTCCAGTTCTACAATAGTTCTTTGCTTGATAGGCATCACTAGACAATAAAACTTAGAATAATAACTGATATTATACATCAGATATAAAAGAGATGTGGCAAATAATTATAGTTTAAAGTTGTCCTAAAAGGTCTCCAGCCTAGCCATGTATTTACAATATAATTTTTCCATTTCTTCCAATAGTAAGTTTCATTTCCCTCATTTTAGAGATTGTACAAGCACTCATAAACTTGTAATAGAAAGCAACTTTAAAAATGAAAAAAAAAAATTCTGAACATGGAAATGGTAACAAGATTGATAGATTAATCTAAAGCCTCAAGTATATCAAATAAAAAAACATCAAATATTTTCTTCTAAGTCTGATACTCGAGATAATTTTAATTAATAAACTTAAACTCTCATTAATTTGTTGGTGTTCCATTTCATTCTAGACACAAAAGTTTTGTATAGGAGAAAGTAAGGAAAAACTCACATTTTGGCTACCTTAGTCACTCCTTCTCGGCATGTCATTTCAAAAAACTTCAACCTTTCAATTTCTCTATTTTTTTACCTAGACACCAAAATATCTCTACATCAAAAAATTTTGAAGCATAAGGATAAGTGGTAAGGAACCAAACAACATAACTATCAATTAGATACCAATTGATGTCTATTGCCAACAAAAGGGAAAGAAACAAAAAAAAAGAAATATTACGGGAAATACTCATGCAATTGATGTCTATTACCAACAAAATTATCTTGTTATTTTGCTCATTCAAAAGCATAAATTTGCCATAAGAACTAAATATACCTAGAAACTAAAATAAACAGCACAAGACAACTCATGCAAGTAATAGACATGTACAGTAATAAGCTTATAGCAGGACAACTAAATAAAAAGAAAGGAAAAAATGTTAAAGCGGAGATAGGCATAGTAATAAGCTTACAGCAGCAAGTTAGAGAATGTGAAGCCCATTAAAAAGAAGTTACATATTGACTAAAAGAAAACAAATTCAATAGCTGAGCTAAAATTGAAAATAATTTTAAACCTTGAGTATCCACATGCAAGAACATATACAAGAAAAAAGAAGATAAAATGACTTGTTGGAATAGTATACACTTACACTGACATTAGTAACATAGTGGCAGAGAGCACACTTAACAGATGGGGCCCCATAAGGGTACATGAGTGTTGTCAGGCAATTTCCACAATTGACATGAGCAACCTAGCTAAATGCTTTCCCCCACAAAGTAAAAAAAAAAAAAAGAGAGAGACAAAAAAAATCAGTAGACCCTCAATAATTACCAAAATAAAGCACTTCAAAGCGTCAAATATATATACTATTATCAATTCTCTTCTAATAATTGTCAGAAAATGCAGAATCCAAACGAACAAATGAGATGACCAACAAAAACATTCACTTTGTTCTATTCTCTAGTTACATTCCAAGAGATAATAAAACATTTACTTTATACTATTTTCTAGTTACATTCCAAGAGATAATTAATATAGGTCAATACCCTAACGAAACAAGTGTACATGAGCAATGTCCTGCATCCTCCACATATAAGTTGAGCCATTTCCATCCCTGCAGGGATATCCACAAACTTAGATAATCAAAACTCCTGCCAAGAATCCCAAATCAAGATCAACAAATTCTTAACAATCTAAAGATAACAAAATAAAAAAACTCATATCCAATTCTACCTTTCAAAAAAAAATCTGGGGTGCTAATCCACAACTTGAGCAGCAGGCAAATGCAAAACTTAGACATTTCGTCCACTGCTTTAGTTTATTTTCAATTGCTGACATATCATTAGCCACCATTGCTAGCAAATTTGTCGAAATAGGTGCAGAAGCAAACCAAGCACCACATCCGCACTCACATCCAGTCCCAGGTTGAGTGAGAGATTGAGCATGTTCTGTTTGAAATACCGAGCTTCCCCACCTATCCACAAAACCATTTTATATTTCTGGCAATTCTTATAAGCAAATTCCAGAGAGAGCTCTGTCTTTTCGGTGCCAACAGGGCCATTTATACAGAGCACGCTGCCGTTTCCCATGCACTTGTAATTTCCACTTTTCGATTTATTGTATTTTGCCCTCTTCGTTAAGGAATTGGAGTTCTTCCCCAAAACTGGTTCAACCCAAGTTTCTATTGCTGGTTCCTTGCATTTGCCTGCGAACTCCAAATTAATATGTCGCCCCCCTCCACGGCCGCTGGCCTCCTCACTTTCCTCAGTTTTAACGCCCTCAGATTGCCCACTGGACTCTTCTTTTACAATTGGAATTGAGCACTTGTGTTTAATGCTATCACCACATCCAAAGAAGGCGTCTTCAATCCCCAATATCTCCTTTTCTCTACCTATAAAATATCTGTTTCTTGGGAATGGGAGCTCTTCAAAAGCTTCTGTTACATCTTTCTCAGCTACACTCTTTTGCCCAAGCTTAGCTCTTAGTAGAGCAGCAACTTTAGTTACACAGTTCCTCCAATTACGCTCCAATTACTAGAAAATATTGAAGTGAAATTTTAACCAAGCCCGAATAGAAAAGCTAGTTATAAAGATTGAGGTGTTAGGGTTAAAAGCTGTTGGCAGAGAACTCACCAGAGAATGAAAGACTTAACTGAAAAGGGAAAAGCAAAAGCATAACATAAAGAGAAAGCAGCTTCCTAGCCATGGCGAAAATAAATTGATGATTCCTTTGGTTCATAAGCAGCACAACTAACCCTAAGAAGAAAAAGAGAGATACTATGAGCAATACGGAGCCCGAACAGAAAATTAAAAATGCAAAAACTAGTATATCAAATAGAAAAATGAGATGATCAAGAGGGCAACCGTACCTTAAAAATGGATGAGATGAGCAATATGGAGGCAAAAAATTAGGAATCGTACAATTAAAAAGAAAAAGAGAGATACGATGGATTTCTGGTCGGTCGACCGGTGGAGACGATGGCCGGAAGCATGCGAGGAGCGATAAGATACTGAGCCATGGTGAGACGCTG
Source organism: Excoecaria agallocha (assembly GCA_037975025.1). Lineage (NCBI taxonomy): Eukaryota > Viridiplantae > Streptophyta > Magnoliopsida > Malpighiales > Euphorbiaceae > Excoecaria > Excoecaria agallocha. The sequence continues at coordinate 21,749,549 of CM075817.1, forward strand.
CGAGGGTAAAACTAAAGAAAAATGGGAAAACGAGAGAGAAAGGGGATAGGGGGAGAGGTTTTGGTTTAAATTTAGGTTCATTTTTGGTCTCATGTTTCTGGCAAAATTTTTCATTTAATTGGCGCCTAAAAATTCCGCTAAAATAAAAATTAACATTTCAGTTAGCGAGGAAAATTATCAAGCTAAATTAGCATGAAATTTTTACTCGCTACTTACTTCAAATGGCGAAGAAGTTATTTGTAGCTAAATGCTAATATTTTTCTGCTAATTGCCTTTATATTTGTCACATTTATTCACTAATTTGCAATAAAATTTTACCTAACTAAATTAGCAAGGAAATCTTGACATGCTAAATTATCCATTAATTAGCTAGGGAAACTTGCCTCCTAAATTAGAATGGAAATTTTCCTAACTAAATGTTTCATTTGGCGAGCAAAAACTACCTCGCTAAAATAGCGTGGAAGATATCCTTGCTAAAAAGTTTTAAATGGCAAGAATTCAGTAATTGCTAAATTAGCAAGAATTTTATTCTTGCTAATTTTTTGTATACCTCAAATATAATAAAATTAATTATTGATCTCTCAAATAAAAATTCGTATTTTAAAATATTAGCAAAAAAATATTGCCCTCTCTAAAATTTTGAAAAGATAATTTGTATTTCTAATTATCTTGGTTTATATTTATTAATTAGTTAAGAAAATTAATTATACATATTTATTAATTAGTTAAAAAAATTATCTAACTAAATTAGTTAAGACAAATAATTTTTTAAGTATAAAGAGCCATAAAAATAGGAATATCGCCAAAATAATTTTGATCTCCCACTAATATGAAAATAGAATTTTAAGAGATTGGCTACAAAACCTACCTCGCTAATTTAGCATGGAACATTTCCTCGCAACTAGTTAATTCTCACACGAAAGATAAAAATTAAGTATTAGCGAGGGATATGTCCTCTCTAAATTGGCGAGGATTATATTTTCAGCTAAATTAGCAAGGGATATATCCTCGCTAAATTGGCGAGAACTATATTCCAAGCTAAATTAGCCCTCGCTAAATGCTCCATCTATGATATGTCTTCTTATTTAAACGTTAGCAAGAGATTTATCCTCACTAAATTAGCAAGGACTTTTTTCTCGCAAAATTAGCGAGGATTAAATGCTTCCTTTATCATATGTCACCTTATTTAAACATTAGCGAGGAATATTAGTTCTCGCAAAATTAGCGAGGATTAAGTCCTCGCTAAATGCTTCATCTATCATATGCCATCTTATTTAAACTTTAGCGAGGGATTTATCCTCGCTAAATTAGCGAGGACATTTTTCTCGCAAAATTTGTGAGGATTAAATCCTCGCTAAATGCTTCTTCTATCATATGCACCTTATTTAATCGTTAGCGATCGATTTGTCGTCGCTAAATTTTGCGCCAAAATTTAGGCACCAAAATTAGCGACAAATTGTCGATATTCTCGCTAAATTATTGCAAAATATATGTTCATTTGCATTCCGACCAACATTTGTGACAAAATTCATTTGTCGTTGCAATTCTATCGCTATATTAGTGATTTAGCAACGATTTTTCTTGTACTCGCTAAATTTTGTCGCTATTCTGCAATTTTTTTTTGTAGTGATAGGTGCGTGCCAGCGTAGGTGGAAGGGGCATTTAATGCACAGGGGTGCATGTGGGGATGGTAGGTCATAAGGGGAGACATGAGAGCATATAAATGGCGCATGTGGGGATGCGCGGGGAGAGCATAAGGCAGCTGTCCTAGCACGCGGCTGCGAGAACTGCTTCTGAGCTCCAAAATTTTTTCTGACCTTAAGATTTTTCTATTTTATGCTTAAATTCCCTAAATTCACTTCTAATTGCTCATTTGCACCTACATGAATCCTACAATCTATTTTTCCTTCGAAAATTGCTCTTTCTCTTGTTAACGCATGAAAATTACTTTCAAAAAAAATTTACTGATAAAGCCCAATTAAATCGGTATGATCAAAATTTTGATAAACTACTTCCAACTTTTATATTTGACACCCTTAAATTCCCTCACTTTCTTATTTAACTCTGCAATTATTTGAATTCATGAATCTAAACTAAAGAAACTTAAACCAACCAAAAAGACACAACAATAAACATGTACCTTCTTAGGAAATAAAAACAAAAAGGGAAGATATTTGCAGTTCTGAGTTTAAGAGTCCTCAGCTAGACTTTCTAACCCATTTTAGTAGTCCTGAAGCACCATGGTTGCCTCAACAACCTCATGTTGTCAATTTTTATACGGTTTGAGCTAATGACAGTTCACCTTGTATTCATATCCATCCCTTGGATTTTTTATGGTCACAACTCCAAAATTGTTACTTGATAAGACTTGATATGGCCCCATTTATTTGGATTTTAGCTTTCTTGGAAACAAGTGCAAATGACTGTTATATAATAACACCAACATTCCTGGAGTAAATCCTTTCACCTTTAAATGTTTATCATGCCAAAGCTTCATTTTCTCCTTGTAGATGGTTGTATTGTTATATGACCATTGTCGAATTTCTTCAAGTTCATTGAGCTGCAATGTCCTCTTTTCTCTTGCACTTATCAAATCAAAATTAAGGAATTTCGTAGCCCAATATGCTTTATGTTATAATTCAACTGGAAGGTGACATTCTTTTCCAAAGATTATTCGATAAGGAGACATCCCGATAGGGGCCTTAAATGTGGTCCTATAGGCCCAAAGAGCCTCATCTAACTTTTGGGATCAATCTTTCCTAGAGTAATTCACTGTCTTGTCTAAGATTGATTTTAGTTCTCTATTAGAGACCTCTACTTGTCCATTCGCCTGAGGATGGTATGTGGTAGTTATCTTATGGTTAACACCAAATCTTGGAAGCAAGGTTTAAAATTGATGGTTGACAAAGTATTTGCCTCCATCACTTATAATGGCCTTTGGTGCTCCAAACCTAGTGAAAATATTTTTCCTAATAAATTCAAGCACAACTCTGGCATCCCAAGTTCTAGTAGTTGTTACTTCTACCCATTTACTAACATAATTCAAAGCTACTAAAATGTATTCAAAACTAAATGAATTTGGAAATGGTCCCATAAATTCTATACCCCATACATCAAAAAATTCTATCTCTAACATATTATTTATAGGCATTTCATCCTTTTTAGAGATGTTACCTACACATTGACATCTATCACAAAGCTTAATAAAAGATTTAACATCTTGAAATAGAGTAGGCCAAAAGAAACCTGATTAAAGAATCTTATGTACCATATGATTAGGCCCATAATGACCTACAACTTCTCCTTTATGGCATTGTCACATTATATCTACTTGTTCCTCTTTTGAAATACATCATCTAAGCATTTGATCTGGATAAATCTTGATCAGGTATGGATCATCCTAAAGATAATGCTAGCACCTGCTTGAAGCATTTTCTTTTTCTTGCCAAGTAAAATCTTTAGGAAGATATCCTCCTGTAAGAAAATTGGCTATATTAGCATATCAAGGAACTAAATTTTTATAAGTATATAAAGAATAAATATTTTTATCGGGAAATAAATAAAAAATTTCTCCCTTTTCAATGTTAGTATGATCCAGTCTAGACAGATGGTCAGCTACCAAATTCTTAGCTTCTTTCTTATCCTTTATCTCAATATCAAACTCTTGCAACAACAAAACCCAACGAATAAGCCTTGATTTGAAATCTTTCTTAGCAAAAAGGTGTCTTAATGCAGCATGATTCATCCATACAGTAACTTTGGAACCAATGAGATAAGATCTAAATTTTTCAAAAGAAATACAATTGCCAAAAGTTCTTTCTTCATGGTTGTATAGTTAACTTGAGCTCCGATGAGTGTATGACTGGCATAGTAGATAGTGTAGAAAATCTTCTCCTTCCACTGTCCTAACACTGCTCCTACTGCATAATTACTAGCATCACAAATAATTTCGAATGGTAGGCTCTAATCTGGTGATGCTATGACTGGTGCAATAACTAACTAGTGCTTTAATGAATTAAAAGTCTGCAAGCACTCATCATCAAAGTTAAATGCATCATCTTTAATTAATAAATTAGAAAGTGGCTTGGCTATTTTAGAGAAATCCTTAATAAACAAACGGTAAAACCTGGCATGACCAAGGAAACTTCTAATACCTTTAACACTAGTCGAAGGAGGTAATTTATCTATAACATCAACTTTTGCTCTATCTACTTCAATTGCTTTCTTGGAGATCTTATGTCTTAGAACAATCCCTTCTCTAACCATAAAGTGACATTTTTCCCAATTAAGAACAAGGTTTATCTCTTGACACCTTTTTAGACCAATGCAAGATTATTCAAACATGACTCAAAATCACGACCATATAGTGTAAAGTCATTAATGAAAATTTCCATAAATATTTTAAGAAAATCATGAAATATGGCCATCATGCATATTTGGAATGTGGCAGGGGCATTGCAAAGACCAAAGGGCATCCTTCTATATGCTAATATACCATAAGGACATGTAAATGTGGTCTTTTCTTGGTTCTTTGGGGCAATAGTATTTTCATATACCCTAAATATGCATATAAGGAATAGTAAAATCTATTTCCTGCCATTTTTTCTAATATTTGTCAATGAAAGGTAATGGAAAGTGATATTTTCTAGTGTCATTATTTAATTTCCTATAGTTTATACATACTCTCCTTCCTGTTACTATGCGTGTAGGGATTAACTCATTGTGTTCATTGGTTACAACAATCATACCCCCTTTCTTAAGTACACATTGAATTGGACTAACCCAACTACTATCAGAAATCAAATAAAAAAATACCTACATCAAGGAGTTTAAGTACCTCTTTTTTCACCACTTCTTGCATTACTAGATTTAGTCGCCTATAAAATTGTAACATCGGCTTGAAATCATTCTCTATAGGTATCCAGTGCATATAATAACTAGGGTTATTTCCTTTTAGATTAGATGTTGCCAAACCAATTACTCCTTTATGTTCTTTGAGTACTTTAATGAGCATTTCTTCTTCTAAACCTATCAATAAAGATGAAATAATTACTGGTTTTGTATTATTCTCTAAAAATACATACTTTAAATAAGATGGAAGCATTTTGAGTTCAAAATTTTCTCTCTTAGTAGGGGACAGTTCATCCTCTATATCTTTACCTTTACTGTGCTCTTTTTCTAAATCTTGCATCAACTCTTTTTCCTTTGGATGCTTCAAACATTCTTGAAGTTCATCATCTAAAATGATTTATGTTTTTTTTTCTTCGACACACTCTTGAACACTATCAACAAAACAAATCGATTCTTTAAAGTCATATGAGGGATGTTTCATGACTTTGTTCACATTGATGACCATTTCTTCCTCATTGAACCTCAAAGTGATCGTATAGCCATAAACATCGATTAAAGATCTTGCCATGTTCAAAAAGGGTCTATATACTATCAAGGGTACGTTTTGATCCACCTCTATATCCATCACTATAAAATTAATCATAAATATAAAATTTCCTACTTTCACCAACAAATACTCAATAATACCCTTCGACCTTTTCACTGATCTATCCACCAACTATAGTGTCATTTGGGTCTCCTTGATATCTCCTAAGTTCAATTTCCAACAAATTGAATATGGCATTAAATTAATGCTAGCACCCAAATCACATAGAGCATGTCCAACAAAGTTACCTCCTAATTTGTAAGGTAATGTAAAACTACCAAGATCTTCTAGTTTTGTTGGAATTTTATTCATTAAAATAGCACTACAATTTTCAGATAATTGGATCATTCCCACACCTTCTAGCTTTTTCTTATTAGTGCAAAGCTCTTACATGAATTTAGCATATTTAGGCATGTGCAGTAAAGCTTCAGCAAATGGTAAATTTACATGCAACTTTTAAACATATCTAAAAATCTAGTTAACTGCTCATTTTACTTTTCTTTTCTAGCTACAGTGGGGAAAGGTAACTAAGATTCATCAAAAAAAGTACAAATAAGTTTTTCCTTACCCTTACCTTTCTCAATAGCAGAAGTTACATTCTTAATATTTTTAGAATTAGAGACACTTACCTCCATAGTTGGTTTTACCCTTTGAGAAGAGTTCTTACCAATTTCAGCTTTTTCTAGCTCTTTTCCACTTCGTAAGGTGATTACCTTGGCTTTCTCCTTTGGATTGCGGTCTACATTAGATGGAAAGGTTTCTTGAGCTCTATTAGATAATGAGTTAGCAAGTTACCCTATTTAGTTTTCTAAGTTCCTAATGGATGGCTCTTGATTTCTTATCCAAATATCTTGATATTTTCACCTAGCATATTGATTAGCAATAATTGCATTTTGAGAAGCCATGAAATTTGCAATCATTTCCTCTATATTGATTTCTTTTCTAGTGCGAGTGGGGGTTGAGGTTTTTGAAATCCAGGGGTTTGAGAAGATTGTGAGTGATATGTAGACGGGTAGTGTGGTTGGGATTGATTTTGATAACGAGAATGATTATTATTGTGGGAGGTTTTGTTATTATTAAATGTTGCCCTAGGTTGAGGGTTAGAGGTGGTGCTTGATTCTATTCTCTCCATGCAAAATTAGGATGATTTTGCCATATTGGGTTGTAGGTATTATTATAAGGGTTTAAGGCATTTACTTCCTCTAATGAGCAGTCATAATTTTTAAATCCAGGTACTCCTTGTTTTCCTACATAAGAATCACATTCATTAGACAACAAAAATATATTTTTGGTTTTAAGCTCATTTGTTTTAACTTAAGAGTTAAACTTTGAGAAACAATAAAAATATATGATATTTGCAAAAGTAGCTTTCCCTATTTGCAAATTTCCAAAGCAAGGTAAAAGATTATTACATACGATATTACCCTTTGAAAATCATAACATCAAAAAGCATTTAATAGCAAAAGCACAACATGATCTCATTACACTTCACTTGGAAATAGATGTGTTAAAAATTGAATGCAACTGCTCCAGTTAATAATGTCAAACAATGTTCAACGTGTTTTTATCTTTCAAACATAGGAGGAAAATATATACAGTATTTTACATCCTAAAACAAGAGTCCTATATAAGGTAAGAGTTCTATATGAAGAAAAACTTCTAAAACTACCTGATTACTACAATCACAATCATCCTATAATTCTGCTTTCATACAGATCTTGACAGCTCATGTCCACACTCCCCCTCAAGTTGGAGCAAAAATATCCAACATACCCAACTTGTCAATTATATCATGAAACTGCTTTCCTGGAACTGCCTTTGTAAGAATATCAGCGAGCTATTGTTCAGACTTGACAAACGGAAACTGTATAATCTTTTGATCCACATTGTCCTTGAGAAAATGTCTATCCACTTCGACATGTTTTGTGCGATCGTGTTGAACTGGTTTTGAGCAATCTCAATTGCTGCTTTATTATCACAATAGAGATTCATAGGTTCTAGATGTTCAATTTCCAAGTCTGATAATAGGCGTTTAATCCACAACAATTCATGTACCCCATTTGCCACACCTCGAAATTCTGCTTCAGCACTTGATCTGGCAACAACCTTCTGTTTCTTACTTTTCCAGGTAACAAGATTACCTTCTCAAACATAAAGTAACCAGACGTAGATCTTCTGGTTATTTGATCGCCTTCCCAGTCAGCATCTGTATATCCTTCAATATTAGAGTCATTATGTTTCAAAAATAACAACCCTCTTCCAGGAGCTCCTTTTAGATATCTCAAAATACGGTATACTGCTTCCATATGTTCTTCACTTGGCTCATGCATAAACTGACTAACCACACTTACAGCATATGCGATGTCTGGTCGTGTATGAGACAAATAAATTAGTCTTCCAACCAACCGTTGATAGCGTCATTTATCCGTTGGGACTGGATCAGGAAAAATTCCAAGCTTATGATTTACTTCCATAGGTGTTTCTATTGGTTTGGAAGCCAGCAACCCAGTTTCACTAAGCAGATCCAACACATATTTTCGCTGTGATAGAATGATCCCTTGATTTGAACGAGCTATTTCGATGCCTAAGAAGTATTTCAGTTGTCCAAGATTCTTCATTTCAAACTTAGCCGCCAAATACTCTTGCACTAACTTCATCTCTTCATGATCGTCTCCTGTCAAGATCATATCATCAACATACACAATTAAAATTGTTACCTTCCCTTCTTTGTGTTTTACAAACAAAGTATGGTCTGCATGACTCTGTTTATAACCGAATATTTTCATTGCAGTGGAAAATCTCCCAAACCAAGCTCTAGGTGATTGCTTCAGCCCATATAATGCCTTTTTTAATCTACATACTTTATTTCTATTTATTGGACTACATTTCACACCTAGTGGCAACTCCATATACACTTCCTCTTCTAATTCACCATGAAGAAATGCATTCTTCACATCAAATTGATGAAGTGGCCAGTCACGATTAACTGCTAAGGATATGAGAATGCGAATTGTATCAATTTTTGCGAATGGGGCAAACGTTTCCTGATAGTCCACCCCATATCTTTGTGTATAGCCTCTAGCTACAAGTCTTGCTTTGAATCTCTCAATGCTTCCATCTGCTCTGAGTTTCATTGTAAAAACCCATCTACATCCAATGGTTTTCTTTCCTTTGGGTAATGAAACTGATGGAATATGACATGGTATGAATGTGATGATAGCATAGCAGAAAAACAAAAAGTTTTATCATACATACCATACAATTCCTAAGCAAGAAACGAAACATGCAATTTTAGGGTTGTATAACTTACAACTTATGATGCCTTTTTGAAAATTGAATTTGATGATGCTCAGCAACTAAGGTGACTTTATCCGCCTTAGGTCTCAATCACCAATGCCAAGGAACAGCCTTTAATGCCACTCCCTCTATTCTCACACACACACTTGCAAAAGATGGCTTAAAACAGAGATTGCTAGCTCTCTTTTAAGTATTGTGTAATGGCAATTGTTTGAAGCTACAAGACTTGATCTTGTACTTCTTTTAGGTGCTATTAATGCCTAAGAACACAAGAAAGCAAGGAAGAATCCTTCTCCTTGTGTATTTCGGCCAAGAGAAAATTTTTTAGGGAGAGAATGATTTCACGCCAAAAGCAAGGTGGCTAGGGTTTTTTTTCACGCCAACTTCTCTCTCTATTCGAGGGTTTTATTTCTTTTAATATATATGCTTATCCTTTGGCAAGTCTTTGATCTGAATTCAACTATCCTAAGATAATTAATTCAAACTCTTTCACTTCCTAAAGATAAGTAATATATTTTGAATTAAACTCCTTTGAATTTAAATTCAAATTTGAAATAAAACATAAGACATTTAATTAAATAAAAACACTTAATATAAATAATAAACATGTGCCGAAATTCCTTGATTTCCCTCTTGGAATTTCGGCCACTTCATCAATTATATAAGTGATTTAATTTAATTTAAATTCCTTTAGGCTTTAATACTCAATTAACTTAATTAATGTAACATAATTAATTAATTGAAATTAAACCTTGTAGGCTGAATTTCTCTCTCTCATGGACCAAAGCCCAATAGCAATTTTATAACCCATTACATACATTAATTTGACTTTAATTAAAAGCCCAAATTAATGCCCAATACTTAATTTAAGTATTTTAAGCCCAATGCTTTGTGTGCGATCCTATAGGTCCATTTAATGTTGGCAATGAATTAATAAATTAATTCAAAGGCTATATATATTCTCTAGCAAGATATTATAGCATTCCAAATTAAATGAAAATGCATATGGCATTTAGTGACCTAATGCAATTTTGTATAGTCCCTTACCCATAAATATCAGAATTAATATAAGGCATGGAACTAGTCATCCTTATATATATTAATTCCTTTCTTGATATTCCAGTGACACTGAACTCTCAGATAAATAATGATTACTCATTATTTCATCTCGGTATGGCCATACACTTCTCAGTTCATTGATCAAGTGGCCAATGATATTTTCTCTCTTATTGAGAGGGGTAATCCATTCACTTCTCTCATGCTCTCTAACATGAATTAATGCATACCCAATCATACCCGTACTTGTCACTCTGTTACGAGCACGTTAGGTGTATGTCAAAGTACACAGTAATTCATAAAGAGTTTCATAGAGATTTCAGGTCTAAGAACTCCGATGCAAAACTTGCATATGAGAAACACTTATGACTTGTACCATATAGTGTTCTCATTAGCGGATCGTATCCAGATACCATGTTCTTTAACATATATCTATGATCTCTGATTGACACTTTTGTCCTAATGATTCGTAAGACAGAACTCATAATATCAAAGAGAGCATACTAGTCTTAATTCATTGTTATTCCCATAACAATGACTGACTAGGGATATTTAGAATGATGTCTCATTTGTTTCAAGGTCTTACAACCATGTGTCTCACACATGATAACTTAAACCGAAACAACACTCTTGGATAGTTTTATCAATTGATATGCACAGGAATACAAAGGATAAAACAAATGCCTCATTTTATTAATTCAAAGTGCTTTATTACAATGCATTGGGGCTAGGGCTTACACTAACAATCTCCCACTAGCACTAGTCCCAATTGGGCATAACCCTAAGACCGAACGCTCTCAAATGAGCTTCGTGCAGATTTGGATGCAATTATTTCGTCAAAGGATCTGCTACATTGTCTTCACTTGCTATCTTGCTAACCTTGACATCCCCACGATCAATGATTTCTCTGATCAGGTGGTACCTCCTGAGTATGTGTTTGGATTTCTGGTGTGACCGGGGCTTCTTAGCTTATGCTATGGTCCCGTTGTTGTCACAAAAAATTTCTAATGGATCTAGGATGCTTGGGACCACTCCTAATCCAGAAATGAAATTTTTAATCCAAACAGCCTCTTTTGCAGCCTCACTTGCTGCAATATACTCAGATTCTGTAGTTGAGTCGGCAATGATTTCTTGCTTCGAGCTTCTCCAGCTGACAGCACCACCGTTCAAAATAAAAAAATACCAAAATTGCGATCTAGAATCCTGAGTGCTGGTCTGAAAAGCAGCATCGTCATAACCTTGTATGACGAGCTCTTCTTGACCACCATACACCAAGAAGTGATCCTTAGTCCTTCGAAGGTACTTCAGAATCCCTTTTACAGTAGACCAGTGCTTCTCACCAGGGTCTTGCTGAAACCTACTGGTTATACTCAGTGCATGAGCAACATCCAATCTAGTACAGAACATAACGTACATGATAGATCCAATAGCAGATGCATATGGGATTCTACTCATGTTAAACCCTTTCCTCTTTGGTTTTAGGGCACTGTTCTTTAGTCAAAGGAACTCCCAAAGCCAAAGGTATGTACCCTTTCTTTGAGTCTCCCATACTAAAACGCTTTAGTACTTTGTCTATGTACTTTTCTTGACTTAGTCCTAAGAGCCGATTCGATCTATCTCTATAGATTCGAATACCAAGTATTGTCTCGGCTTCACTTAAGTCTTTCATTGAGAAACATTTTCCCAACCATTGCTTAACCTTTTGCAATGTTGGAATGTCATTCCCAATGAGAAGGATGTTGTCCACATATAGGACCAGAAATACTACTATGCTCCCACTAACCTTCTTGTACACACAAGGCTCATCTTCGTTCTTGATGAAGTCAAATTCTTTGACTGCCTCATCAAAACGAAGATTCCAACTTCGGGATGCTTGCTTTAATCCATAAATGGATTTTTGAAGCTTGCAAACCTTCTTAGGATGCTTGGGATTGACAAAACCTTCAGGCTGTGTCATATGCACATCCTCAAGTAAATTTCCGTTGAGGAAAGCAGTTTTGACATCCATTTGCCATATCTCATAATCATGATATGCAGCTATGGCAAGCAAGATCCTAATGGATTTGAGCATGACTACAGGCGAAAAGGTCTCGTCATAGTCTACACCATGAGTTTGTCGAAAACCTTTTGCTACTAGTCTACCTTTGTAGGTCTTATCAGCTTTGAGTTTGAATAGCCACTTGCATTCAATTACCTTAGCATCTTCCGGTGGATCAACTAAGGTCCAAACCTGGTTATCGTACATTGATTGCATCTTGAATTTCATGGCTTCAAGGTGATTTTCCGAGTCTGGGCTCTCAATAGCTTCTCGGTAGGTAGTAGGATCCTCACGATCTACTAACTCAATAGTGTCACTGTCAGTGATTAGAAATCCATATCTCTCAATCTCCTGACATACCCTACCGTACCTTCTAGGTTCTTGTGTAATGGGTTCTTATTCCACAACTAGTTGTGAACTTGATCCCATTTCTAACTCATCCTCTATAGGAGTTTGTGGCGCTTGAATTTCTCCAAGTTCTACTTTACTCCTACTGTCTTTCTTGAGAAGGAACTCCTTTTCCAAGAAAACAGCCTTGCGAGCAACAAATACTTTGTTCTCGGCTTGTGAGTAAAATTAGTATCCCTTTGGTTCTTTAGGATACCCCACAAACAAGCAGACACTGGATTTGGACTCTAGTTTGTCAGATGTTAATTTCTTAACATGTGCTTCACAGCCCCAAATCCTGAGAAAAGACATATTAGGTTCTTTCCCAGTCCATACCTCGTATGGTGTCTTCTCAACTGCTTTAGTTGGAGTACGGTTCAATAGAAACGCAGCAGTTTCTAATGCATAACCCCAAAAAGAGATAGGAAGATTAACTTGACTCATCATAGATCGAACCATGTCCAACAGAGTTCAATTTCTCCTTTCGGACACACCATTCCATTGAGGTGTTCTAGGAGGAGTGAGCTGTGAAATAATACCACACTCCTTTAGATGACTGTCAAACTCTTGGCTTAAGTATTCGCCACCTCGATCTGATCGAATGGCTTTTATACTTTTGCCAAGTTGGTTTTCTACTTCGTTCTTAAACTCTTTGAATTTCTCAAAAGTTTCAGACTTGTACTTCATTAGATAGACATAGCCATATCTACTAAAGTCATCTGTGAATGTCACGAAGTAGCTAAAACCACCTCTGGCATGTGTACTTAAAGGTCCACATACATCAGTATGTATTAGTTCCAATAAGCCATTAGTCCTCTCACCTTTTTTATTAAAAGGACTCTTTGTCATTTTTCCATGCAAACATGGCTCGCATGTGTCATAAGACTCTAAGTCGAATGACCCAAGTACTCCAGTTTTGTGGAGTCTTGAAATGCATTTTTCGTTTGCATGTCCTAAACGACAATGCCAAAAGTAAGTAGGGTTCAATTCGTTTGATTTAACCCTCTTTGTATTAATGTTGTATATTGACTCTTTGTTTTGTAAATCAAGGACATAAAGACCATTTTGCAACATGGCATTGCCATAAGAAATGCCTTGGCGACGAATATGAGCATTGCCATTTTTAATAACAAAATCAAATTCATCATTATCCAAACATGAAACTAAAATAATGTTTCTGCTTATAATAGGCACATAATAACAATTATTCAAAACTATACAAAGTACGGAAGGTAAAGTGAGGTGATAGTCGCCTATCTCCATGGCAGCAACTCGTGCTCCATTCCCCACATGGAGGTCCACTTCATTCTTCCCAAGTAACCGCCTATTTCTTAGCCCCTGCACATTTGAACAAATGTGAGAACCACAATTGGTATCCAATACCTAAGTGGTAGAAATAAAAAGGTTAATTTCAACAACAAAAATACCAGAACTGGACGCCTTGGCTCCATTCTTCTTTTGTTCTTCCTTGAAGAGAGCGCAATTCTTCCTCTAATGCCCTATCTTGTTGCAATGGAAGCAAGTGCTCTCACTCTCTTTGAGTTTTGGCGCCTTGGGCTTGGATTGGGCCTGAGGTGCACTCCCAACTGACTTGGGTTTTCCTTTTCCCTTTCCCTTTCCCTTAGCAGTTCCCTTCTTAATTCCCTTTTGAACCATTAGTACGGGATTGGTCTTTCGAATGTTCTCTTCAGCATTCTTAAGCATCCCATGAAGCTCAGTGACTGACTTGTTCATTGCATGCATGTTATAATTCATCACAAATGGATCATAAGCAGCAGGCAATGATCCTAAGATCAAGTCAGTGGCCAATTCCTTTGGCACTAGTACCTCAAGCTTCTCAAGAGTATCAAGATACCCTTTCATCTTGAGACATGGGTACTAACAAGAGTACCCTCAGCCATCTTGCAAGAAATTAAGGCCTTTGTTGTCACGAACCTCTCATGACGAGCTTGCTATTGGAACATCTCCTTGAGGTGCACCATGATCGCATAGGCCTCTTGGTCCATAAATTGCTTTTGCAATTCAGGCACCATAGTGGCTAGCATCAAACAGGTCACATCATTAAAGTCACTTTTCTTGGTCTCAAAAGTTTCCTTTTGAACCACAGTAGCGTTCCTAGCAGGTTCCTCAGGTAAGGGTGCATCCAAGACATACGACTTCTTCTCTTGCTTAAGAACTATTCTTAAGTTTCGAGATCAGTCTATGAAATTGGTGCCATTCAATTTGTCCTTTTCAAGGACCGATCGCAATGAGAAATTGTTGTTTGAAGATGCCATTTTCAATCTACAATAAAATTTAGCAAGATTAAATGAGGTCTTATTTATGATCCCACAAACCGCATTAATATCCCTTTAAATAATTCGCGTTAGTGATTTAATGTGGGCCAAGATCCACTTTTCACAACAACTTATTAGTCAAGCTGAGCTTGTACACCTAATAAGTTAAGTTACTTAGGTAGAAAATCTCCAATCATGTCTCGTACATAACTCTTGGATCAAATGGGCTAACATCTTCAGATGTTATAGCACAACCCATTTATTAGTTGCCTAGGTCCGGGCATCCCTTTCCATGTTAAGTCCAACCTACATTCACAACCCATGCCTCACAAAGATAATCGGGTGCATCTAGGACTCCTAGTCCACGTGACCGATGATCGATGCCTTGACATGTTTCGAATTAGGAAGGCAACTTTGTGACTTACTATTTTAGGGATTCATTTTATTACGGCTTACATGGCATACGCTTTGTCATCCATACATAGCATACATATATAAATAATTGCATAAAGTAAAGCGTGACAAACATGGGCCTAAAAACCTACAACTAAGATTCTATACTATTACATAAGAATCTTCGAGTTGGGCTTCTCCACTCCGGTGGGCTTCGTCTTGATTTACAAAGTCTTCAAGTATATTCTATTCTAAGAAATAAATGAAAAACTTTTACAACAAAATATAATGGCTCGCAGGCCATATTTATTACAAAACCCAGGGCCCATGAATGCACCATGCATATCCATTCATCACACCAAATTAGCAAATAAATATACATAACATTCATGGATAAAACAAAGTCTAATTTTAATTAATTTAGCCAAGCCCATTAATGGAAATTGTGTACTTGAACCTTTAAGAGATGACCCCGTGATGGGCCTAGGCCGAAGCCCAATGGACTAAATCCTCTTATTGAATAAGTTCTCTTAAAAGCCCAAAACACAAACTAGTTAGGTTTGTGCCATAAATCAACTCTAGTATAATTTCCAATTTTGCCATTTTTAATTTTATGTCATCAAGCCCATAAACATTAAAAATACATATAATATGTACCAACATGAATTAAAACACAAAATCATGAAGAACATATATATATGGTACACAGCATGAATATAAAACAAACAAACAACAAAACTAGTTGTTTAATGCTTATGTAATGCCATAAAATGCACAAACATTTAAATCAATTTTATGAGTCATTTAATAATCTAAATAAGTTCATAAATATTGATTTAATGTTCTGTACCAATCTGATCTAAATGTGTTTTTACCATTTTAATCAAAACAAAACAAACAATCTTGATTAAACATGTAACAAACACAAACTAGTCATAGTTTTAAGTGATTTTAAAATTAATCAAATAAATTGTCATGGACCAGAATTAAACCAAATTTAAAATATGTCCAGACCTGATATTTAATCTTTAAAAATCACTTACAAACATGCCAAAAATGTTTTTACATTTAATTTTGAAAACTAGTTGTTAAAATAGCAATTTACATGCCAACAAGCACCTAGTTTCATAATTAACATGTACCATCAGGTATAAATAATTCAATCCGACAATTACCAGCCCTAATAACATCTTAGGACAGTATATTAACATGTCATATTAATTATAATACCAATCTAATCAATTAAAATCGTTTTTACACCAAAACAATTCAAAAAAACTCAAAACAGAAAATTTCAGATTTGCATGTTTTCATAATGACGATTTTTAATTAATTTTTTCTTCCATCTAAAGCACTAAAATAAGCATGTTTAGGCTCTGATAACACTGATGGAATATGACATGGTATGAATGTGATGATAGCATAGCGGAAAAATAAAAATTTTTATCATACATACCATACAATTCCAAAGCAAGAAACAAAACATGCAATTTTAAGGTTGTATAACTTACAACTTATGATGCCTTTTTGAAAATTGAATTTGATGATGCTCAGCAACTAAGGTGACTTTATCCGCCTTAGGTCTCGATCACCAATGCCAAGGAACAGCCTTTAACGCCACTCCCTCTATTCTCACACACACACTTGCAAAAGATGGCTTAAAACAGAGATTGCTAGCTCTCTTTTAAGTATTGTGTAATGGCAATTGTTTGAAGCTACAAGACTTGATCTTGTACTTCTTTTAGGTGCTATTAATGCCTAAGAACACAAGAAAGCAAGGAAGAATCCTTCTCCTTGTGTATTTTGGCCAAGAGAGAATTTTTTAGGGAGAGAATGATTTCACGCCAAAAGCAAGGTGGCTAGGGTTTTTTTTCACGCCAACTTCTCTCTTTATTCGAGGGTTTTATTTCTTTTAATATATATGCTTATCCTTTGGCAAGTCTTTGATCTGAATTCAACTATCCTAAGATAATTAATTCAAACTCTTTCACTTCCTAAAGATAAGTAATATATTTTGAATTAAACTCCTTTGAATTTAAATTCAAATTTGAAATAAAATATAAGACATTTAATTAAATGAAAACACTTAATATAAATAATAAACATGTGCCGAAATTCCTTGATTTTCCTCTTGGAATTTCGGCCACTTCATCAATTATATAAGTGATTTAATTTAATTTAAATTCCTTTAGGCTTTAATACTTAATTAACTTAATTAATGTAACATAATTAATTAATTGAAATTAAACCTTGTGGGCTGAATTTCTCTCTCTCATGGACCAAAGCCCAATAGCAATTTTATAACCCATTACATACATTAATTTGACTTTAATTAAAAGCCCAAATTAATGCCCAATACTTAATTTAAGTATTTTAAGCCCAATACTTTGTGTGCGATCCTATAGGTCCATTTAATGTTGGCAATGAATTAATAAATTAATTCAAAGGCTATATATATTCTCTAGCAAGATATTATAGCATTCCAAATTAAATGAAAATGCATATGGCATTTAGTGACCTAATGCAATTTTGTATAGTCCCTTACCCATAAATATCAAAATTAATATAAGGCATGGAACTAGTCATCCTTATATATATTAATTCCTTTCTTGATATTCCAGTGACATTGAACTCTCAGATAAATAATGATCACTCATTATTTCATCTCGGTATGGCCATACACTTCTCAGTTCACTGATCAAGTGGCCGATGATATTTTCTCTCTTATTGAGAGGGGTAATCCCTTCACTTCTCTCATGCTCTCTAACATGAATTAATGCATACCCAATCATACCCGTACTTGTCACTCTGTTACGAGCACGTTAGGTGTATGTCAAAGTACACAGTAATTCATAAAGAGTTTCATAGAGATTTCAGGTTTAAGAACTCTGATACAAAACTTGCATATGAGAAACACTTATGACTTGTACCATGTAGTGTTCTCATGAGCGGATCGTATCCAGATACCATGTTCTTTAACATGTATCTATAATCTCTGATTGACACTCTTGTCCTAATGATCCGTAAGACAGAACTCGTAATATCAGAGAGAGCATACTAGTCTTAATTCATTGTTATTCCCATAACAATGACTGACTAGGGATATTTAGAATGATGTCTCATTTGTTTCAAGGTCTTACAACCATGTGCCTCACACATGATAACTTAAACTGAAACAACACTCTTGGATAGTTTTATCAATTGATATGCACAGGAATACAAAGGATAAAACAAATGCCTCATTTTATTAATTCAAAGTGCTTTATTACAATGCATTGGGGCTAGGGCTTACACTAACAGAAACAACCTCCCATGTAGAGTTTTTTTGCAAAGCTTCCATTTCTTCATTCATTGCTGTCTTCCACTTGTGATCAGCTAATGCTTCCTGCACACTACCAGGAATAGAAATAATGGATAATTGATTAATAGCAAGTGCATATGACTTCGACAATCTATGAGTGAAGACAGAATTGTTTATGGGATATTTCACATTTGCCTTAGGATCGGGTTCATACTGTTTCATTTTGAATCCTCTATTGACTCTTTTTGGATATCTAGAAGTTAAGTTTTCAGGAGTAACAATAAGTTCATTAGATCGAGAATGTTCAGAAACAACAAGACTAGGAGACGAGATTACCTGAGGGTTTGTATTGGGACAAGAAGCTGATATATTTTGACCAGATTCTTTAGTTATTGGCTTTAAAATTGGCAACTCTGTTATATTCTCAGAATTTTCTTCAGTTCTGTCTCCAACGTCTTCCTCGAAATTTTCTTCAGTTCTGTCTCCAACGTCTTCTTCATATTCACCACTGATGCCGCAAGATTCATGGTATTAGCCCTCATCAAGTTTATGTCTAAGAGGTTCATGTACAAGAGTGTCTCGACCCCCACATTGACCCTCATCAGTTCTATTTGGAAATCTTCCATTGATGTATTCCATATTTGGAAGTCTTCCACTGATGTATTCCATATTTGAAAATCTTTCACTGATGTATTCCATCTCTGCTGAAACATCCTCATTAGAAGACGTTAAACTCATATTGCTTGCTTCTTTATCCTCTTCACCCAAAATTTCCCCCTGAAGAGGAGAAGTAGAAGCTCCCCTCTGAAGAATAAGGCTCAGTCTCCTGAAAAGAAACATCTAAGGTGACATGAACTTTACGAGCTTGTGGATCATAACACCGGTATCCTTTTTGATAATTAGAATATCCAATGAAGACACATTTCTTAGCACATGGGTCTAATTTACTTCTCAAAACTTTTGGAATATGAACATAAGTGGTACAACCAAAGATCCGGGGTTTAAGGTTAGGAATATGAGGAATAGATAACAAAGACTGCAATTTTTATTGGGGAGTTTGAAAATTAATAACATGAGATGGTGTTCGATTGATAAGATAGACAGCAGATTTGACTGCTTCTGCCCAATATTGTTTAAGCATGTGCATATCAAATAGTGAGGCACGAACTACTTCCAAAATTTGTCTATTCTTTCGTTCTGCTAAACCATTCTGTTGTGGGGTGTAAGTGCAGGAGGTTTGGTGACAAATTCCCTGTTGGTTTAAAAATGTGCTAAGAGATGTACCCATAAATTCAGCAGCATTATTAGTTTGCCAAACTTGAATAGACTTTTGATACTAAGTTCTAACCATGGAATAAAACTCCTAAAAGACAGAATCAATATCACCCTTTTTTCGAAGCAATGAAACCCATGTCATTCGTGTGCATTCATCAATAAAGGTTACAAAAAAACGAGCATTAGAGAATGAACTAAGTTTTGCAGGGCCCCATATATCTGAATGTATAACAGCAAAAGGTTTTAAGCTTTTATTCAAACTTGGTAAATAAGAAACACAATGGCTTTTTGCTAGTTCACAAATACTACAATGAAGATTTGAAACATTCAATTTTGCAAACAGGTGTGGTTTCAGTTTTTTAAGATAACCAAATGAGTGGTGGCCCAATCGGCGATGCCATAACCATACTGATGCCTGATTGTTTTTTGCACTGCTCATATAACAGGTATGAGTGAACTCTGGTTCTATCAGTTTTATTAATTCCAAGTAATAGAGTTTGCCTCTTTTAACACCATAACCAAGAATCTTCTTGGTCAGAATATCCTGGAAAACACAAGAATCAGACCAAAAGGTTACAGTACAATTAAGATTGGAAGTGATTTGGTCGACGGATAAAAGATTATGTTCAAGAGAAGGAACAACTAAAACAGATTTTAATGTTAGTTTCTTAGACAAAGCAATAGATCCTTCCCCTAGAATAGAACAAGTATCTCCATTAGCGGTAGACACGACAAACTGGGATGATGGAGAAAAAATATTAACCTGATCAGAATTCGAATCATATGGTCAGATGCACCACTATCAATAATCCAAGTATTACTCCTAGAGTTTTTAGAAAAAATATGTGCATTACCAACAATACCTGAATGAGCAATATTTGCTATAGGTTGTTTTGGAACTTCAGTGAGAGATTCATCTGAAGTAGTTGTCAACACCTTTCCAGCAATCTTCTTTCTCGGCTTCTTTGAAAAATCCCACCATTCAGGATAGCCAACAATCTCGAAACATCTTTACTTGGAATGGCCTTTTTCACCACAGTGACTACATGTAAAATTGTTAGGCTTTCCATTTTGCTTTCGGATCTGCTTAGTCATCATAGCTGAGTGTTAAGACAGCTGACTTTGAAAACCTCCCATGGTCTGTCGTGGTTGATGCTCTCTTCGTACATAAGCATATGTGCTTTCCAGATCTAATTTTGAGTCCCTTCGTAGAATCTCCCCACGAACTTGATCAAACTCAGAATCCAGTCCACTTAGGAAGATGTGGACTCGAAGCCTGGCCATTGCTGAATGTAAGTAAACCACTCCTTCAACCGTTCCTTCTTGAGAGACAGATCTGTGGTCAATTTCCTGAAATATAGCAACGAGTTCATTGTAATATATTGATAAAGGTCTACCATCCTATTTGGTAGAAAAAGATCGTTGATTCAATTCAAATAAGCGAGTTTCGTCTGAGCCATCATAAAAAGTTTTGGACATAGCCTCCCATATCTCTTTAGCTGTTGACAATCGTATAAAGCGTTGCATCAATCCTGGACTTATTGAATCAATAAGCCAGCTCTTCACTCTTTGATTTTCAGTAACCCACGTTGCATGAGTGGGATCTTCAGGTGAGAGTTTTTTCAACTCTCCAGTAAGAAATTCATATTTGTTGCGAGCTCCAATACGCATCTCCATAAGCTGAGACCGTAATGGATAGTTCGTTTCATCTAGAATGATACTGGTTGGAAAAGGAGAGGTATCTTGATGGATGATAATTGGTTGTGTTGGGTTAGTGGTTGGGACAATAAAGTTTGGGTTGGCCATTCTAGCCTTCAACGATTTTTCTTGAACTGGTAAGGCTCTGATACCATGTCAAACAATGTTTAACGTGTTTTTATCTTTCAAACATAGGAGGAAAATATATACAGTATTTTACATCCTAAAATAAGAGTCCTATATAAGGTAAGAGTTCTATATGAAGAAAAACTTCTAAAACTACCCGATTACTACAATCACAATCATCCTATAATTTTGCTTTCATACAGACCTTGACAGCTCATGTCCACAAATAATTATTCCAATATCATGGCAATAACAGATGTAAAAAAGCAATGATTAACATAGTTCTAATACCAGTTTGTGCAATTTCTCTTTATGACTTTCCATCTCACAGTACTGTTTAACCTGGGCAACTGTCACATTTTCCTTATGTCCAAGGGAGATGACCTCATCAAATGAAAAAATCAACTCAAAAGCTATCTTGGAAAGACCTTTCTCATCCAAAGAGAAAGAGTATTCAGGCACCTAGAAACATTTTAAATTGAAACATGAAATTCATTAGAACATAAAAAGTTTATCAAATAACATAAGTTTAGTTTTTACTTTAATTAATTTAATTATTTCACTTAATTAATGGTTATCAATGGCTCTAATGGTTATCGATTGCTTTAATAGCCATGTATCAATGAAATTTGCAACTAGAATCAGCAAACAGCAAGAATACATATGTTCCACATTAAGTTCACTTGACAGCACCATCATTGTAGAAAAGTTTAAATTGTATGAGCAAATTCATGAGAACAAGAAGTGCAAAAATAATCAAGTTTCTGGTCTAGGATTTCAAATTTAACGGCATTTTAGAACTTAGTAATTTAAGCATCAGGTTTTTTCCAATTACTAGCAAACTCAAATTTCCCCTCTCTCCTAATCAAGTGTCTGGTTTAGGACAAACACAAAACAAAGACAAATACTAGATCACACACACACACAACGCTAACTTATAAGAAGTTCAAAAGAGAAACATATTAGTAACTAAACTTTAATTTCTTATTCCCATTTTCACCTATTGTCTATATTGAATGCAACAACCCTTTCAATTAATTACACCAACAAATTATGAAGTTTCACATATGCTGCAGTAAATTTAATTTTAAATCTCAAAGAATTTTCAAGATCTGATTATTAATAAAGAGTTTAAGAATAAAGACAAGAAAAGGGAAATAATGTGGGTTGATTATTAAAATAAGATTTGCACATTCAATTACAGGACATGTATACAAAGTAAAAATGGCCAAATTGAGAATTCATAGCACAAAATCAAGTCAAATTACTCAACCCATTGTAATCATAACATCAATTTTCACAATAATTGCCAAAATGTTGGCATTGGGTAGCACAACAAGTTCGTTGAAGCAAGCAAAACTTGGTATTTAGCCAAGATATGGACTATGAAAAAGAATCAAATATTATCCATTTTAGTAGTTACATTAATATTGCAATGTAATAAACCTAGCCTTTCTGGATTTAAATTGCTCTATCGAAGAACAAGTTTTGCCTCAATTGATTTCCTTATTTTCGCAAGTCAAGCAATAGCTTCCTAAGAAATAAAAACAATTGTCTTAAAAATAGAAATCCAATTAGAGAAATTTTTGAATTATATAATAGCCTCAATTTTACAAAGCAGTCTTATCATAACCACAGGTACTCGATTGTATTTAACTAATCAATTCTATAAAGCAGTCTTATCATAACAACACTCAACTCAACTCAATTTAATTTTTATCACCAAGTGTCAATAAAAAACACAAACCTAATTAAATACAATCAATATCACTATAAGTTATTAGTAATACAAGCTCAAAACATGTTCACTATTAACCTTATAATTTGTATAAACTAAATATGTAATTCAAAAAATTGAAAATGAAAGAGTAGCAGTACACACAGTCTATTAAAAGGAAATAAGAATTATAAACAAATTCAGTCAGTTAACATGTCTCATTCCCATCTAGAGACTTTGAGGACATTATGGGATATGTGCCTTTGCAATGTACATTTAGTAGAATATATAGCTAACAAAGGCATATGATACTGATAATAACGACAGGAAAAAATATAGTGTTACAATAAAAAAATAGCTAACTTCTTTAAAAGGAACATCTTTGACCTCTTCTTCACTTGATTCTGCAATTAGAAGATAGGGTAAGGCAACTTTAGCAGGGAAGATATGCACCTATAATGTATCAAAAAGGACAAATAAGATTGTGCATCTCACTGAATTCCTCTGAAAACTTGGGATCAACTATTATCGCAAACCTGAAAAACCATACACAAAGAAAAGGTAAATATCATATGTTAGATACTCAAAGTAAAATTAAATCTAAATACTCAAAACAACTTCGCATGCAATTTTACTAAATAATTCAAGACATCTGTCAGATGGCATATCATAGAATAAATAAAGCAAATGCAGACAAAAATGAAGCCACACAACTTTGACAAATAAGAAATTCCACTGAACCAAATTTATGATAAGGACATAAAAAAATCTTTAGATGACACGAAATAAATCAGAGTTAGGTTGCTAAACCCTACTTGGTCATTTACATTGGGTAATAGCAAGTGCAATGGCATCTTCAACCTAAAAGTAGGGGTGGAAAAGATAAGATCAGAATATGCAGAATAACACTTTAAAATAGAAATGTATTTTAATTTAAATAAAACCTAGTAAACTAGATAGACATATTAGTTTCTAGTTTACCTTTCTCAATTGTTCATTCCTCATAGGTCTTTAAGTTTAATGATGTGAGCAACCCGAGCTCCTATGTTTTCATCATCGACGTGGAGGGTGTTGTCTTCCTATTCTCTATCTTTAGTGCTATGGTGAAAATTAGTAACGGATGTTGCGATGGCCATTGTTCGATTTGTTTCTTTTTACTTTGTTGCTGCAAGCATAGAGTGAACTCCAATTGAAAGAGAGAGAGAGAAAGAAGCAAGTTTAGGGATTTTGGGAGAATGATGCAGAGCTTCATTGGAGAGTAGACTTGCAATGTTATTTTTTGCTGCTAGAGAGAAAGATGTAGGGCTTCTTTTAATTAAATTAATTTTAAAAAATTATTTTTTAAGTTTTTTTAAGAGATGGTGAATTGCGAGTGGGATTAACCTCACTGTCGAGATGGCAAGGAATAAAGTTGGAGCTTAATGCTTTATTTGGATGGGGGTAAATTAAATTTACTTTAATGAGTGGAAATGAGAGTAATGGAATTTTTATTTCCTATTATTTTCATTCTATTGTTTGGATAACTTAACAATGAAAGAGAGTAAATTAGATTTCCATAGATATATTTGACAATTATGCCCTGTCGTGCATCACCCTGCTTATATCCATGCTTGGCTGTGCATCATGCACGAGGAAGACCTTGAGTGGTTGTGCAACACAAGGCAAGAAGCCTTGAGTGGTCGTGCAACACAAGGCAAATAGCCTTGAGTGGTCGTGCAACACAAGGTTTGAATTTAGATAATTTGGTAATCTCACCCATTTACCCCACTTTCTCTTCGAATTGGAAGGAAATAAAATTCTTAAAAGAGATTAATTGGAAAATCTAATTTAATTGGATTCTCTCTCAATTTTATGATTTTATAATCTAAACAAGAGAAATTAAGGTAATTTCAATCTACTTTCTACGCAATTAGTTCCACTTCCGTTGATCCAAACATAGTGTAAGAGAAAAATCCCTCATTTAGGGATTGATTAAAAGAGAGAGCATAAAGTTTTTGTTGAGTAAAAATTATTTTATTAACATTAAATATAAAAAATTTTAATAAATGAATACTCGATCGAATTACCAATGGAAGAAATCCATAGTAATAACTACAACTCTGTCGCCTTAAATTTTCGTCACTAATCCGTCCCTAAAAATGGCACCAAAAATTTTTTGTATATATTTACCGATGGAATAAAAAACTATCGTAAATTCTATCGGTAAAATTTCAAAAAGTTAAATACTGATTGTATTATCGATGAAAATTCCATCGCTATATAAGTTTAGGGATAATTTTGATCACCGACGTACATAACCATCGGTAAAGAGGTCGCTACCAATTGGTGCAAACATTTCCTGCCAAATATATGGATGAATTATTAATTTTCTCAATAAAAATATCATCAATTATTAAATTTATTTTTTTTACCTACGGATTATAAATTTGTTCGGTAATCCATCGGTAATATCTTATTTTTACGTATGGAATCTGAGTCCGTCGGTAAAATCAATTTTTTTGTAGTGATATAATTTCTTGTGAGAGTACCCTTTTATACCATATACTTTAGAACTTGTGGTGATTAAATTTAGAGATTACATTTAGTATAAGTATGCATGAAAAGTGATAAGGGAATTAGAATTAACCCATTTTAACTTGCTTAAATAAACCACATTTTTGACTTTAGGTAGCCAATTTTAAGCCATTAGCCATTTTTAGAACAAAAGAAAAGAAAATCAATAATAAAAAAAGAAAAGAATGGAAAATTTTAAGCATAAAAACCTAGAAAGGTTGTGGACATAAATAAAGGGATTTGAAAAAAAATAAGTTAGAATTTTTATGTATTATGCTATGTTTTATTTGTAAGTCTCATGTGATGTAGTAATTGCTTTTCTTCTCCATATTTTGAGCTACTTAACCAAAAACTATTCCTACCCTAACCTAAGCCAAGTTACAACCTTTAGTAAGACCCTTGGATTTTGTGCATTATTTTATGCTAGTAGTGGAGGTTTTTACTCATTATAAGCTTTTGGTATGTGTTGGCATATTAAAGATATGGAGTGAAACACTAGCCTATTAAATATTTGAGAGATGTGAGGATAAATTATTTTCTTTGAGAGAGTTACTTTAGGTAATGTGACATTTGCAATTACGAATACATGTTGTAAGAAATTTGATTTTTAAGGTGCTTATATTTGTGTACTTTGCATTCTCATAATTCTTTGGTTAAGTGTCTATGGATATTAAAGCTTGAATATTTATGATATTGCTTGGGAATTTATTGACATAGACTAGTAGATTGTGAGATGACATTATTTTAATGGTCACTAAGTATTTACCAAGTATGAATGCTTCATGATGATGCCATGTTGATATTATTTTTGTTGTTGATGTGTTTTGTGCTCTTGCATTTTAAGTTTTTGCTTGAGGATAAGTAAAGGTTTAAGTGTAGGGAATTGATGTGAGCCGTGTAGCTCATGTTAAGTTAGAGTTTTATATTTATCAGTGTTGTCTAAGTATTTAATTTTAAGTTATTTTGTGTGTGAAATGTGGTATCTCTTATTCTTTTGTGTGTTTTGTGTTGTGTAGGAGTAAAGAGAAAAAAATAAGGAGAAGAAGGCTGAAATTGAGCTAAGAACGCCAGATGTTGTCTCCGATTTGGAGGAGGTCGCAAGTGTGATTAGGTAAAGAACAAAAAGTCAAAGAAGAGAAAGAAGTCAGCTTTGAGTTCTGTGTTTTATCGTGAGTGCTACAGGAGTCACGAGCATGACAGGGAGAGACATTGGGGTAGTTATTTTTCAAAAGGAACTTAAAAGGGACATAACTCTATACCAAATGATGTATACTTCTAGAAGGGTACTTGAAGAATTGTGTACTTATGTAAGGGTGCTTGAAGGGTCACAACGCTTGACGAGAAAATTATAAATGGTGGTTATACAATTCAAATTTAAAATCAAGTTTCAAAGAGGCATGACTTTTCACCAAGGGTTGTGTACCTCTAGAAGGGTGTTTGAAGAGATGCCATGTTTTGCAAAGAGTTTATAAATACAACAAAGATAAGAGAAAGGGAGACAGGTAGGAAATAATTGTAGAGAGTTTTTAGATGATAGTTTTACTATTTTTGTAAAGATGTTGAAAAATTTATCTTTTGAAGAGAAGACAAGAGCAAAGAATAAGAAAAAAAATCATTAATGAGTAAAAGGATTGAGACATCAACTTTTTACTTATATTTTAATTGTTTATTCTTTGTTATACCACTTGAATGATATTTTAGGAACTTGAACATCTTTGTTAATGTTTGTTTATTCTACTTGATACAAGTTGTCTTTAAATACATAATTTTTTATTAGTATTTTATGCATAATCATTATAAGTAAGGGTATAATTCATGAAATATATTCTTATGGAAATCTATTAGGAATTCATTATCAAAATATTGTTGGAGAAATCGGCATGTTAAGATAGTTGTTAAAGGTTGGTGCTTATTCTTAAAATTTGTAAGTATGACAATTTAATTCATTAAGGAGAGTTAAGGGTTAGAATAATAATTGCATGTTTTAGGCATTCTTCTTCATGTTGAGAGAGTGATTTAGAACTTTATTCCAACTTGGTTTGCATTATAAAGATTACATTTAACTAAAAGAATAATATCAATTTTCATATTGTTAATTTTTACATCATTATTTGTATTTGTCT
This sequence comes from Excoecaria agallocha, assembly GCA_037975025.1. Lineage (NCBI taxonomy): Eukaryota > Viridiplantae > Streptophyta > Magnoliopsida > Malpighiales > Euphorbiaceae > Excoecaria > Excoecaria agallocha. Next base: position 21,777,226 of record CM075817.1, read on the forward strand.
TTTTTAACCATCATTAACTTTGGGGCAATTAATAGTTTAATATAACATTATTAGTTAAATTTAATAATCAAATTAATGATTTATTGTAAAAAAGATTAAGGTCAAGTAGTGGTGTATAATAACCAATTTGGTCCTCGTGGGAACGATATCTTAAGTACTAATTGGTAAACCATGCGCTTGTGGATTTAGCACAATAATTACATATCATATATGTTAATTACCGTTAATGCGTGTATATGCGAAGCATATTGAACTGATTATGCAAAGTAATTAATAGTTAAATCTTTTTTATATGATTAATTGAGTATTTTGTGACCTTATTGTTTTATACGGTGCCAAATTAAAACTATGTTTTACTTCATTTAAAACATGTTATTTATTTTTCATTTATATTAATAGGTACACCATTATGCAATAAGTTTAACATGTGGTTTCTCTTCACACATAGGTATGAATTGAAGACTCAACTTTTAAAAAGGTTAAGCAAAGATGTTTGCAGATAATTCCAAAAGTGAACAATAGGTGTGCCTTTGTGATGTTATGTACTGTTAAGCTATATTCATGCTAATACATATCTTAGGTTTTGTGCAATTTATAATGGCTATGTAACTTGTATGTTTTATTCAGTCATAAGCAAAAACTATATAAGTATGTATGTCTTGGTATGTATAGTAGGGTGAATATGAAATGGTGATGTGGTAAGCTTTAAACTTTGAATTTATGGTTTGGTAGTGTTTTATGGTTAGCTTGATTATTATACTTGTGATAATTGTTAATATATGATTTAGGGATATATTTGCATGTAAATAGGGTATAAGTCTTTAGAGTAGAACTGTAATAGCCCAGATTGCATGCTTACAGATATTGTTCACTTTGGATAGACCCTCGTTGGAACAAACTCACATCGGCTCTCACACCTGCAAGGCTTTGCTTTTGGGGAACCAACTCACCCAAAATGTATCTACAAAGGAGAGATGTCCATACCCTTATAAGGCATGCTTCGTTCTCCTCTCCAATCGATGTGGGATATCATGAAAACTCATAATTTTTCCTAAGATACATGGGGTTATTACAAGATGAGATAGAGGCTAGAAATGGTTTAAGGAAAAAATATTTCCTAGAAGCAAGAAAATTGTATTTGATTTGGACATAAGTTATTTCGAGCTTTGAACCAAGTTGCCATTAAATGCAACTAAAGAAAAAAGTAAAAAGACAAAAGGTAAGGGACTGTAAGTCAAATAGAGTGAGATGTAGATAAAGTAAGACTAAAAAATTTCAAAGGAAAAAATGTTACTATATGATTAGTTACATGTGCATATGTTTTTTTGGTTGTTGCCTTTTAATTGTAGCTGATACACACTTCGCTTCTCACCTCCCCACTCTTCTACCGTTGCTTGCATGTGTTACTAGTTTTTCTTACCAGTAAGTAATTAATTTATTCTTTTGACTAAAAAAAACATTCGATCCTTGTCCCCCTACCTATGAATATCATATTTTGGTGGATATTATAAAGAATAGTATAGAGAAGGAGAAATTAGATGAAATAATAGATCTCATAATTGTTCACAAGAGGCTATAGATTGAGAGAAAGTGCCAATTAAAACCTAGTTATGTCATCAACGTTAGTAGTCTGTATGTTGTGTTTGTTAATCATGTTTATCTTTTTGCTATTTTGTTTTTCTGCAAACTACTATTATTTTGAATCACCCTTCTTGATCATTCAGTAGGTTGACCATTTTTAAAGTGAAAATTAGTTTTTAATTCATTCTTTCTTATTTGTATTCCAATTATAATCATGTCATTGCCGATGTAAACAACCCAACTCTATCGCTTGTTTCGAACTTTTCATAATAATTCAAGTTGAACAAAGTTGTTCAATTTGGCCAGAGAATTTTGGGTTGCTCGAGTTAGGGCTTGTATTTAAGTTAGATCAGTTTAGGGATATTAAGATGTTGATTTTCAAGTTTCAAATTATCTAGGTTGAATTTGGGGGGTTTTTTTAAATAGGGTTATTTTGAAAAAAATTTCAAAATTTGGGGCTACAGTAAACAAAATTAGATTTATGGTGTGTTGGAAACTGACTGTTCTTCATACCGAAATTCGACATGCAAGACCCACAGTGGTAATGGATGGGATTGTTGAAAATCGGCTCCAATAGCTGGGAGTATCCGAACATGTGGGCCCCATTCTTTGCTGGAAATTAGCTTATTTTTATGCGAAATTCTGGCCTTCTACTCCCACATTTCGTGAACAATCCCCAACGACGATTATATATATATATATATATATACATACATACTTTGGTGTTTGAAGGATAAATTTTATTCATTTTTTGGAATTGAAAAACCAATCATTTTTTAATTTCTTAATAGTCAACCATTTTCATTTAATTCTTATATCATTTTCCAATTAAAATTTAAATATATGATAAAATTATACAGAGTTATTTCTCTTTGATTATATAATTATCATATTTGATAATTATTTTTTAATGTATTAGCATATTTTTACCATATTAATAAACAAAATAAATAATAATAGAATAAAAAATTTATAGATTAATCATTATAGATAATATAAATTTCAAATTAATGAAAATGAGAAAAAAAGTAGGGAATATGAGATAATTGTTTTTCAATTTAAATGAGATAATAAAGTAATACAATTTTCATAATTATGATATCAAATTTAATTAATAAAATGTGATCGTGTATCACATATAGTAGGCCTTCTATTTCAAGAAGGATACCATAGTTGGTGTTCACAATTTGGTGAATTACCTCGTTGTTCATTATTTGATTCACCATCACCTATATTAACATCATTATATAACTCAGAAAATAATTGACCTTCATAATTTGCTTATGGATATGATTCTTCTAGTGTTCCAAATAATTGTTGGATGAAGTCATTCTCAAAGATAGCTCTAGATTATTCAAATGAATTGAAGCTACCTAATGGATTAGATTTAATTTTGTCTCTAAGATCATCTTGAGTAGCAAAAAAAGAAGAAGGTAAAGATGAAGAAATAAATTTAAATGAGTAAAAATAGAAGAAAGAGGCTAAAATACTTACTGGAGGGATGGTGGAAAGATAAAAAAAGGAAGGAATTAAGGTAGTGGCATAGTAGAAAATGAGAAAAGTGAAAGTAGAAATGAAAAAATGAGTTATATATGTTAGGCCCCAAAATGTGCCTTAGTAGGATTAGAGTATGATTTAACATGTAACTAGAAAGAATGAATGGGGTTTTATCATATAAGAGCATAAATGGTCATTAAAGATGTAAATGGAATTTTTGTATTTAATTTCCTTAGTGTACTTAAGAAATTACGTAATATTTGACTTAAACATGTAAGTGAAGATAAAATAGAAAGATAAAATGATAATTTCAAAGATTGGTAACTAAATAATTTTAGAGGGATTGAATGTGGATTAGCTAAGGACCAACTAATTCAACCAATGAGAGATTGACACCATATGAAATCTAGAAGGTGCACTATTTAATGAAGTAAATTATTTTTATCTTTTGGATGATGGAGAAGTCGGCCCTCTTTAGAGGAAAATTATAGCTTTAGTTAGTTCTATTTTCCTATCTAAAATCTTAAAATTCTTTAAATTGTGGTAGTGATTTAGTGATAAGTGATAGGAAGAGAGAGTTCTAGCAGTATGGGGAGCAAGGTGAGTAAGTTAATGAATTGAATCTAAATAGTCCTTCTTTTACTTCTTATTTAATTGATACGCAAATTAAAATCACGTGTTTAGAATTTTTATAAAGCAATAAATAGTATTTTGTGTAATAGTTGGTGAAGGAAGAAGAACAAAGGCAAGGAAAAAGTATAGAGCCTGAAGTAGAAGGGTAATCTTCAAGAGGTAAAGGAATTTATGAATGTAAGTGTTTGCTTCATTTTGTTGTTGATGTATGTATTTAAATGTTCAAATGATACATGTGTGTGTGTTAGGGGTGAAAATATATTTAAGTAAGGAAATTAGTAAGTGAAAGAGATTAGAAGGTAGGAAATATTGTTGGAAACCCTTGACTTGCTAAAGTATTTTTGGTTATAACTGGAGTTAGAGAGCACCAATTGGGATTATACCAAAGGAAGAATAAACTAGACTTCTATACCTTAGTTTCGTGTGATGGGGTTAAAATATAATTTTATCTTTACACTACTCTGCCACTCTATTTTTTCCACCAATTTTCCCAAATTTAATCCCTTTTTCAACTTTCCAATTTTGGTACACAATTTTTGTTATTTTTAATGCTAATTTCAAAAACTCTCTTGAATAGATGTGTTAAAACCTTAAAGGTCATGACTTTTCACATTAAAAGTCATGTCCTTTCCTACTTTCTCTCATACCTATTCAAGTTTTTCTTCCCTATAAATATTAGTCTTCATCCTAATTAATTTGTACAGCTTTTTCCTTTTCACTATGAGTTTTATTCCTATTTATATTGCTTAAATTTCTTTTTTTTTCTTCATTCAATCCTATTTTTCTCTCTTTAAAATCTACCTTTATTTTCTCTTTTTCTCTAAAAACTCTATTAAACACACATATATTTTCTTCTTGTTCTTCATGTGAGCTTCATCTCTCAAAATCTATTTTTCTTTTCTTTCATCTATTTTCATTATTTATTATGCCAAGGATACTTGGAACTTTATCTTTAAGGCCCCATGAGGAGACTTAACAAAGAGGAGATTTGGCTTCCATCTACAAAACTCCATTTCCACTCCTTAATGAAGAGGAAGGTGCAAGGTTGACTTCTTTTAAAGTTAGAGCATATATTTCTTGTTATTATCTCTCCACTAATCTCCTTAGAGATTTTGGTATGCTAGATTCTTTTACTAATCTCTTAAACTCTAATGGTTTTTTAAAATTTGTTTTTATGTATAAACCTACATATGTTAACTTGCTTATGGAATTTTACACCACTCTAAAGGTTAATGCTAATGATTATAGGGTGTTGGAATTTTAAATGATACAATGTAAGCACACACCCATCTATTATTTTATGCATAAAGTGTTTGGGTTCAAGAAAGATGGTATGTGTACCCTTCTAAGAAGTTTAAAATGAATGATTTTTGGCCTTTCATAATTGATTTGCATACACCATTTCAACCTATGAAAGGCAAAGCTATGTTAATCAAAGATTTAATGTTTTGGTTATTGCACAAAATACTTGCATGCATCATCTTTCACAAATCTAAATTTAATAAAGTTTCATACCAAGGATTTTTTTTATATGGTGCATTCACAATGAAAAAAAAATATGTTGTACATATCAGATATTTAATCAAATGTTGAGGTGTGCATCTAGGAAAGATGGCCTTATGATTATGTTATATCCATTATAGCCAAAGCTTTAGATGTTAACCTTGATGATTTTAATTGTGTGCTTGACTGTCCCTATTTTACAAGGCAAACTTTGATTCATGTTGAAGTGGTTAATACCTCTAGGAGGATAATTCCTGCACGCTTTCATTCTTATTAGAAAGGGTTGGCACCTCTACCACTATAAAAGAAGAAAGAAAGTGAAGAAGAAAATGATGAAAGTGATGATGAGGAAGAGATGTTTAGTGTGCCTTAAGAGAAGGAATCCCACCAAGCATTATCTATCATACCAGCCATATTTTATAAGGGTGCAAGTGGCCCATCACATAGTTCCTTTCGGTGTTTCTTTAGTAAGCCATAAAGAATTTAGAAACAAGTTATAGAAAATCAACAGGCGATGCAATGCCAATTGAACTCAATAGAGGTAATGAATAGTCATCTTGCTAGGGGGAAAAATAGCATGGAGCATAAAATCAATACATTCTTTGCTTAAGCAAGCTATATGGTTGCTTTGCCTCCACCATCTCCTTCAGATGAATAAGGGGTGTTTTATTTTCCCTTTCCTTTTATCTTTTTGGGTTCACATTGGAGATAATGTGAAATTCTATGATATATATATCATTAGTTCATTTATACATTGTTCATTTTTTTATTTGCATGTTCATGTTTTTGTTTTGATTAAAGTTCGCATGTATTGCGTTATGTTATATCTTTACATATACATTTATTTTCTCTATATTTATGGTTATTTTTTTCCAAGTTTATCTTAATATGAATGAGTGCATATTAATTCCATGTCAACAACATATTTTTGATGCTTAATTGGTAGAATTTTAAGTTTCATATAATGTATGATTTAAGTTTTTCTTACTATATCTTATTGTTATTTTTAAAGTCTATAGGATGTTTATTCACTTTTCTCATTACGCTTAAGGTTAGGATGGATTCAAGTTTAGATTTTAAGGACTTAGGTAGCCTTAGGGAAACTATAGCCATAATACACATAGCTCACTTTTCAATAATGGATGAGGACATCGAGAAAAAGAAAGAACAAAACAAAAGAAGAAATAATGTCTAAGTGGGATGGAGCATAAAATGCACCCACTAAACTAAATCAAGTGAAAAGTGTGGGATGGAGCATAAAATACACCTACTAAATTGTAAAGGAACTTAGAAAAAAATTATAAGTGTCTAAAAATGACATGAGAATTGTGAGATAATGTATGAGCTTAAACTTTATCCCTATAGCTATGTTTGTTCTTAAGATTTCTAAGCTTGAAATTGTTCATCTTAGTTGCAAAGCTTTGTTAGACTATTGACTTTATTTTTTTGATTTTTATTTTAATAACTTGAGATGGTAAGTTAAATTTATCAAATATGTTATGCGACTTGTCTACTCTATCATTGTTGAGTCATTGGAAGTTAGTTGTTGGCTATTCTATTTTAAGTACTCATTCATATATAAGATCTTTAGGCAACTATTTTAACTTTAAGAAGAAATAGGCTTTTGCATTTTTGCTTAAGGGCGAGCAAGGTTTAATTTAAGGGAAATTTGATGTCAAGTAATATAGCATAGCCATTTTGATTGTTTATGCATCATTTTGTTAGTTTTATACATGTATTTTGTTCATTTTATTGTGTTATGTTTTCCTTTTTATATTTGCTTTGTTGTTGTAGGCTTTTTTTCGATTAATTAATTTAAAGTACAATTAGAGGCTTTAGATTAATATTTGAAGGAAAAAACATAAAAGAAAGAGTAAAGTTTGTGCTGACCCGTTATAGGGCCGAGCTGTGCCGACTGATGCCATGTTATGCCAAGTTATGACCAAGTAGGAAGTGTACTGACTAGTCGTTATAAGTGCAAACTTGTTACAAAGCCAACTTATGCAAATTCACCTAACTCCTGACCAGTGTGTTGAGTCATCACCAATGCCAAACATCATAACCTTTCAAGTACCTTTTCATGTTTACACAACTTTCTAAAAAAGGAATCAATTAGGACACCTTAGGGTCTATAAATATATGAAGTTAACCATATTTTAAGGTTGAAAAACTACAAATTAACTACTCATTCAATTTAAAAATATTATAAGGAAAAAGCATACATTAAGGAAGAGAATAAATTCTAAGAGATCATTTAACATTCAAGTACTTTTCTGAAAAAGCATTGAGGAGTCATCAATCATTTTTTTCTCTTTCTTTTTATTTACTTGATGTCATTGCTTTTCTTTGTGTTTTGTTTTCTTTGTACACTATATATCTATGCTAATTATTTAATTAGAATTGTAAGTATGATTGATCATTTATAACAAAATTTTACTTAATGTATGAATGGTTTAAATTCATTTGGATGATTAATGTGTTATGTATGCTTGATCACTATATATAAGGTGATAATCAATTTGTTCATAGTGTGAATTGGGGCATGTTCATAGAAAAGCAATTGAATTTACTTACAAGATTAGGAATCACTTAAAGATAATGGTTTCACTTTGAGGGGTAAAAAAATAGGTATAAAACCTCATGGTTTTCAACTATCTCCTTAATGACATGAGAGTGCTTGTGGACTCTAAATATGAATACCATTATTTGACAATGAGAATTGCACTTAAGGGATGTAGGCCTTATTCTCCAATCATTTGCATGCATATATGTTAATTGAATCTCTTATTTGATTAATTCATTCTTGTAACTCTATAAACTTAATTGAATTGTATTATTAATTAAAATTTAAGTTTAGTTTACTGTAGTTTGATGATCTTAGGATTTTAGCATAACCAACTATATCAATCTGTAATTGCTTATCCATCTAAGTTTTTATTCAATTAATATAAAGTATACCAAATATTCGCTGTGTTCAACACCTTAATCATCCTATCTAAATCCTAGAGACTAGGGTAATGAATTTACACTGTAGCAGTAAGAGTTTTGATTTAGGTAAACTTAAGCCTACTAACATGTCTTTCTATGGCTAATAAATCTATCACTCATCTTCTTGGCATTCTTGAAAATGTACCAACCAAGGTAGGTAAATTTGTTATCCCTGCTAATTTTGTTATTTTGGATATAGAAGAAGACCTTGAGATCCAAATTTTGTTTGGAAGACCCTTATTGCTTATAGTTGGTGCCATAATTGATGTGAAGAGATGTATGATCACTTTAGAGATAAATAATGAAAGTATAGAATCTGATGTGTTTAAGATGATAAGATCTTCACCTATTGAAAGTGTAAGTAAAGTTGATTCTCTTGACATTATTGATGAATGTACTAATGAAGTTATACTTGATTGCATAAGGAAAAAGCTTATTAATCCATGTGCTAATGAGAAAGCTTATATGCATCAATTGGAGGAAACCACATATCCTTTTCATTGTCCTTTAAGGTTTGAGCCTTTGATAAAGGAAGATGACCAAAGGCCACTTCATTAAAAGAGCAGGAAAAACTATAGCTCAAGCCTTTACCGTCCAATCTACGATATGTATTTCTTGACTCTAATTTTGAATTTCCTTTTATTGTTAATTCATCTTTGCTTTATGATCATATAGATGCATTACATGATGTAATGCTTAAGCATAAGAATGTTATAGGTTATTCCATTAGTGACTTGAAAGGGATTAGGCCTAAGATTTGTAGCATAGGATTTTATTGGAAGATGATGCCAAGCCTTCCACTGAGAGCCAAAGGCAATTAAATCCCACTCTTAAGGAAGCAATGAGGAAATAAGTGATTAAGTTTCTAAATAATGGTATTATATACTCTATTGGAGATAGTATGTAGGTAAGCCCCGTTCAATTTGCTCCTGAAAAGAAAGGCTTGATGATTGTTAAGAATGAGTCTAATGATTTCATACCCACTACAATTATTATGGGATGGCTTATGTGCATTAATTATCACAAGTTAAACGAAACAATCATGAAAGATCATTTTCCATTGCCTTTTCTTGATCAAGCCTTAGAGAGGCTAAATAACTTTTCTTATTTTTGTTACATGGATGGCCTAAGTGGTTTTTATTAAATACTTATTCATCCTAAAGACTAAGCTAAGACTACATTTACATGTCCATATGGCATTTTCACTTTTATTTATATGCCTTTTAGTTTATGTAATACTCCCGCTACAGTTCAAAGATGTGTGTTTTTTTTTTATCTTTAGTGGTTTGATTGATGAATGTGTTGAAGTTTTCATAGATCACTTTAGTATTTATTGATCTAATGTTGAACATTTTCTAGAGAATCTTTCTAAAATTCTTAATAGGTATATAGAGCATGGATTAGTGCTTAATTGGGAGAAGTGACACTTTATAGAAAAATAATGCATCATTCTTAGGCATTTAATATCAAATAAGGGAATTAGGGTAGATAGAGCAAATATTAAGGTGATTGCAAATTTACCACCTCTAAAATGTGTGGAGGATATCAGAAGTTGTCTTGGCAATGTAGGTTTTTATAAGCAATTTATCATTGATTTCTCTAAGATATCTAAACCGTTGTGTAATTTTCTTACTAAAGATGCTGAATTTGAGTTTAATAAAGCTTGTCTTAATGCTTTTGAGACTTTGAAGAAGGCTTTTTTCAGCTCCTATTTTGTAGCCACCTAATTAGGAGTAACCTTTTAAGATTATATGTCATGCAAGTAACTTTACGATGGGGGCTACTTTGGGATAAAGAAATGAAGGTATACCCTATGTCATTTATTATAGTAGTAAGCTATTGGATGAAACTCAAATTAACTATACCACTATAGAGAAGGATTTATTGGCTATTGTATATGTATTTGATATGTTTATAGCATATCTTATGGGGCAAAAGGTGATTGTGTATTCGGATCATGCTACTCTAAAGTACCTTTTAAGCAATAAATATTCAAAACCTAGACTTTTAAGGTGGATTTTGATGATTTAAGAGTTTGATTGGGAAGTTAGAGATAAGAAAGGAAATGAGAAACTTATGGCAGATTATTTGTCAAGATTGAATCAAAAGGGTTTGAAGAAGAATGATGATGGTGTGTCAATTAATGAGACCTTTCATGGTGAGCACCTTTTAAGTATTGTATCAAAGGATGTTCCTTGGTTCAAAGAAATTGCCAACTATTTTGTAAGTGGTTTTATTCCTTATGGCTTAGATTTTAATCAAAGGAAGAAGTTCTTATATGATAATAAGTTTTATAATTGGGAGAAGCCTTTGCTTTACAAGAGATGTACAGATGGATTGATTAGAAGATACATTCCTCAATATGAGGTTGATGATGTTTTGAAGCATTTTGACTTTATGATGTGGGTGGTCATTTTGGTGTCACCAAGATAGCTTCTAAGATACTTTAATTTGGTTTTTGGTGACTTACACTATTTCAAGATGTTAGGAAAATTGTGCTTACATGTGATAGGTGTCAAAGTATGGGAAATATCTCAAGGAAGAATGAGATTCAATTAAAAGGAATTCTTAAGATAGGGATTTTTGATGTATAGGGGATGGATTTCATAGGTCTTTTACCTAATCCTTTGGGACATAAATAAATTTTGGTTATGGTCTATTATATTTTAAAATAGGTGAAAGCAATGCCTACTCTCATTAATGGTGCCAAGGTGGTTAGGAAGATGCTTAAGAAGGTTATATTTCCAAGGTTTGGTACTCCTGGTGCTATTATTAGTGATCGAGGTTCACATTTTTACAATAATGTGATTGATGGCCTTTTGAATAAGTATAGAGTGACACATAAGGTTGCTACTCCATATTATCCTTAAACTAGTGGACAAGTTAAAGTAAGCAATAGAGAACTGAAGTGGATTTTAGAGAAAACAGTTTCTCATTAAGGAAGGATTGGGTATTAAAGTTGGATGATGCTTTATGGGTTTATAAGATAGCCTCTAAAACTCCTATTGGCCTTACACCATACCAACTAATCTATGAAAAGTCTTATCACTTGTAAAACTTAAGCATAAGGCTTATTAGGCAACAAGGGCTTTGAATTTTGACTTGAGAAAGGCTAGTAGAAAGAGATTACTTCATCTTAATGAGTTGGAGGAGTTGAGGATGAATGCTTATGGAAATACAAAGTTATACAAGGATCACACTAAGATGTGGCATGATATGCATTTACTTAAGAAGGAGTTCCATGAAGGACAATTGGTTTCCTTATATAATTTAAGATTGCAGTTATTTCTAGGAAAATTAAATTATCCATGGTTAGGTCTTTTCATGGCAGTCAAAGTTTATCCATATGGAACCATTGAAATTGCAAATGATAAAAGAGAGATATTTAAGGTAAATAGTCATCGCCTCAAGCCTTATTTTGTTGGTGAATCCATATAAAAGATGAAGTTAATCACTCTCTCCACCCCCAATAATGACGAAGTTCAACATACTTAGCACTTTAGGTAACTTAGCTTTATTTTAATAAGTTTTTCTTTAACCACATTTTTAGTTTTGTAGTATACTTATGTTTTTCACTATTTCTTTGCATTATTTTATGTTTTCCTTACTTTATACACATTGTTTAATTTTGTACTAATGTTTGTATGTGAGTTTTTTTTTAGTGTGTCTTAAGTTTGGGAATTAGGACTCGTGCCAACTTGCTACATGCATTTCAACTTAACATAAAGGAAGAAGGTGTTGACTTATTATGGGGTGTGCCAACTCATTATAGAGAGGGGTTTTGTAGAGTTTGAAAGGTCATGCCAATTCGTGAAGGATGGTTCTGGTGCCGACTAGTCATGAGTGTGCCGACTAGTTAGAGTAACATGTCGTGCTGAGTCTTGCAACTCTTGCCGACTTATGACAACTACTAAGACCTTTCTTTTTCCCATTTTTTTCAAAAATTTATTCCCTTTTTCCAATTTTCTATTTTAACATTTATTTTTTTTATTTTTGAGATTTTATTTGAATAAAATCTCCTAAATAAATGTGTTCAAACCTTAAAAGTCATTACCTTTCACATTAAAGGTCATGTCCTTTCCTACTTTTCCTCACACCTTTTAAAAAATTTCCTTTCCTATATATGGGCATTGACCCCTAATAAATTTCTGTAGCCTTCTTTCTCTTCTTTATGTGTTTTTCTTCCCTTCCTAACCTTTATGTATATTTATTAACCATTTATCTTCTCTCACTCTTTGCTTTCATTCTCTATTTTCTGTATTTCTTTTTTTTTTCTTTCTTTCTCTTATACTCCATTAAACACTCTCATTTTCTCATTTGTTCTTCATTTGGCCTTCACCTTTAAAGCCTTTATTTTACTTTTTTTTCATCTCTTTTCCTTATTCACCATGCCTAGAACAAGAGGTTCTTTATCTTCAAGGCCCCAAGTGAAGACTAAAGAGGGAGATTAGGCTTCAATCTAAAAGACTCCATTTTCCATCCATAATAAAGAGAAAGGTGTAAAGTTTTACTAATCTTAAGTTTAAAGAAATTGTGACTTCTAAGTACATCTCCATTACTATCCTTTGAGATATTGGTATATTATATTTTTTTAATAATCTTGTGAATTCTTGTGGCCTTGGTAAATTTGTGTCTATGCATGAACCTACTTATGTTAATTTGCTTATAGAGTTTTATACATCTCTAGATGTTAATGTAAATGATTCTAGGGTGTTAGAGTTTAGCATGCAAGGAAATAAGCACACACTCACTCTTTCATGCATAGAGTATTTGGTTTTAAAAAAAAATGGCATATGTGACCTGCCAAAGAATTTTAAAGTGAAAGACTTAACAGATTTGCATATCCCTTTTTAGGCCAAGAAAGGTAAAGCCATGTTTATTAAGAACTTAAAGTTTTGGTTTTTGCACAAAGTACTTGTACATGTTATTTTCCACAAATCTAAGTTCAATAAGGTTTCCTATCAAGAGTTGTTTTTAATGTGGTGCATTCATAATAAAAAAGTATTTTAGACTTTTTTGATTTTCAATAAATTGTTATTATGTTCATCAAGAAAGGATGGTCCTATAACTTATGGATTTGTTGTTTTAATTGTTGCTAAAGCTTTAGATATTAATCTTGATGATTTTACATATGTGCTTGAGTGATCTTATTTTACAAGGTAAATATTGATTCGTAAAAAGGTTGTCCATGCCTTAATAAGGTTAATTCCTGCATGTTCTTATTCTTATTAGAGAGGTTTGGCACCTCTACCACCATAAGAGGAAGAATAAAGGTAAGAAAAAGAAGAAGAAATAGATAAAGAGGATGAGGGTTTTAATATGCCTTATGAAGAGGAGCCTGATCAAGCATTGGCCATTATTCTAACCGCGCACCATGAAGGTACAAGTGGCCCTTCTTATGACACCATTTATGGCTCTCTTAGTAGACAGTTATACATTTAAGAGCAAGTCTTAAAAAAACCAATAGGAGATGTAGTGCCAATTGAATTCCATGGAGAACATAAACTACCACATTGCTCTAAGGCAACAAAGTATGGAGCATAAAATCAACACTTTCATTACTCAAGCAGGATATAAGGGGGGTTTTTCTTTTCCCTTTCCTTTTATGTTTTGAGTTCACATTGGGGTCAATGTGAAATTTTAAGTGTAAGGGAGGAAATATCTATTATATTTTTTTGTTTGTCCTTATTTTTGTTTACATGTCCTTGTTTTTGTTTAAAGTTTTCATATATGTGTGATATGTTATAGTGTTGCATTATTTTATCATCTTTGAAATTATGATTATGCTTAGTTTTTTTGTAAGTTCATCTCATTTATGATTAAAGTACATGTTTATGCCATGCCAATAGCTTTCTTTTCATGCTTAATTGGTATAATCTTAAGTTTCATGTAGTACATACTTTAAGTTTTTCTTACTATCTCTTGTTGTTATTTTCAAAGTCTATAGGATGTTTAGTCACTTTTCGAACAATGCTTAAGGTAAGGACGGCATGATTCAAGTTTAGTTTTAGAGGACATAGGTAGCCTTAGGGAAACTATAGCCATAATATGCATAACTCATTTTTCAATAATGGATGAGGAAATAAATACTTTAAAAAAAGAAAAAAAGAGAAAAGAAAAGATGCAAGAAAATGTCTAGTGGGATGGAGCATAAAATGCTTTTACTAAACTAGATAAAGAAAAAAGTATTGGATGGAGCATAAAATGCACCCACCAAAAGAAAAAAAAGATTAGAAAATTACTAAGTGTTTAAAAATGCCATAAAAATTATGAGTTAATGTGTGAGCTTAAACTTGTCCAAATAGACTCTTGACTTTTTGTTCTTGATTTTTGTTTTTATAACTTGAGATAGTATGCTAAATTTATTGTATATGCTATGAAACTTGTCTACTATATCATTATTAAGCACTGGAAGTTAGTTGTTGACTACTTTTTCTTAAGTACTCTTTCATATTCAAGATAATCCTAGGGAAGGCTATGTTTATTTTTAAAAAGATAAGTATTTTTGATAGTTTTTCCATTTAGTCTTTTGCATTCTTGCTTTAGGGTAAGCAAGCTTTAAAGGTAGGGGAATTTGATGCCATGCAATATAACATAGTTATTTAGTCTAGTTATGTTTCATTTCTTTGTTTTATTCATAAGTTTTATTAATTTTGTCGGGTTATGTTTTCCCTTTTTTGTTTTCCTTATGTTTGTAGGTTCTTTTTGCTCAATTGTCTATTTTAAAGTGTAAATTGGAGTTTTAGCTTAAATAATTTAAGGTTAAAGAGCAAAAGGGAGGAATTGAGGCTATGTTGACTCGCTATAGTGCCTTCTTGTGCTGAATCATGCCATTTATTGCCAAGTCATGATAAGTTATAAGCCATGCCAACTTATCCTTATTGTGTTGACTTGTTATAGAGGTGTTTTATGCTGACTCGCCTAACATAACACCAGATGTGCCGAGTTATCACTAAGGCCAATCAACACAACCCTTCAAACATCCTTTCATATTTACACCCCTTCCAAAAAGGCACCAGTTAGGATACTTTGAGGCCTATAAATATATATAGTTATCCTTATTTTAGGTATAGAAAAACTACCAAATAACTAACAATTTACTTCAAAAAGATTATAAGGAAAAAGCAAACTCCAATAAGATAAAAGATTAAGGAATGTCATTCATCAACCAAGTATTTTTTTGAAGAACTATTGAGGAGTCATTAACCATATTTCTTCATTTCTCTTTAGTTATTCGCATGATGTTATTTCTTCTTTTTTGTATTTTTTTGCTTTGAACACTATATATTTAGGCTAAGTTTTTTAATTAGGATTAAAAGTATGAATTGATCTTTATAACTATATCTTATTTAATGCATGAACAATTTAAATTCAATTGGGTGCTTAATGTGTTATGTCTACTTGATCACTATATGTAACTTGTTAATCAATCTGTTCATAATGAGAATTGGGGAATTTTGGTTGAAAAACAATTAAATTTACTTTAAGGATAGGAATCACTTGGAGATAAAGTTTTTACTTTGAAGGGTTAAGGAATTGGCATAGGCCATTATGATTTTTATCTATCTCCACAATATCATGAGAGTGCTTTTGGACTCTATATGGGAATACCCTTATTTAACAATAAGAATTGCACTTAGGAGAGTAGTCCATATTCTCTAATCATTTACATGTATTTATGTTGAATTGATGAATTTATTACTTGACCAATTTATTCTTGTAATTCTAATAACTAAATTGAATAAAATCTGTTTATTTAGAATTAAAGTGTAGTTTTATATAGTTTGATTAATCTTAAAAAATTAGTAAATCAACTTCAACCTATTGCATTTGCCTATCCATCCTAATACCTATTCGATTAATATAAAGCCACTCTAAGATTCCCTATGTTTGACACCCTACTAAATTTATCTAAGTTCTAGAGACTAGGGTAATAAATTTACACCATACCAATAGGTGTGGACTATAGGAACACTACATACCATATAGGCATCAAATCACTAGAAATTGTTAAATTCAAGTCATTTGGACATCCTTAACAAACATATCATTAAAAAGGCTCAGTCTGCTATAATTGACAAGTCAGCCATCATCATTTTACTTTGCACTCAATTTCAATGATTCGAGAGATAGCATCATGTTTCAACCTTTTCTTACAATTTTCAAGTGAGCTTTGGAAAGAAAAGGGGATGAGTGATCCCATTTTTATGAAAACTCTAAATTTTATATTTCATTTAAGGATGAAAACAAGAAATTGGTTCATTTATTAAGAAAATCACATTTGTATTTACTGAAAACCCTTTAGTGAGTTTTTATGTTAACGTGTAAAAAAATCTTTTATTATTACAAAGTAAAACCTAAACGAAATAAAAGCAAAACTAAAAAATCTAAAAATAAATGAAGTATGAAAAGATTACTTCAAAACTCCATTCTCTAGGAAACTTTTGTGTGTATGCAAAATTATTTGGTAAAAAAAAGAAAAAAAACAATTAAAACACAATAATGAAAATGAATATTTAAAAATATAAATGTTAGCTTAAAAAGGCTTATGTGGATTTTGATGAATAACAAAAAAAATTACAATAATGAAATTTTGGGCTTTTAAGTTTGTATTATATAGGTCTATCTAACCATTGATGTTGCTCTATATGAATTAGAATAAGGCTAGGCATGCTCTACACTCTGTCTATATCAGACCTGACACCTTAAATGAACTTTAAAGATCAAATCACTTTAGGAAAGTATTGTAAAATCATCCATAAGGATTCATACATTCACATAATCATTTATTGCATAAAAATACTTTTAAAAATCATATCTTAACATATATAAATTTATTTCTTTTAAATAAGTAAGTTTTTCATATTTAAAATAGGAAAGAAAAATTTTGAAGGATTTTTTAATTGTTAGAATTTGTTTAAGAAAATAATTTTAGACTGATTTCTAGCTATTGCATTTTA
Source organism: Excoecaria agallocha (assembly GCA_037975025.1). NCBI lineage: Eukaryota > Viridiplantae > Streptophyta > Magnoliopsida > Malpighiales > Euphorbiaceae > Excoecaria > Excoecaria agallocha. Next base: position 21,794,388 of record CM075817.1, read on the forward strand.
ATTAAGGTAAGCTAAAATAAAATCCTTTCATACATAAAGAAACATTTTTTGTTTTCACACTTAACGAGTAGTTTTCTTCAAGTATAAAACATGAGTTGTTTGAGTGATGAAAACAAGTGAGTGAAACACATTTTTTTAACTTTACATTGTTGTATGTTTCACCTTATCATCATAAGCATTCATGATCACATATCTTTAAATGATTATAGTTTTTAACTGTAATCATATGTAGTGAGGTTTATCAAAATAATGTGAGATAAAGTGAGGTTAGGTTGCTAAGGCCTAAGGAAATAAACTAACAAGTGTTCAGGTTCTTTTACTTGGAAAAAGAGCTTTGCATTTTTTAATTTTTCACTTGGAAGAAAAAACTTGGGATAGCTATTCGATGTAAATGGATTTTGACTCTTTCCCACTAAATAGAGTCATAATAGAAGAAAAAACTCTTAAGATGAGTTATCTTAAGTAAACGATGTAGGCAATGGTAAAAACTTTATAAATCGTAGTGTCAAATATCTTTACCTCTTACTCTCTTTTATTTTGTGCTCTATCTACATTTATACTGTGCTAAAATTATCTATTCTATGCTCATCTTGTGCTTTATAAAATAAGTTATAAAAACCAGGCTATGTTCTATCATATGATGAATTTGAATTTTTGCATAAATTAATTGAGCAAGATTTAATTGATCAATTATCCATCAAAGGTTCCATACATGAATGTATATTTGATATAAAAAAGGTATAAGAAAAAATATATTAAGTAATATTTACGAAATAAATTTATTATGGTCTTGATATATAGGTATGCTCTAACTTAAAATAAGTATTGCTTCTAATTTGTTTCAGTTGTTTATTAAAAGTTGCAATACTCTATTCACCCCCCTTTATTGTATATTTAGGACTCACAATAAATTCATGCTTATTGAGATTATAAGAATATAAATAACATAGATAAAAAAAATATGTAAATGACAAAAATAAAATTGCATGCAAATAATAAGAAATTAAAATATTTATATGATATAACATGAAAAAGGATAAAATCAAGCATTTAAGAAGTTATAGATGGTAAGAGAAAGGAAGATACGAGTGGCCAAGGAGCGAGCGATGGGAAGGAAAGCCATATGATGTCATGTTGCTCACTATAAGAGACGGGCATCGCTCATGCCTTCTTATCATGACTCGCACCCTAAGTGCACTCCCGAGTCTGGTGTACAATATTTATTTATATCTCATATAAATCTACCCTTAAACATGTATAAAATGACTTAAAAATACTAAAATCATTCCTAAAGGCCAATAAACTCATTTAAATCATGAAAAACCGAGATTAAAAAAAATCAAACATTTAACACATAAAAAACACAAAATTACATTAATGGATAAAAAAGTCTTTAATTATTTCCACACTATCATGGCATAATAAACCTAAAAGAAGCATCTAAGCCTACAAAATAACATGAAATCACATAAATGATAATTTAACATTCAAATAATAAGCCCAAAGAAACTATTTACGTAACATTCAATGGATTTTAATACAAAAACAAGAAAATGAGCGGATAATATTACCCTTAGTGTGCATTTGATTTCAAGAAAACCAATAGAAATGTGCTTCACACCTGTTTTTCTTTAAATTTCATAGTCAAAAAATAATGTTTTTTAATAAAATATTTTTCTCTAAAAAAACTCTTTCCGCCTTTTTTTTCTATGTGTTTCAAGTAGACTAGAATCAGTAAGTGAATTTTCCCTTTTTTGATATCTACCTCTATCTCAACTAAATATCCCTTTGAAATTCAAAAATCATGATAAATAAAATATGTTTTTCAGGTAGAGTTAAAGATAAAAAATCCTCCCTTGTCTTTCCAGCTATATAAATGTGGAAAATGAGCATAAAAATCACCACAGATGAGTGCCAGACACCACAGACGGGCACCACTCACCTTGGAATGGAAATTACAAATCTACCATCTTTCTTTTTGCAACCCAAGCTAACCAGTATCTGTGACTCAATGAGTGACAGGTGCCATTTAAGGCGAGTCATGAGAAGAAAGGCATATGGGTGGAGAAACTTACCAGCGAGAGGCAAGTAGAGGGAAATAGTTGATAGACAAGCATCTCATAAAGAGAGATGCATATCTATTAACAAAAAAAACACCAACATCTTAGGTACCCCTATTCTATTGTTAACGATCAACCTATGACAATGTCTATTTGGGCATATGAGGTAGGTATTGTGGAGTTACCATCAGCTTGTCAACATGTTAACCCTTTGTTGATTATTTGATTACTACTAACTTGTCGACATGTTAACCCTTTGTTGATTGTTTGATTAGTGCCAGCTTGTCAGCATGCAAAATCAAAATGAGTTTATGTAGTCAATGCTAGCTTCTTAGCATGAAAGTTGCTTGCAAATGAATTAAATACCTCTTAAGAGGACTTTGGTACCCATGAAAAGGATTTGACATTAGTATCTTGTTATAGTCGGAGAACATGCTAAGCTCTAAATGATTCAATTTGTTCGAATGTGGCATCTGTGGCCATTCATTTATAATAAAATTTGAGTGAAAACTTATTGTTTTTCTCATTTCTTTTTACCAATGTTATTTTAATTTTCACTCTTTAATAATTTTTTAAGCCTTAGGTTGTTTTGTAGGTAGATAGACAAAATAAGAATGTATGAGAAAAGATATATACAAATATAAATACAACTAAAATTAAATGTATACATCAAAAAGATATGTTTGAATCTCCTTGAATAAATATATAAACTATAAAGGGGAATAATAGTCAGGCGACCCGGGTGGCCTATGAGATGATCGATGTGTTGATCTTTAGAATAGTTGAGAAAAGGAAGGTTGAGATAATGATGCTCGAGACTGAGGCAATTGTTGCTAAAATTGAAACTCAGGCAAGTGCTCAACGAGTAGGCATACAATGGTCCCAAATACTCCTACTAACTAGATGATATCTAACCCCAGGCATAAAGTCATTTTAATATGCTAATCCAAGTATTGCTTTAGGTCATCCCTTATGCCTGTGAGGGAAGCATGCAATCTCTCATATCTCTTTATCATTGCCTCTATGATCCTAGGAATAGCCTATTCTATCCACTCGATCTGATGCCTGACCATAGTAATGGACTCGTATGTCACCTGAAGAGTATCATCATTAAATCTCTATCCAGTAGGAGTAAGGGTGGCTCTCCTCTTAGCTATATCCTGTTACACTACTTGCATCATGGTCTGTTGCATTTGTATGGATGCCTCAATAGTAGCCAACCTCTGACTGATATCCTCTAGCAAGTAACCTAGATGCAGAGGCTCCAGGATTTGGATATGGCCTAAATCTCATAGATGAATAGGAGGATGTATGCTATGGTCACGATGGAGAAAGACCATGAGCCAGTGCCTTTAAAAGGGTAGGCTGTGCCAAGTTTTTCCCAATAGCTTATCTAAATTTGCCCCACAATCCATGGTCATATGTTGTGTCTTATCCTAAGATAAGTGGGGGGAAGTAGGTCGAACTGCCTACAACTGAGGTGGTGTAGGTACCTGCTACTTCTATCTTGCCATGTTGGAAGTCTCTTACACTATGAGTAGCCTGTAAGTACGGAGGTGACCAAGCCTCGATGCCACCATCTTCATCGTTTGAGCGACAAATATATCAATAATGGTGTCATTATCAAGAGGGTCATTGAACATAGCTAAATCTACCCCTATATGGATCAACAATTTGGTGACCACCCCTCCTATGTTGATCTATGTAGCTGGCTGCATGACTAGCCTAAGTAGTTTGCCAAGATTTCATGTATAATATCGATAAATCTCCCTCAGATCATCGCCCATAAACTTAGAATCTCTAGGGCATTTACCTACCTCAAGCTACCTATGCATCCTAAGTAAGAGCCGGAAAGGACTCGCTATATGTACATGAAGACCTGTATAGCTAACAAGGTGGTCTTCACCACATTCATATGATAAAAAGCCCCTAGTAGTGCGATCTTAGCCTAATGCTGCTACTCTATAAGCCTCTTTGCAATCAAAATTGCCTCCCTTGTTGGGAACTCCATTGCCTCTATAAATGTATAGTAGTTGATGCTATAACTGGTCTATTTGACCTTAAATGTAATAATCCTAAGCTCTTCATAAGGCCTTTAAAACTCTTTGTACCAAAAAGTATATAAGAACTCTCGAACAAGCTCCGAGTAAGTAAAAAATGATGAGATAAAGAAGAAGGTCCAACCTGTAGCCGCTAGAAGAGCATCTACATCCTATAACATATGGGATATATACCTACTAGCTTTAAACTGCTTATAGGACAAGGCCTAGTACTGCCATCTCTGCTCATGCGACATTCACTCAGGTGCTAGTGGTATAGCAGGCACTAGAAGAGGATCACATCTTGGTGGCATATGCAAATGTCAAACACTAATAGTCAACTTGTTTAAAAATTATAAAATGTATGAAATATTCCTAAGTAACATTACTACAGACTAAATTTTGACTTGTCCAAAAATTTTTGGTAGCATTTTGTCTTATATAACTTGCCAACCTACAAAAAAATACACGAGCATGCAAAAATTTAAATCTAACATAAACCTGTCGTTAGGCATTCTAGCAAACAGGCACAACTCTAAATTTATCTTAAAGTAGTGGCTGTAAAACTACATATGACAACCAAAACAAATTTACAATTAATCTATATTTAAAATTTAACAAAAATATGAGAGCATTTTGACTAGAACATTTCAAAAATCCTGCAAACAAATAGTATATTCATACACACATGCTAAATTCATAGAAAAAATAAACTCAAATGTAATTAAAATTCACCATTAACAACCTATAATTATTTAATAAAAAGAATAATCATTACACTTGGCTCCAAATTGCCAAAAAGTCAAAATCTGTAAATTTTTTCATTTTTTATTTTTTGTATCATTATTTATATATTTTTTATTTCATCATCTGATACATTTATAATCTCAAAGTAACAAAAAAAAAGAAACCTATTCAACTTTACTGTTAGTATACATAGATATTGAAAAAAATTTAAAATAAATTGCTACAATCATCACATACTCTAAGCCACAAAATAATCAAAATGATCGATTGCTTCATAAAATATAAAAAAAAAGAATAAAGAAGGAAAAAATATAGTAAAACTAACTTTAGAAGCAACAATGGAGACTTCGCAAAGTGCGATAGAAATTAACAAAACTTATACCTTAAGTTGCATGGTGTTTGGAGGATCATTTTGCCATAAATGGTATGTAAAATGATGGATAAATGAAGAAGATATAAAGGAAAAACTAAGAAGAAATGGGTTTTAATGGCAAGAAGAGAATAAAGAAAGAAAAGAATAGAAAGAGGAAAAATAAAAGATGTGTAGTTTAAATCCTGATGTGACAGACCACCTGTGATCATAGTGAGCGATAAGCATAAAATGTGTCCACTTATCATTTCAATTTTTTTCTTCATGTTGGAAATAAAACTTAATAAATACATTTTTAAAATGATCTTCCAGCATTTTTACTTTAGAAAGGTCTATAAAATTATTTCTAAGCCATAAAATTTATTTATTATCAAGTTATTAGTCAATTAATTAGTTTCTTTTTTTGTAATTTTTTACTCCATGAATGTTCGATGCTCCCTGAATATCCGAGCCCAATTCCTATCAGCATAAATATTTGATCCTTATTCCCTGTAAGAAATAAATAAACAAATTTCTTATCTTGTTACATGTTTGACTCATGATTTGGGATTGGTCTTCTAGATGCATCACTGCTCATTGTACTTGACCATTTAGAGAATGAAAAGATATTGTTAGATGCTCATTGTCCTTTTATAGTGGCATTCTTTCCACCAATTTCTTATCTTGTTACTATCACCTTTGTTCACAATTGTCTACAACGATCACCATACCATAGATTGGTGATTGTAACTTAACTACTTCAGTAAAGTATAAGACATGGACTACCAGCCTTATAGTGGACAATAGGTCAAACTAGCTAAAACACCAGAGTAACAGAGAATAGATATGAGATTACATATATAGAATGAAGGAACTATGTGTTTTTATTAGAACTAGATAATTTTAAGTATGCAAAATAAATATCTCCACTTATATTAATATATTATTGCATGAAATTTGAACATTTCTGTTTGATTTCACTAAACATGATTACTATTTTGCATTAGGCTTAAAAATACAAAATTTCATCTAATCTCCAGCTAAACTCTAAAAGCATTAAACTTCTATTATCAATTAGCCTTTCAAGGTTTTCATGATTGAACATTTCACTCAACCCTAAAATTTTTCCTAAAATGCCTACTTTCGGCTTTACTCTCACTGGGCACCTAATTTTAGCAAGGCCATATTTTTTTGTTTTTGACCAATAAGGCTTTATTCTATTCTTTTGATTATAGTCTTAGCCAAGTAAATTTTTTCAACCCTATTAATGTTAACCAACTCTTTAAACTCATTCCCATCATTATCAGTTAATATTGTTACCCCTTTTGATAGAAACTTCTTCAGTATAAAGGGACATTCATAAGTAGGTATGAATTTACCTCAGATATCAAAAACACCCAACCTCATTTGTTTAAAGACAAAGTCACCTTTTTTTAGAGGATGCTTCCTAACTTTTCTTCCTAAATTAATGAGCAACTCTTTTTTGATAAATATTGTTATGATAGTAAGCTCACATTTGATCCTCTTCTTGCAAGTTTAACTGTAACAGTCTCTATTATACCCATTTTACTGTTAGTAACTTAGCCATTAAGACTATCCTTAAGGACTGATGTTCAACCTTTATTGGTAACACTACTTTCTATTCCATAAAACAAAGAGAAAGGTGTAGCTCTCGTTGAAGTTATAATGGTAGTTCTATAACCCTATAATTCTAAAGGTAACTTCCCTGTCTAGTATTTGTATATCTATACCATTTTGGACAATATCATCTTTACATTAGTATTCATTGCGTTAACTATCCCATTTGGTTAAGGTAGATAAGGAGAGGACTTGTGACTTTGGATACCATATTTCTTGAGCACTTATTTTGTCTTAGTTTTAAATTGCATGCTATTATCAAACACAGTAAGGTGAGGAAGATTGTACCTACAAATCAGATATCATTTAATGAACCTAGCCATCTTTCCAACAATCATTTTCTTAAAGGATTTGACTTCTACCCATTTTGTAAAATAATCAATTGCCACTACAATATATCTATGTCCATTAGATTTTGCTGGATGCATTTTCCCTATGATGCCAATCTCTTAAGCTATGAATGGCCATGGCAATGTGAGATTGCACAATTCTAAAATTGATAAGTGTTTTAAATCTGCATACTATTGGCACAAATGACATTGTTTTACATACTTTGAACAATTTGCATCCATTGTGAGTTAAAAGAAACCTTGACACATAATCTTTTTTGCTAATGCTAACACTTTATACGAGCACTGTAAACACCAACATGTACCTCTTCCATAACTTTCTCAGCTTTTTTTCTCATTTTCACACCTTAGTTTGATACCATCAGGTTGTGTTTTATAAAGTACACTAGCCACACTCATTATCTGAGTGGACAGCTTATAGATTATCTAAGTAATTCTGAATGTCATAATACAACTACTTCCCATCAATAACTTCAACATAATTTACTTAAGATCAAAGCATGTCTTGTTTAAACTGACAATTAGCATTGGTTCCATAACTACTCCTTTTAGATTGTCCCATATGGAAACTAGAGTAGTAAGGCCATCTGCCAACTGATTCTCATCCCTGGGTACATGACTGTAGGTACAAACCTTAAACTGACTGCTTAATATCTTCAAACATTTTATGTATTGTAATAATTGTTCCTCCTTAACATACCACATATCACAAACTTGAGAATTAATAGTGATAAATATCCAAAATATTCAACAATATTTTCCCCCACAGCCAATAATGTTTCCAACCAATAAATGCAAGCTTCATTCTCCACTTTATTGTTAGCAACTTTATATTTCAAATTTTTGGCTAAAGGAAACTTTCTACCCTCTAGAGTCACAAGAATTACCCCTACTCTAACTCCTCTACTATTAACAACTTCATTGAAGTACATCTGCCATCCTTGTATAGTAATAATAGCTATATTCTTATTAGGAAACTCATATTCAACCTTGTCTCTATCAATGGCATGTTCGGTAAGGAATTCTGTTATAGCTCACCCCTTTATAGTATTTTTAGTTATGTACTCTATGTCAAACTCTTACAACAACACTGACTAGTGTGTAGTGTACTAGATCGGTTAGTATATAGGAAAATAAGATTAAGATCCTGGATATCATACATAAGCGAACATGGATTGCTAAGCAAAATATCTATATTTGAATTAAACTAATATGAGATTATTTTCCAAGTTTTTTGAATTGAAAGCAAGAACTAAGCTAAATTGACAATAAAATAAAACTAAAACTAAAATTAGACTAATATGAATTAAAAATAAAGTAATAACTAAAACACTTCTGCTAAAGGAATTATCTACCTCAACTTCCATTGCAATAAATCAAATCAAAAGTAACACAAGAGATCATGGAAAAACTTGTTAAATAAATTTAGATATCTTATAGACTATCATTTTAAGCATCAAACGATCTTGTTAGAAATAATTCAACACTTAGCATAAAGATATGATTTCAAACTCCTAAACATCCATTAAACTCTTTTTCAAGTAAATTTTTCAATCTATTCTTAGTTCAACTCTTCTTAGTGTTAATCCACTCTTATAAACACACAATTACCTCAAACTCAGAATATAATCATGCATCAATACCAATGATTTAATCTAACAACATGTATATCATAGATCATACTTGAAATAAATAATCAACCATTAATTAAATAAGTTAATAATCAATTTAGTAATGACCAAACATAAGAATTTGCTTAAGAACTAAGAAATAATCAAACTTACATTGAATTAAAGCACAAACTAAGTCATTACAATAAAATTATGAGCATTCAAGTTTTCTTTAGCAAAAAAAAAGCATAAAAATACTTACTAAACATGATTAAAATAAAAAACTGAATTAAAAAGATATAATACTCATGAAGCTTCAAACTTGCTGTTGATGATTTGTCAGAACACCAGTAGAAAGCTTGAATCTTTAGGAGAATTGTAACTTAAGAAAATAAGAAAACTAACTACTATAAAACTATTATACAATAATTAAAGAAAACTGAGGCTAAAATTCATAATTATAGGTCTCTCCTAGATCTAACTAGCTTTTCCCAAATTCTGGTGTTTTGTCTTGCTTTTATAGCCTCTAAAGAAGCATTTTTATGGCTTAGAACTTCCTAAACAAAAATAAAATTGTTTTTTAATCAAAATAGGAAGTCCGTAATTGTTAAAACTCTTGAAACACTCAGGAGAGTGGTTTTGGTAGTCAAGACAGTAAATTGTCATTTAGGTGAAAATCTTCTTAGGTGAGTGACTATAATCACTCAAAGAATGTTAGATCACTCAGGAAAGTGATAAAATCACTCACCAGAGTGACTCATTACTGCTTTTCATGTTTCAATTGCTAACTTTTCTAAAATTATAGTTTTTCCCCATAACTTTTCCTTTCTTCAATTAACTCTTTTTTTTCTTCAATTAAGCCTTGAAAAACACAAAAACTTACAATTAAACCTAAAAACTCACAAATTAATTAATTAATTAAATGTGAAATCAATGAAATTAATACTAAATTAACTAATTTAAATACATAAAAACACTAAAAATATAATATGATTCACAACTATCAAACACCAACCATGTACCCATTTTACCTAATAGAGAAGGTGCTTCTTAAAGGTACTTAAAATGATTATGTTGTCAACTGCCTGTACTTTGTAAGAATGAAAATAATATCTTAGTTTCTTAAAAGCCTAAATTATCACTAGATAAATCTTTCGACTTCCACATACTTGACTTTATAAGGAAAAAATTTCTTTCTAAGGTAGTAGACCGCATACTCAATCCTAAATTTATCCTCTTGAGCCATCATGGCACCCATAGAATTTTTCTTCATTGTTGAGTAAAAATTCAAAGACTTCAATGGCTGTGGTGGTCATAATATCAGAGAATACAAAAGATATTCTTGAATAGAATCAAAAGCTTTTTGGAAATCACTGTTACATTTTATCGACTGATTCTTCATAAGAAGCTTAAAGATCAGTTCACATATTAAAGTGAGCTTGGTGATAAATTTGCTGACATACTGAAGTCTACCCAAAAACCCTCTGACTTCTTTTTCTTTTTATGGTACTAGCATTTCCTTAATAGCTCTAACCGTTAGTATTCACTTTGATTCCCCTCTAACTTACCATATGTCTTGGCAACTTGCTGAAGTAACCCTGAATATGCACTTTTTGAGATTAAGGTAAAGATTATACTTGTCAATTTTCTAAAAGAATTTTTCAAAGTCTCAAAATGACCTTCTCAAGTTGCCAATTTGATCATCACGTCATCAACATATACCACTACATCTTTATGAATTAAGTCATCAAGGATCTTGGTAGCCATCCTTTAATAAGTGGCACCTATATTCTTCAATCTAAAAGGCATCACTAGATAAGCGAAGGTTCCCCACTCTGTAATAAAAGTTGTCTTGATTCAATACATAATCTTGTTGAGTATCTGGCATACCTATCAAAAAAATTGTACATATTATATAAATCAACACTATAAACCAAAACATCTATATGAGGTAAACTAAAGGCATCATTTTGATAGGCTTTATTAAGATCTTGATAATCAACATATACTTGAACCTTTCAATACTTTTTGGCAATAGGAATGATGTTGACTAATCAAGTTGGATATTGAAACTTTACCAAAAACTTAGCTTCAATCTTCTTACACATTTATTCCTTAACCTTTTTTGCCTACTTTAGCCTAAGCCGCCTAACTCTTAAAATTTCCCATCATTATATAATCTAAACCTTTCCTATCATGTTGCCCCTTTGTAGTGATTACAGTGTGCAGTCATATGATTCCTTTCCTAACCTAGCAGCTGGCAAGAAATGCATTTTCTTCCTTATGTTAATAACCTATAGGTTTCTTACTTAACCACCCTTATCAATCAATGCCATATGAAAATTACCATAAGGTTGATTATATATTCCCAAAATAGACAACCAATTCTGTCTTATAGCCTTAATCATAACCACTAGGCCTTCATATAGAATTTTTATCATTTGATGCAAAGTGGATGAAATGCCTCTAAGCTTGTGGAACCACGGTCTCCCCAATAGCATCGAGAAATTGGCAAAAATTGGTAATGCCACAAATTCTACCTCTGACTAAACTAGGCCTATTTTTACTATAACTTTAAAAGACCCAGTAGCCTACATCCTACAATTATCATAACCAGAGATGGTTAAATTAGATTTTCTCAGTATAAACTCAGTTAAACTAAAAGTAGGGATTTCCACCAATGGGCAAACATTTATCAAGAACCCACCATCAACCATAACTCAAGCAGTGTGTTTGCTATTAACTTAGGCTATTATATTGAGAAGGTGATTGTGATTGTATCCCTTAGTGAGCAAATCTACATTAATGTAAATAACATTTTCTCCTATACCTCCTTTTACCAAGTCCAACAAATTTGAAGGGGAAATAGTGGTAGCCATAATTGAATCGTATAAAGCCTCAACCAACTTCTATTTATGGGATGGTGACTGTCTAAGCAAGTCCCGCATAGAAATTTAGGTAGGAGTTTTCTGCAGCTATTTCAAAATATAATTTTCTTCTTATTATTTATCTACAAGCAAAGTCACAGTAGCCTGCTACTTCTCTACTTCAAGCATAATTCTCCTACTTTTAGTGATAGTCTTCACTTTCTCATCACTTTCCTCACTCTTAAAATCTTATAAGCCCACAAGTTTTGCTTCTCTCCCCCTTTGCTCTCACTAGTTAACCTCTAATAATCAATCATGCTAATCAGATTATTTCATACTGTGCTACTTTATTTGTCTCAAGAGCAAAATGAGTGATAGCCACATAATCATTCCCATGAAAATCCCTTATTAGATATCATTTCAACCCTATAATAAATGCTGGCGGTGGAACACAATTGCGATTAGTCTTCTTTCTCTTCTCCCTCTTCTCTAACTAAGAAATCTATTTATAATCAATAAGGTCTTAAACTTGATCCCTCAAAGATTAACAATGATCAGTTAAATGCCTTATGTGCTGATGAAAAACATAGTACCAATATGCTCAGTGACTTAAAAAGTCCCTAGCTTTTAACGGGCTTGGATGGCAGTGGCTATAACTTTCTTTTTTTCATCAAGCTCTTAAACACCCATGACAATGACTTGCCCTAATTAGAGTAGTATCGTTGACTCACATCAATGGTAAACACTTCTAACATCTTCCTAACTCGATTCCCATTGCTAGCCTTAGCTGACTTACTGGTTTTGAAATTACCAAAATTCCCCTCACCATAATTCTCGCTCTTTAGTTTCTTTACCAAAAACCCCCCTTATGCTTTGATGGAAATGTCTTTAAAAGACTTTTAATACTTTAGCCCTTTTATCTTCAGCCCTTCTCTTAGATATGGACTTGCATTCCTTATATAAAGCCTGATTTAATTTAGGGTATTGGGTTTTTGATTCATCTCTATGACTCAATTCCTCCACCTTCTGGGGTACTTACATGTAATAGCTTTAAATCCTTTAAAGTCACCTCCATCTGAGTACTACAATCAAATTATTTTAAAAATCCTTCTATCCATAAATCCCAATCATCCTTAGTTCGATGGTCTAAATTGTGATATCAATCAATAGTAGGCCCTACAAGTTTGAGATAAAAATACTTGACCTTCTACTTCTTACTCAAGGTAGTTCCCTTCATCACTAAAGTATAATGTTTCACATTTGCTAATGGATCTATAGTGCCATTGAACTTATGCAATTTGGGCATTTTGAACCTCTAAGGTAGCAACTTTTCACCATCTAAATCCTTATCTTTAAGATTGATACCCTTCCCTATTAAGAGGAGATGAGCCATCACTTCAATCTTTTCTTTCATCTTCTTTAGCATGGCATCTTCTACTTATGACCCTTACTCTTCACCACTATTAGTTCTTCTTCCTCTTTTGCTATAAAGTCTCACTTAGGAGCATGAACTCTATCCTTTCTTTGCTCATTTGGTGGACCCTATGGTGACAAAGAAGTGCTCTTGACATCATTTGGCTCTACTTAGCTCATGGTAGGCAGTTCAGGCCACAGTCTATAAGGTGGCATCAAGATAGCAGCTAGCCCTCTAATCATAGATACCAAACTTCTTTCAAACTTATTAAAAATTTTATCTAATTCTTGGGCAATTATAGTAGTATTTTGCTATGATGGATCAACCATTTCTATTGCTTATGAATGCTCTGGTAAAGATCTAAAGTCTCTATCAAAATTACCAACTGAATTTATTTCTAATTTTGATCCTGAACTCTATTCAATAGGAGATCCTCTCATAAGGCAATCGTTGAAACCCTTGAACCACCTAGATAAATCTATGATAGCTATAAGGATTTAAATGTTAAGATGATACATGTATGACAAATGATGCATGCCATTCTATTACGATGGATCAGCAATTTCTATTGCTTATTCTAGCAAGAAGCTTGAGTCTCTGTCAAAACTACCAATCAAATCTTATTCTAATTCTAACCTTAAACTTTGCTCAATAGGAGATGCTCTGATAAGGCAATCATTAAGATCCCTAAACCACCTAGATGAATCTATGATGGCTGTAAGGATTAAAATGTTAGGATGATGTATGAGATGATGCATGTTTGACAAATGATGCATGATTATGCTATGCAAAACCCCTATAACAATACACAAGTATAAAAATAAAAGGCTTTCAACCATGTTACTCCCACACAAGAGATCATAAGCTCTCTTTCATAGGTGGACTTAGTCCATGGGTCATTAAGGGACCTAATGGATATGCATAGTGCTCGATGAAAAATCGACAATATAAGCTTTCTTATTTAAAGTGCATACATATGAGTTATGGCCATTATTTATTTAAACAATTCAAATAAATCAAGATGGCCCCACCGAGGCATTAAAGCCTTTGATGAGTGACCATTTAATTTAATGAAATTTGTTTAATGTATCACAATGCATATGGCGAGTAACATATTATAGTTCATGATACCTAGGGGAAGTATCTATTGTCTTTATATAGGCTTATGGTCAGGTGATGAAATTTTAAGGCCACCCAAGCAGAGTTCCTACCAATTGGTCTAGTTCATGACCAATATGACGACTGATTAGGTCACTATTTCATATACCAAGTGGTATAAGGCTAGGGTTCATGGTCCTTCTTGACACTTCCCTACATTGAGTGAATATATGGTAATGTTTTAGGAGCACACCAGTGTAAGAAAAGGATGCCTAACATAGTTCTAAAGCCTTAGCATGCTTTAATGCATTTTATTTTCAAAAAGAAATAAAACTTTATTCTCAAAAACTTATCTATATTTGACATGATCAAGGTCCTATAAGAGAAAGGTCTCATATCCCTAGTAAGATCACCACTATGACATGTATTGAAGCCCTTCTGGCTCAAAGCATTGTTTGGCTTACTCTCAAAGGCTTGCTTTTAGGGTTCGAGACTAGATGGATGTTTATTTAAAACTCATGAAGATTCGTCATTTCCTAATAGATAGGAATTCAACCCTGTTGGCCAAGCATCGGGCTCCAAAATGGTATGATACAATGTCTAAGGTATCCCTATTCTATTTTTGACCATCAACTTATGAGGACATCTATTTGGGCATACAAGGTAGGTATTATGAAGTCACCATCCAATAATACATTGGGAAAGTAAGGTTGACCTCATAAAGACCAAACCAAAGATGGTTTGGAACTTCACTCTTACTTATACCTTGTTTAAGATTATACCAAAAAGTCTTTTATGATTAATTCTCTATCTCCCTTATCGCTTGATGTACAAAAATGAATAAATTCACATAACAATCATGAATTGAAATATATAAAATACATAAATAAAATTACCCAAAAATTAAAAAAATAAGCATACATAATAGGAGGAATTCAATGAGATGGAAACATTGGTTCCCGCATGCATATTTACAAAGAACATGAAGAGTCCTTAAGCAAGTTTTGGAAAATAAGGGGATGAGTGATCCTATTTTGATAAAAGAACTTTTCTTTTTCTATGTCATTTTTTGAGAGGAAAACAGGACGTTGGTCTATTTATTTCAAAAAATCCCATTTTATATTTTATAAATCATTAAGTGAAATTTTATATTATCATATGAAAAATCTTTTATTATTACAAACCCAAATCAAAATAAATAATGCAAAAGAAAACCAAAAAAAACATAATACAAAAATTAAAAATCACTACAACCACTACAAGAAAATCTTGAAATAGCAACGGAAAAATAGCAACGAAAATGATTCCATTGCTAATTTAGCAACGGAAAGCCAATTCTATTGCTATTTAGCAACGAAAAATAATTTTCATTGCTAAAATTGGTTAAACTTTGTAGATTTAGCAACAAAAAAATTTTTTGTTATTTTTCATTGCTAAAAGTGGAGGGAATTTTTAGCGCCAAAATTTAGCAACAAAAATTAGCAACGGAATCACTATTTCGTTGCTAATTAAGGCACCAATAGATGGCAGAAAAAAATTGGAACGAAAAATAGCAACAGAATATGATTTCCATTGCTAATTTAGCAACGAAATTCAATTTCCGTTGCTAAATAGCAACGAATTTTATTTTCAGTTGCTATTTTAGCAACCAAAATATATATCCGTTGCTCAATAGCAACCGAAATAGAATTCCATTGCTAATATTGATTTTCAATGAAAAATAGCAACCAAATTAATTTTCGGTTGCTAAAATAGCAACCAAAATATATTTTTGTTGCTAAATAGCAACCGAAAATTAATTTGGTTGCTAAATAGCAACCGAATATAAATAGCAACGGAATTTAGATTCCATTGCTAAATTTTGTTCCAAAAGATGGAAAAAATTTTGGAACAAAATTTAGCAACGGAATATGCTTCCGTTGCTATTTTAGCAATGGATTTTAAGTTCTGTTGCTATTTCGGTTGCTACTTTATAATTTGCCCTAGCTATAAATTTATCATTTTCTTCCACCTGTGTCTTCTCCCTCATCAGTCGCTCCTCTCTTTCTCTCTCTCTCTCTCTCTCTCTTGCCATCTACTCTTGTAAACCATGATCTTTTCACACCACTGCGAAGAAAGCAAGTGGTACGCTATATTACTTTTTATTTTTTACACTTCTCACTTAGCAGCACCATTAGAGCAGCGTATAGAGCTTAACAACTTCTTCTTTCTCTAAGCCTCGTTGCCTTTGGATTCTCCGTTGCCGCTGAGAGAAGAAGAAGTGTCGTATGCCTTTCTATCTCACTTTTCTATTTTAGCTGTTGTTGTTCCTCATTTTTCATGCTCTAGTCTCTGTTTTTTTTATTTTTTTTGCATTAGATGGCTTAAACTAGAGATCTGTGACTTTAATAGTTTTTGTGTTCGGGTTTTTGTGGAATTTTGTTTTAAACATTGAGGTTGAAGAGCTGTGTATCGAAAATTAGGCAATAGGGAGTGTGCGAAATAGAGAGAGAGAGGGAAAAAAATTAAGGATAGAGAGAGGGACACTTTATAATTTTTCTTATTTCTTTAATTTACATGATTTAATATCATTGATTATTGATTCCTTGTATTTTATGATTGTTTTAGTCATTAATCAGTAAATATCTATTAAAATCATGTAAAAATTGGGTAAATAGGTTTTTTAGCGATTACCGTTCATCATCCCCTACCTTGTTCAAGTTGCAAAACGAGACCCAAGATTATACAAAGGATTTTACCAGTTGCCTGGCTGCTGATGTAGTCAGGGGTTTAATTTGTTGCATTTGACTTCATTATGGTGCTTTGATAATTATGAGTAGACAATCAATATTCCTTTCACTGTTATTAAGCTCAAAGGGCATTTAACAAGCTGCCTTTTTGCAGTTTTTCCTTAGTATGGATTCAGGAATTTGCATTTGTATATCACCTTAATGCTTATTGATCAAGCATGTGATATGTTCAGATTTTTATGGTTTGAATTATATATATGAACTCAGATATTTGTCATTTATTTAAATATGTAGCAAGTGCTGGTAATTATAAACAAGTCAGCAAGATTCTAATTTTTTACTTTTAGGCTGGTGAATTTTTTGCTTCAGCATTAAGCAGTGCAACTGCTCAGTAGAGGGAAATGGAATAATAGCAAGTCATTGAAGAATCACTAAAACTCCATTATTAGCAGATCAAGTATAAATACCATAGCTCTTTGGTACAAAATTAGATCTGCGTCCTATCCTTACTCATAGCATAGAGTTTTTTGCAGGAACAATCCACTGATTCATCAAAGCAAGTAAAGTTGGGTTTTTTGACTGGCCTTGTTCCCAAAGAAAAGTATTTGGCATTTGAAAGGATTATATTCCGTGCTACCAGAGGCAATGTGTATATCAAACAAGCCACTATTGACGAACCTGTGACTGAGGAAGTTTCTGGAGAGAAGGTTAATATTGCTCAATCTATTGTCTAATCATCATGTTGTTGCTAGTGTTAATGTTTAATTTTCGGACATTACAGTCTGAATTTCTGTGTGCGCTTGTCAATTGAACAATCAGGTTTAGTATAGATTCTGGTCTGGGTGTCAGGGCTGCATCTGCAACATAACATCATTTTAAGTTGGTGTATGATTGAAAATTCATTTGCATTCTGCTCTATTCATGGTTTGCACATGAATTTTTAGAGTCCTGCAAAAATTCATTTTCCTTAGCTATTTCCATGTGCTTCATTTTTGTTGTATGCTTCTTATTTGTGAATGTGAATTTGCAGATTGAGAAGAATGTATTTTTTATATTCTATTCTGGAGAAAATGCAAAAGGCAAGATTCTCAAAATATGTGAAGCTTTTGCTGCAAATCGTTATTCTTTCACTGAGGATCTTGGAAAACAAAGGCAGATGATTACTGAGGTACAAAATTTCATTTTAAATATATATTGTAAATATAATAAGGGATTATTTTCAAATGATATAGTCTCTTATTAATATCTAATAGTTAAGCTTTTATATAGTTGAAGGAAATGTGATTCTTGCATGTGCCCAATTATCTTTTAGATTACTATTTGCTATTGTTCAAATGTTTATTTTTTTGTGTGAGTTGTAAACCTTATTGATCTGATTTCTATTATATAACTAAATTTTCAAGTTTTAGTAAGACTTTTAGAGTTGAAGACTACCGTTGACACCGGATTATTTCACAAGAGCAATTTGTTGCAGACCATTGTTGATCAATTTCCAGAATGGAACACTTTGGTCTATTTAAAATCTACATGCATGCACGCACTTTTGGAAAAACTAGCCTTTTTCTCTTTCTTTGCTTTTACATCATCTGATATATGCTTGTTCCATCATTATCCTATGCTTTGATCATTGTTATTTGCCCTCTCTATTGCAAAGTGTTTGTAATGTCACTCGTTATATGTAACTGATATTAGGAAAGTGTGTAAGTGGGATACGTGCCTTATCTAATCAATACAGTTCAGTTAAAAGTCTATCTTGCTAGAAAAAACTATCTGGATTGATATTGTGTTGATTTATACATAATAACATGCGAATTTCTTTGTTGTTTTTTGTTCCCTCGGTTTTCTATTTTGCGATGTGATATCTGATTTTTCTTATATCAATGAAATGAACCAAAAAATTTTAATGATTTCAATTGAGAATATTTAAATTTATAAAGCTAATATTTTAGTTTTAACTAAGTTAGTGAGATAAATAAGCTGTGTAAAGTTTTTTAACTAATTAATAACACTGAGATCCAATATGAAGCTGTGTAAAGTTTCACAAATCTGAATGTTGCCTTGATTTTTCTTTTTTTTGGGTATTAAACTATAAGTAGAATTTACCTTACAGAGGAAAATGCAATATGAGCCAGATGGTGGAGAGAGAAAGAGAAGCTATGCCATTATAAACAAGATATTAAATGTGTGATTGTCAATACTCATGCAATGAAGCCCCAGGTATACTTTGTTTAATAACTTGTAATTGGCTGTGGGCTAGGAATGCAAGGTTGCTGATGGAATATTGTTTCAGGCACTTGTAGAATTTTTTGGTACTCTTTCATATGAATGGGCTTTGGAGTGTATGAAGGATATTTTATTGGTCAATCTTAGAGGCAACCTGCAAATAATTGTGCAGGTACTTTTATGTCCTAAAACATCGTGATATGTGAATAACTTCATGTTGCCTTTGGTTAACTTAATGTGCATTGGTACAGACTGCAAAGGAATATTATGAGCAGTTGGGTATTGATGCTTGCATAAAACGTTTTGAGCAATTTAAGTCTTATGAAGGGTTGTACTTTTTTCTGGGATCATATTTAAGTTCAAGGTACTCTGTTCGATGAATAACAAACCATTGCTTTACGTGTCCTCATTTTGTCTCTAAAATCTGATTTTATATACTTCTTGTTTGCTTGTTCGTTTGTGGTATAGTGAGGATCCTGAAATACACTTCAAATACATTGAGGCTACTGCGAAAACTGGACAGATAAAGGAAGTTGAATGTGTTACTAGGGAATCAAACTTTTATGATGCCAAAAAGACAAAGAACTTTTTGATGGAGACCAAACTTCCAGATGTAAGGCCTTTGATTAATGTTTGTAATCGGTTCTATTTTGTGGCTGATCTTACTCATTATCTCTATACAAACAACATGCTTTGTTATATTGAAGGTTATGTTCAGAAGGTAAACAACTTAATATTTTAAACATGTAGCTTAGTTAACCAACTTACATTTTTGATTTTGAGTGATTAAATTCTTTTATTTGTGGGAGAAGGTACTTAATCCTGAGAATGAATACAGGAGACAGCTTATTGATCAAGTTGTTTCTACTGCTCTACCTGAAAGCAAGAGTCCAGAACAAGTTTTTGCTGCAGTTAAGGCTTTTATGACTGCCGATCTTCCTCATAAATTGATTGAACTTCTTGAAAATATTGTGCTTCAAAACTCTGCATTCAGTGGAAACTTCAATCTGCAAAATCTATTTATCTTAACTGCTATTAAAGCAGATCCATCAAGAGTTATGGATTACATCAACAGATTAGATAATTTTGATGGGTCTGCTGTAGGGGAAGTGGTAGTAGAAGCTCAACTGTATGAGGAAGCATTTACAATTTTCTAGAAGTTTAACTTAAATGTTCATGCAGTCAATGTTTTGTTGGATAATCCCCAAAGCGTTGATTGTGCAGTGGAGTTTGCATTCCGTGTTGAAGAGGATGCTGTTTGGAGCCAGGTGGCTAAGGCTCAACTCAGGGAGGGCCTGGTAAGTGATGCAATTGAATCATTTATTCATGATGACGATGCTACTTAATTCCTGGAGGTCATTCGTGCTACTGAGGATGCTAATGTGTATCATGACTTGGTGAAGTACCTGCTGATGGTTAGCCAGAAGACAAAGGAGCCTAAGGTGGACAGTGAGCTTATTTTTTCATATGCAAAGATTGATAGGTTGGTTGAAATTGAGGAGTTTATTGTCATGCCAAATGTGGCAAATCTCCAAAATATTGGTGATCACTTGTTTGATGAAGCTTTGTATGGGGCAGGAAAGATAATCTTTGCATTTATCTCGAATTAGGCCAAGTTAGCTATCACACTTGTGAGGCTGAAACAATTCCAAGGGGCTGATGTTGCACAAAAAGCCAATACTGCAAAAACATGGAAGGAAGTTTGCTTTGCTTGCGTTGATGTTGAGGAGTTCCGTTTGGCTCAAATATGTGGTCTCAACATTATTATTTAGGTAAGTTATTATATTGCTCTTAGTATTATTGACTTGAGATATGTCTTTTGGTGCCAGTTGTAATTGTTAAAATCTGAAGGTTGTTAAAAGTAAAAAGACTCTAAAATGTCTTCCTTGCATGAAATTGAAGGCCATTGTGGATATGAATCAAGCTATATTTTCTTTTCTTCATACTGATTAGCATTTATTGATTTCTGACCGCACAAAATATTATTTTAAGATTTAATAGTATTTAGTTAATAAATATATTTTTTTCGAATTAAATGAATCGAAATTTGTTGTTTTTCTATTGTAGTGATGGAATAGCGATGAAAAAACAGTCACAAATTTTTTTTATAATAGTTGCTAAATTTAGCAACGGAATTCAACTCGGTTGCTAAATTTAGCAACGAAAAAATAATATCCGTTGCTAAAATTAGCAACGGAATTTGAATTCGGTTGCTAAATTTAGCAATGGAATTTGAATTCGGTTGCTAATTTTGACCAATTTACCAAATGTTAGTAGTTAGATTTAGCAACAAAATTTAATTTCCGTTGCTATATTTAGCAACGGAATTTAATCTCTGTTGCTAAATTTAGCAACGGAATAAATATTCCATTGCTA
This sequence comes from Excoecaria agallocha, assembly GCA_037975025.1. Lineage (NCBI taxonomy): Eukaryota > Viridiplantae > Streptophyta > Magnoliopsida > Malpighiales > Euphorbiaceae > Excoecaria > Excoecaria agallocha. The sequence continues at coordinate 21,815,888 of CM075817.1, forward strand.
AAAATACCAACCACCGAATTAGCAACCGAAATTTCTATTGCTATTTTTGATTAGCAACGAAAAATTGACATTTTTCGTTGCTAAATTGCAATTTTCTTGTAGTGGACCTAAGCGTCGCAGCCTTCGAGAATCCAACTCAAAAATGGACCTATGCAATGCAAAATTATTTACTCAAAATTGAAGAAAATAATACAATTAAAACCATAATAAATGATGATAAGCATTAAAAATAAATAAACTCATAATTACTGGATAATAAGAAATAAATGGAACAAAATAAATGATAGAAAAATGAGATTACATACAAAAATGAAATAATTAAAAAATATATTACACTATGTAACTTAAATATAATCAAAAGGTGTAAAAAAGTAAAATAAATGAAAAACTCTTAAAAAGCATCATAGATGGCCATAAAGCAATGAAGGATGGACAACCAGAGGAAGTGCATGGTGGGAAAAGAAGACTCGTTATGTCCTATTGGTTGCTATGAGAGACAAGAATCACTTAGACTTTCTTCCCTTACCTCACACCTTAAGTGCAGTCCCGAGAATAGAATTCTAAAAACACATAATTAAATATATAATTTTCACTAAACATGCATAAAATGCCTTATAAACATAGTGAAATTATTTCTAAAGGCCAAATAACTTATTTAATTCATACAAAATTGATAAATTAACATAAGATAAAGAATTTTACCATTAAAATATAAACATACATTTATGGAGAAAACTTATAAACATGCATTTTTACATGGTTTTTAATTGCTTTTCAATCAATCATGGCATAATAAAATTGAAATAAACATTTAATAAAATCAAAATAACATAAAATTTCGTAGATCAAATAAAACAATATTTCCACATGATAAATCTAAAGAAATATACACGGCATTTAATATATTCTAGGTGCAAAAATGATAAAACCTAAAATATTACCCTCAGGTTTTGATTTTTGAAAAGTTAGAGAACTTTACAAAGAGTCCCTCTTTGGATTTCACAATTGAACTAATGAAAGTTATTTTTGTGAAGAAAAATCTTCTTTCTCTCTCTCTCTAAAATCTTGCTTTTTCTCTGTGTTTTCAAACAAAAAAACCAAAATGTAAAAGAAAACTTTAAAGAAAAATCCAAATCTTTTTCGAATGATAGCCCAGAAGCCCACATGTAATAGGATTTTTATCAATCTATAAAACATTCGATTTGAATAATAATAAGGCATTCATATATTCTTTAGTTCTTTTGTGTAATAACATTTGCATACATGTGATTTAAACTATTAAATGTTGTCTTTGGTATATAAACAAAATACAAAGATAATCATGATTAATTCATAATATGAGATACCTATTGTATGCAAATGTGTTAATACCTAAATTATCCATAGTTTTAGTATTAACAAGATAGGACATTGTTAATACGGATAGACTAGCATATGTTATACTTTTTGAATAGTTCAAGTAGTAGTTCTCATTATCTGTGATCATGAAGATGATCAAAGTTAACATATGGATGCTTGTTCGAAGAATAAGTTCATTAAAGACCCATCATGAGAAACTTCACATGGATACTTATACTATATCAGTGAATTATCTCATTATATCAGTTGTACAAGTACCCTTAGACTTGAGATCACCAAGGTATCTCAAGTGCAAGTGTTATACTTTAATTCCTATGCTTTTACTCAAGGAAGGGGTATACATAGCTCAGAAATTGGGTATAACATGAACTACTTAGAGGTAGTTGTTAGTGTAAGCCCTAGTCCCAATACATTGTAATAAAACACTTTAGTTAATAAATAAGGCATTTGTTTTATCTATTATATTCATGTGCATATCAATTGATAGAACTATCCAAGAATGTTGTTTTAGTTTAAGTTATCATGTGTGAGGCACATGGTTGTAAGACCTTGAAACAAATGAGACTTCATTCTAAATATCCCTAGTCAGTCATTATTATGGGAATAACAAATGAATTAAGACTAGTATGCTCTCTCTGATAAGTTGAGTTCTACCTTACGGATCATAAGGACAAGAGTGTCAATCAGAGATCATAGATACATGTTTAGAACATGGTATCTGGATTCGATCCGTTCATGAGAACACTAATGGTACAAGTCATAAGTATTTCTCATATGCAAGTTTTATATCGAAGTTCTTAGACCTAAAATCTCTATGAAACTCTTTATGAATTACTGTGTACTTTGACATACACCTAACGTGCTCGTAATAGAGTGACAAGTATGGGTATGCTTGGGTATACATTGATTCATGTTAGAGAGCATGAGAAAAGTGAAGGGATTACCCCTCTCTATAAGAGAGAAAATATCATCGGCCACTTGATCAATGAACTGAGAAGTGTATGGCCATACTGAGATGAAATAATGAGTAATCATTATTTATCCGAGAGTTCAGTGTCACTGGAATATCAAGAAAGGAATTAATATATATAAGGATGACTAGTTCCATGCCTTATATTAATTCTGATATTTATGGGTAAGGGACTATGCAAAATTGCATTAGGTCACTAAATGCCTTTTACATTTTCATTTAATTTGGAATGCTATAATATCTTGCTAGAGAATATATATAGCCTTTGAATTAATTCATTGCCAACATTAAATAGACCTATAGGATCGCACACAAAGCATTAGGCTTAAAATATTTAAATGAAGTATTGGGCATTAATTTGGGCTTTTAAATAAAGTCAAATTAATGTATGCAATGGGTATTAAAATTGCTATTGGACCTTGATCCATAAGAGAGAAAAATTCAGCCCACATGGTTTAATTTCAATTAATTAATTATATTGTATTAATTAAGTTAATTGAGTATTAAATCCTAATGATATTTAAATCAAATTAAAACACTTAAAAATGAGATGACCTAGCCGAAATTCCAAGATTAAAAAACAAGAGAATTTCGGCACATGTTGATTTCAAGATTAAGTGATTAATTTGATTAAAATGTCTTATGTTTTTATTTCAAATTAATTTGAATTTTAAATTCAAAAGAGATTGAACTAATATATGTTACTTATTTTTAGGAAGTGATTGAGGTTGAATTAATTATCTTGAGGTAGTAAAATTTGGATCAAACACTTGCCAAAAGATAAGGATATATATTAGTAAAGAAATAAAACCCTAATTACAAGTGTGTGGTGTAAAACTTGTTCTCTCTCTCACTTAATTCTTTTGGCCGAATTTCACAAAGAGAAAGGATTCTTCCTTATTATCTTGTGTTCTTGGGCAGTAATAGCAACCTAAAAGAAGTGTAAGATCAAATCTTGTAGCTTCAATCCATTGCCATTACACAATACTTAATTAGAGAGCTAGCAATCTCGGTTTTAAGCTATCTTTGCAAGTGTGTGTGTGAGAATAGAGAGGAGTGACGTAAAGGCTATTCCTTGGCATTGGTGGTGAAGATCTAAGTCTAACATATCATTCTTGGTTGCTGGTCATCATCAAAATCAAGTTTTAAAAGGCATCTAAAGTTGTAAGTTCTTAAAAACCCTAAAATTGCATGTTTCGATTCTTGTCATGGAATTGTTTGACATGTATGATCGAATTTTGATGTTTTTCTGCTACATGATTATTTTGTACATACCATGTCATATTCCATCAGTAGTTTGGTTAAAAATAAAGGATTCACTGCCTCAATTATAGTGAGGAGTTCTATCTCAATTATTTCTATACATCTTTGTTTAGAAAACCTTGGCCAAGTGGAATGTAATGTGAATGAAATTCATAAGGGAATTTTAGGAATAGAGATAAAAGTATGAGAATACAATAAGTTCATGAATGAATTGATACATGTCCATATTCAATTCATGAATGAGATTAGAAGAATGGTGAAAGGATTGAATGCATAGAAATTTGATATTGAAGGGTAAAAGTGGAAACCATTGAATTCATATCATTTGAATAGTCATAAATTCTTGACTAAAAGCCTCTTATGACTTGTAAAATAATGTATGGAAAATACCAATTGATAATTGATATTATGGTTTAAAAGATTTTAAATCATAAGAGTCACAGTTCGACTTGAACTATTAGAGTCACATTTTGACTAGGACTCTTAGCATCACAGTTTGATTAGGAATCTTAGAATTATAGTTGGACTAGGATTTGTAAATTCATAATTTTATTAGAACTCTTAGAGTCTCAGTTCGATTAGAACTCTTAGTTTTATATTGTACTACCAACATGTATAGGAAAACCAAAGGGTCACACACATATAAGATTTGAGGTTTGAGGTAAATAAAATGTATAAACATGACATGAGATGTTATGGGAACTTATTTGATAAGCTAGCAAGAAAAAATTTAGGGTTTGAGAAAAGGAAAAAAAGTCTCTTGCACAGAAAAAGCCCATAAGGCTTAATTTGTGCATAGAGATTTTTTTCTTTATAGCCATTTTCGCATTAGATATTGATAATAATTAATATAGGACTTCATTAATATGTTATATGGCTATACATAAAGTTTGAATGGGTTTGGAAGCATTCAAATGTGCAGGCCCAATTTATTCAAGCCCTATGCTCAGAGTTAGACTATTAGGCTTGTAAGTGTCACTTAAGCCCATCAAATTGACCATTATAACATAACCCTAATTTAACTCATGAGGTGTATAAATACATCTCAAATTTATAACAAAGGTTAGTAAAGAAAGAGAAAATAAGTTAGAACACTTCTAGCCATAAAACCCTAATTTCCTCTCCTTCTTTCTCCTAGCCGAATTGGATTTACTAGTTCCTAAGCTAATTTTTCCATTGTTTCCCCTTGAAAAGGTTATTATAATTTACTTATTATATGGATACCTTAGAGATTCCTTAAAGCAAGGACACTGATGGTTTACGATAACCTGATGCAACGTTTAACAACTGTTCAAGAAACATCTATAGTAAATTTCTAAACTTTAGCTGGGAATTTAAATTCTTTTGAATAGACCATGAATTTTGGTTTACAAATATTTTAAATTTCACCCTTTACATGTGATGTAATGTGATTTAAAACTAAAAATTTCATGATACCATAGATAATAACTAAGTATGCAACTAAGGATGTGTATGACTGTATGGGCTTTGAACGGCTACCTTCTGTATCACAACCTAATGTGTTTGAAAATTTGGGGAGAAACAAGACATAGTGTGGACCCCTCTATCTTTCAAAGGTGAAAAATTGAATTCCCTTTTCCTTGCAAGCTATCATGACACTTTAAGGTGCTTGCCCGTGAAAACCAACATTCGCCCCTCTATATCATGTGATTTTACAGCTCCAAATAGATATGACTAGTGGGTTCTTAAGGTAAGTGATGAGAAAATATTCTAGCTAAAGTGTCAAAAAGGTTAAGGTAGTAAGAGGGATCGAGGAACTTAATCTTTGTAGTTTTTTAAGCCTATTTGTGATGACATCTTATGTATATGAATAATGTTCCTTTATGTATTTTTACATGTTAATGCAATGAATGAAGCTTTTTATGAATTATTTTGTTCAAATAACTATACTAATGCATGCATTCTTATTTGATAACATCACATGAAAATAATCATGATACATATTTAACATAAAAAACATGCATTTCTACTTAATCTCCAAGGATGATGTCCTTTTTTGTATCTAGCTCCTATCATCAATCAACCATCATAAGTTTTTTGATTGATTGTTTTCTCTCAAACAATTAATTTTTCCCTAAGACATCTTTTTCCTTGTTTACATTTTAGTGGGGTGCCCAATTTTAGCATGGTTGCCCTTTTTTTGTTTTCAACCTGCAGGCCCCTTTTTTTCTCTCTTTATTTTTATTTTTATTTTTAAGTCTTTAACAATGGCACCTTTTTAACCTATATAAGTTAATTGTATTTTTTTAATTCATTCCAAACACTGTCGATGAGAATCACCACTCCTTTTGATAATCCTTTTTTAAAATGAAAGGGCCTTCCCAATTAAGCCTAAACTTGCCTTGATAGTTAGGCAAACTAGGACTTATTCGTTTGAAAGCCACGTCTCCTTTATTCAAGTGATTACCTTTGACTTTCTTTCTAAAAATCGAGCAAAACACTTTTGACACAATTGATTGTGATAATATACCCTTATTCGGTTCTCATCAAACAAGTTTAATTACATTAGCTTGTGTTGTGCCTATTTTACCTATAGTAATTTTGCTTCCAACATAACCCTCAGGGTCTATAGCTCAATCTCTACTGGAAGTACTACCATAGCCCCATAAACTCATAAGAAAGGAGTGGCTCTTAACAAAGTTCTAACAGCACTCTGATAGCTCCACAATGTAAATGGTAACTTTGTAATCCAATTTTTATAGGTCTACATTATTTTTGGATAGCATCTTAAAATTCTTATTTGCTACTTCAACTGCCCTATTTGCCAACAGACGATATAGAGAAGACCTATGATGTTGAATTTCACATTGTTGAAGTATCTATTAGTTTTAGATTTAAATTAGACCATGCTATCTAACACCAAATGATAAGGTGTTCCATATCTAAAGATCATATTCTTCTTCATGAATCAAGCTAATCTTGTGACATCCCAAGTTTTTTGAAGGATTGAGCTTCTACCAATTTTATGAATGAGTCAATTGCAACCACTATATATTTATATCCATTGGAAGTTGTCAAGTGGACACCTCGCTAATGATATATATACCTTAAGTTGCAGAAGGCCACAAAGATGACAAATTGCATAATTTTGAAATTGGTAGTTGGCTTAAATCTTCATACTATTGACATTGGTGGCATAATTTCACAAAATTTGAGTATTCATTGTTTACAGTTAGCCAAAATAACCCCAAAGTCCCTATATGCATATCTTCCATCACGTTATTGGCCTTCACTTGTTTACACACCTCAGACGGATACCATAAACTTGTCTCTTATACAAGATTCCATCTACACTAATAAATTGCATAAATAGTTTTCTAATTATCTTTTGATCTTTCTTAATTGCTTTTTTCGAAAATACTAACCTTTTTGGGTAGTTCTGGATGTTATAGAACCATGACTTTCCATTTGCTTCTTCTAAATTTATAATTTCTTCATTCTCAAAACATGGCCTTATCAAGCTTATGACTACTATTGATCTCATAAACACCCCTTTCAGGTTATCCTATATGGATATTAAGGTTGCCAAGACATCTGCTAACTAATTCTCATCCTTAGGCATATGCCTAAAAGTACATACTTCAAACTAACTACTCAAATTCTTAAGATATTCCATATACGGTACTAGTCGTTCCTCCCCGGTAGTCATTTACCTCTCACTTGATGGATTACCAAAGATGAATCAACACACACCTTGATTATCTTTACCCCTAGGGCTATTAGTTATTCCATCCCATATATACAAGCTTTATATTCGACCCTATTATTAGTGACTTTATGCTTTAACTTCTTACCCTAAGGAAGCTTTTCACTATCTAGCATAATAAGGATGACACCTACTCCATCACCTTTGTTGTTCATAGTTCCATCAAAATACATCTACCAACCTTGAACCATCATGGCTATGACATTTTCATATAGGAACTCATATTCAATCTAATCACCTTTTACTTATTGGTTGGGTAAGAACTCAACAACTGCCCGACCATTGATTGTCTTCCTAATGATGTATTCCACCTCAAATTCTTGCAACAGTAGAAGCCATCTTCCCATTTTCCCTAATAGGGATGGTGTTAACTAAAGGTATTGAAGCTGGTTGTGCTTGGCCACCACTTGTATCTGATAAGAATGGAAGTAGTGCCTTAACTTCTTAGAGGGCTAAATTACAGCTAAACAAATCTTTTTAACCTCCGCATACGTGGCTCTATATGGTAAAATTTTCTTACGTAAGTAATACATAACAAATTCTACCCCAAACTCAACTTTTTGAGCTTGCATCACACCTACTGAACATCATTCCACTACTAAGTACAAGATCAAAGGCTTCAATGGTCTAAGTGATTGAAGAATGAAATGATGCATGTGATATTCCTTGATTGGGTCTAAAGCTTTTTGACTTTCATCTTTCTTTTTAATCACCAGATCTTTCCTTAAGAGCATGAAAACCTACTCACATATGGGGGTAAGCTAAAATATAAAGAAGCTAATGTACTTGTCAATTCTCTGGAAAAACTTTTCTAATGCCTCAAAGTGACCCTATCTGGTGATCAACTAATCATCATGTCATCCACATATACATACCTCAACTTTATTATTAATTAGATCATTGAGAATCTTGGTTGCAATCCTTTAGCATTTTCAGCCTAAACATCATAACCTTGTATGCATAAGTCCCCCATTCCATAATGAAAGTTATCTTTATTTGATATGAAATTCTATTAAGAATCTAATTGTACCCTTTATATCTGTCAAAAAATCTATACATTGAACAAATAGCTGCACTATCGACCAAAAGATCTATATGAAGTAACGAAAAATCATCCTTTAGGTATGGCATATTCAAATCCCAATAATTGACACACATTTTCACCTTTCATTATTTCTTGACCATAAAGACCACATTGGCTAACCAAGTCGGGTACTAAACATCAACTAGGAACTTGGCCTCAATCTATTTTTGCACCTCTTCTTATACCTTTTTTGCCTATTTTAGCTTGGCTTACTATTTGGATAAGTCAGAATGGTATGATCTGCAACCTTTCTATTAGTTCTAGGCATGTCGTTATAGGTCCATGCAAAGATTTTTTTAATATTTTCTTAGTATTCTCTCGAATTTTATTCTCTCTTCAGGAGTTATGTTAGATGCAATTAAGATTTCTTTATGATTTTTTTAAGTTTTGAGATTAAATAGAGTGGTGTTTGTTCAAATTAATTTCAAATATGAATGAGTCCTAACTATAATTATGTATGATACAATCATATGAGACATTGCATAAATAAGCAAAGTTATTCATGTCATTAATATAAGCAGAGAAAGATACATCATTACTATATAGTTCAGGAATATAAATTACATGCACAAAAGCATGATTATCTAATTTAGGGATAGCTAATATTCCACTAAATGCCTTGCTTTTTTAATCATCGGCTTTGACTACGAAGGTTCTACTTCAGTGACTACCACTTCAAACCCAACTTTCTCTTTTCCTTTGGCTTTGATAGCCAACAGCTTTGGTGTCATAACTTCCTCCAGACAACCTAGATCCATATTAGAAATCTTATCCGTAACTTTTTTTTATCTTAAAATCCCAACATAAGCTTGATAGCCCTAGTCTCCTAATTGTAGACATTATTGAAAATATCAAAATTAAAATAGACTTTCCATTAACTACCATAGGTTTGAGATCCTTGTAGTAATTGCACTCCTGTTATGTAGGCATAAAGCTTTATAGGACATAAAAAATACAAACTAATTTTGACACAACTTTCCTTTAGCATAATCGATAGTGTAGCCCCAACCTTTTCTATCTTTCTATCCAACTGAAGTGAGGCTTTAAGGCCCTTGAGAATTCTTACCTAAACTAGCATCTAGCAAATAATTCATCTTTCACATCATGCTAACCACCCGGAGGCTTTCAAATTGTTCTCCCTCTTCTTTTACTATGTTAATACCAATTAACTTCTATAGATGTGGATAAATGGCATCCATTGAAGATACCTCAAAAGGCATCACTGAAGAGACATAACTCTTAAGTTTGTATTCATGAACTGAAGATACCAAGGTATCAATTTGAAGAAAATAATCAATTTCACTAAAGTAGTTGCAAAATTCTTGCAGCTATGCCTAAATGTCTATAACTTAGTCTAATGTAGAGCACGTATATACATAATACTTCAGTCACATAAATTATCAGAACAAAATAAGTAGTATCATTATTCAAAAGTATACAAATGTAATAGACATATACATATAAGCATATATGTCTCGAGTATACATTTTTTTCAAGTCATTAAAGCTTTTTAGAAATTCATCTATGCATGTAAATATTTGTATGTTTATTAAAATGGCTTTATATCGGGTTAATTACCTTTTTCATGCAAGCATAGATGAGCATTGAATATTGACAACATATGATAGAAATTAAAAAATTCAGAATTTCAAAGCTTAATGGTCATTGAGATGTTAAAGTCAAAAATCTACTAAGATATTCTAAAATAACCAAATGAGGACTTACAATGGTCAACAAGCATTGTGATACAGTCCAACGAGCATTGAACTTACTAAATGGGCATTAGGTTATAGGAACAACAATTCTTTTTTTGCCATCCAAAGGCATTTAACAAGTGTTGGGATTACCTAACAATTATTGATGCTAAAGAAACTAGAAATCTTAGTTTTGTGCAAAAAACTTAAAATGGATAAAAACAAAGTGAACGAGCATTGGAATGCAAAGGACATTAGTTCACGCCCTAGCTACCCAATGGGTGTTAGGGCAACCCAGAGGGTATCTTGCTTAGAAACATGCATATAAATTAACCTTTGATTTCAAAAAATTCAACTCAAGCATTTATAAAATCATTCAATTCATTTCTCAGCTGTCATACTCAACACAACAAGCCTAAAAAATAACCTCAACAACTTTTATGAACAAAATAAGCTCAATAACTTTATGAACATTGTCAATAGTGAAGATTCATTACTAAGGATTTTGAAAAATCTATGGATAACTGGGAACTAACTAATGTCTATAAAAACAAATTTATGAACAAAGTAAATTTAACTATTTTAAAGTTAATTATAGCATTAAAATTGAAGAAAGAGACATTCCTATTACAAAGCCTTTTTTACATTGGATAAGTTCAAGTTAAAATAAAGCCTTTAACTAAAAAAGGATTAAACACATCCATTTTAACCATTTTTAGAGATGATAGGCACTATAATTTTAAAGATTCCTTGTTTAGTAATGTTGAGTTAACTTTGTGCACTGGTCCTATTTCTTCTAAATGTTATCCTGATATAACTTTATCTCTAGAAGATAGAAATTTGCTTTATAGTCTTGCTCTTTAGTTAAGGCTCATAATTTTTAATATGCTTCATCGATCCATTCCATTTGCATTGGTTTTTAAAGTTCATTATAAAGCCATGATGATAGCTTTTGGTTCAAAGGCTTTGTTTTGTAAGCAAAAAGGAGAAACACTTATCTTTCAAATTGAACTTACCAAAGACAACATTGTTATTCTATAAACCTACAAAAAGGAATAAAGATTTTATTCCAAAAGAATGAATACTAGATGGAGCCATTAAACCAAAGCCTTAATCTTCGCCAACCATAAACACTCAGCTGAGGAAAATAAACCAAATGAGGGATGGGAAAGTAAAGCTATCTTTTGATTGAATAATCTATAATCCAGGAAATTTTTATGTGCCTTATTCCGTTGCTAAAAAAAATTGCAACCGAAATTAGCAACGGAAAATTCCGTTGCTAATCCGATGGTTGCTATTTTTAGCAACGAAATTTCTATTCCATTGCTAAATTTAGCAACAGAATTTTTATACAGTTGCTAAATTTAGCAATAGAATTTCTATTCCATTGCTAAATTCAACCAACTCATTTCGGTTATTTGGTAAATTTTAGCAATGGAAATTCAATTACCGTTGCTAAATTAAGCAACGAAATTTCTATACCATTGCTAAATTTAGCAACGAAATTTCTATTCCGTTGCTAAATTCAACCAACTCATTTTGGATATTTGGTAAATTTTAGCAACGGAAATATTAATTTCGTTGCTAAATTTAGCAACGGAATTTTTATTTCCGTTGCTAAATTTAACAACGAAAAATAAATTCCGTTGTTAATTTGAGGAAAGGCAATCAAAATTTGCAATCATACATAAATTCCCATCGATAATTATCATTACTAAATTTAGCCATTGAAATCATCAAAATTTTAAGGATCTGAATTAAATTTTAATTTAAATCTAAATTGATTAGTCATTTAAAAGAAAAATAATGCAATTAACTTAATTATAACATAGTATAATCCATAGTCTGAATAAGAATCCATAGAAACATAACATAAACTCAGTATCGAAACCTAAATAATATAGTAGAATCCATAAAAACCAATATATAGAAATACAACTCAAAATCAGTACCAATATCTAAATATTACAAATATAAACTATGTAGTTGGTGAAGGTGGATGATCTGGCTATTGAGAGGTGTCCTTGTTTTTCAACTCTTTCACCTCATTCTTCAGTTGGATTACAGTATCGAGCAACATACTGACAGTATTCTCAAGCCGAATGACTCTCTCAGAAGGTTCAGAATGCCTACCACAAGCAGCTGTGGATGATGTAAAGGAATGCAAATGAAATGTTTTTGCAATAGATCCTAAGACAAAAATCCTTCCTCGGTTATTCTTACCACCAACTACATTAAGAAATATTTGACTCATCCACATTTTCAGAGTTTTGTCGCTGTTGAGTGAGAGTATCTTGTAATTGGTCCTATAATTACAATAGTTACAATGAATTAACTATATTTCATTAAATAATTAATATGCAAATATAAATTTAACATACATTGAGTTGTCTGCAATGGGCATTAACAAATGTCAGATTATCATGCTTTTTTGTATAGGTGTACATAAAAACTTCAAGATATGTTGGCCTCTTACCCAAGGACTTTTCCTGCATAATCAAATAAACTAAAGTTTATAAAAAATTGAGCAGAATTTCCTTTAAATTTATGACATTTACCTCCTGTGAAATGAAAAACTTATATAAAAAATGAATCATTATCAAACATTATCATTATCCAACAGTTATCAAACATTATCATTATCAAACATCATCAATATCCAACATTATCATTGTCGAACATTATGAAACATTATCATTGTCCAACATTATGAAACATTATTATTCTAAATTTCCTAAAATTCAAATACTTACCAGTTTATCTGCATGTTCATGATGGCTCAAAGTTCCTCCAGTGTGCACCGCTAAACTCTCTCCATCTGAACATCCCCGTTTATTTGAAGAATTTCTCTCTGAAATGGCAATTGCTTCTGGTGATGTCAAGTATTCCTGCCAACGATCCCATATTTCTTCAGAAATAAAAGAAGGTCGTTCACCACTCTTGTGTAATTTAGCAACAAATTCTTTATATCATTGACGAGCACGCTTTTCCCAAGCTTGATAAATGACACCATTAAATTTTACATCCAAAAAAATTCTTTCTGAAAAAGAACATAATTTAATTAATGTAAAATACAATAGATATGGCATTAATATATGAAATCAGCTATTTCATCACAAATAATGCAATTTATTTTTTTACCTCAAACTCTTGATAGTAAAAATTTCTTGTCTGTAGAGAGAGATTCTTCCATACATAATCCTAAATTTCTATCCTCTCTTTGAACTTGGATCAAATTTTTCTTGAGCAAATACCTGATGGAATAAACCTATTAATAGGAACAAAATTAGATCAATTTTAAATTAGATATCCATAGCAACATATATAAACTAATGTTATCTTATAATACAAAATTATATCAATACTCACATATCATTGATAATCTTAATGTAAATTCTTCCATCAAGTCCCTTCGCACCAGGTTGAAAGACTTCTTCATCCTCACCATCTACCATCGGTTTATTTGTCAGTATAGATCCAAAATCTGGTGTTGATATATTTAGATTGTTAGACGCTGAATCACTTGGTAGATTAGGAGAGCTATTGGGGTTTGTAGTAGGTGAAGGTAATGCATGATATGGCTATTGAGAATCTGAATGCAGACCTAAACCTATAGACCCCACAGGTTGAGAAGGGTACACTTATGCAATGTCATCTTTATCCAATGTTAATCTAAGCCTGGGCGGCAACAGATTGTTCTTTCTTTTGGGTGTCATATGTCGTACCTGAAACTCAAATAAATTTATCATTTTTCTTGTAATAGAATAATATAATTACATCATATATAATAATAATTAATTGATGCAATAATAACAGTTTCGTTACTTAAAAAGTAAAATTATTCTATTTTAATAACTTTAAAGATAAAATTGCTTGTAACTAAAAATTATAAGCAAATTTGCTTGTTTTTGGAAAATATTAAAACCATTTTTTCAACCTTTTATTTCATTTCCAGATAATGGCAGCACAAAGTAATATTCCAGATACCATTTTTCTTAGTAGTATATATACACTAATTTATTCCAAATGAGTCTACAATAAGATCCATGGCATCATGTAAGAAACTCTCTTAATAATGGTTTAGTACCTAAGCCGCTGCATTGCTCCCATAGTTAATCTATTTAGAATTTCGATTTTCTTACTCTGACTTCACTGTTGGTTAATTTTATTTCTAACCATATGACATCATTGCTATCACCACCTCTAAATGTGTTCACATTCAATATATCAATCCCATGTGACATTTTTGTTAGGTTATGAGCTGTTTTGGAAAACTATTGTTACAACAACTCCTAATCATATTACTACAAAAGCATATTAATATATTATCATTATACATCCAAGAGATTAAGATGGAATGACTTAAGTCCATTTTACATTAATTAGAAGTTTCAAATTTAAATAGTGGGATTTCCATGCAACTCAGCTGATTAAATATATTAAGAACTAGATGTCTACAACATCAATACAACTCTTAGCACCAGCTTAACTACACAACTTAGAGAAGGGAAAAATAGCAAAATTCGAGCAAAAAGACAAAGCAAAGATAGGCTAAAACTAGGGCTTGAGCAAAAGAAAACAAAAACAAAAATAGGAGAGCACCAAACAACAGCAAAGAACACAAGACCCCCCAACAAAACAGGAACAAAACAAAGCTAAACGGAGAATAAAAAGTTGATAGCACAACTTAGTCTCTCAAACTACCAAACTTACAGCAGGCAAGAAAGAAACCAACGAAGAAGAGAAGACTAGTAGCATCTCACGAAGAATACAGGCATAAAACAAAAAATAGTCTAGCATCAGAAGAGGAGCTAAGGTGTGAAGCCGGAGGAACTGAAGAAAATCCAAGCAAGAGAAGCTTTCTAATTCAACCAAGTCATGACTCAAACATGACTTTTTATATAATAAAGTCTAACCAGTGATGCAGTTTACAGCAACTAAACTTAGAGTATGTAATTTTAACCAAAAAATGGTATCTAGAATATTAATTTTATTATATATATATATACACACACACACACATAACACTACAACCTTTTACTAATATCTGAAATGAGATTAGTACATATTTAAGTGAATGATGTTATGTGAATTTGTGAGGTTATCTATAAACTAAATATATGAATGTTGGAAAGAAGCCGTGATTATTGTAAACTTACATGAAGTATTGGAGTTGGAGATTGATGTAGATATTTGAGAGTGTTTAAATTTAACTAATCAATAGAGGTAGAAGTAAATGTAGTTATTATGCTGTTGAAATTTTTATCAAATAAATAGGAACTAAAAAAATTACACCAAAACTATAGGCACAAAATAGTAATGTTCTAAGAATAATAATAAGTAAGCGTACATGTAATACTCATTACTCTATTGCATATAACTGGGTGCAAGGTATTGCAATATTTCCATTCTAATTTTTATATAAATTAGATTTAATTGAAAGAAAAAAAAGAAATGTTTAATTGTTTAATTTTTAAGCTACAAACATAAAAGGAAAATAATAATTAAGTAGCATATAGTGTATATTATAAATCATTATTTCTATTCTTTGCTTAATTATATTGAGATAACCATACAAAACATCCCAGAATTGATCAAACTTATCAAAAGAAAATGAAGCAAATACCTCAATTATGTTTTGATAATCCAGTGATCAATAAAGGATCTACAAAATGAAATACAGAGGGAAATGATCAATGAAAACAACTGTAACTCTATCGCACGCAGGAAGAGAAAGTTTCTTTCTTGGACACGAAGAAGAAAACAGAGCAAGTATTTTCTTTCAATAGAAAAAGAATGCTTCATCACTGCACTCATCTCTTTTGACGTGAAGTTGCGAAACGACAAGGGTAGGCACCGCTTTATTAATCATTAATTAATTAATAATAAATTTTTATAACACAAAAATGGTGGATAATCTTTGTTGTGAGCATTTGAAGGTTTTTCATAAAAAAATACTATAAAACGTTACAGATTCAGATCGATATCTTCAAATGTAAAACAAAAAAGGTGGATTTATAACAGACAAACAGAAATGAAATTACAGACAAACAAAAATGAAATTGAGAAAGAAATGAAGATTAGTGGCCTACCATAGCAAGAAACGTCATAGATTCAGATACAGAAATGGTGGAGATCGTTTAAATGCTTGTGATGAAAGTCAATTACAAGTAGATTTACCCCCGTCTTGTAAATCCAACAAGTATGAATCCCCAGCCTACGATCTATTGAAATAAAAAAAGCGAGAGACTGTGATCTTTCTCTCAAAACTAGGGTAGAGAGGCGAGCGGCGCAAAAGAACCAAAAAAAGAAGAAAAAGGCAACAATATTTATACCTAGGGTATTCCAAAAATAGCAACAGAAATAGCAACAAAAATTAATTTCGTCGCTAAAATAGCAACAGAATTAATTTTCGTTGCGATTTTTGAAAAATATTCCGATGTGGGTCCAAAAATAGCAATAAAAATATATTTCATTGCTATTTTAAAAACGAAATTTAATTTTTGTTGCTATTTTTGGACATAATTTTTTCACTACTTTAGGACCAAATTACCAACGAAATTTGTTTTTCGTTGCTAAATCAATTTTCGTTGCTATTTTTTACCCACGTTTTCCGTCTCTCTATGACCAATTTACCAACAGACTCTATTTTCGTTGCTATAATAGCATGCAAAATTTTTCGCTGCCATTTTTAGCAACGAAAAAAGGTTTCCGTTGCTATATTTCGTGGCTATATTATGGTGCTAAAATTTCCCTCTCTTTTTGGCAACAAAATACCACCATTTTTGTTCCGTTGCTAAACAAAAAAAATTAACCAAATTTAGCAACGGAAATTAATTTTTGTTGCTAATTAGCAACGAAAAATGAATTCCATTGCTAAATTAGCAATGGATTAAATTCTGTTGCTATTTGCATATTTTCTTGTAGTGTCTTGTTCCTAAACCTTAGATCTCGGTAGGATTTAAAGAATTCCTTATGTTATTAAATTGCCTGCTCTTAGATTACCTAAAATAAAAAAACTATCCAACTACTCAATATACCATTTCAAACAAATAAGAATGCCCTCCAAATGCTTAATGTCTTGTATACTTAGAAATATCATGCAAAGCGTAGATTTCACTGTAGCCATACCAAGCCAAATTTATACCCCTCAAGTGCATATTCTCTTTTTTGATTGATTTGAAATTTATGCTACTAGTAATAATTTAGATTATTCTATTAAAAATTCAATAAATCCTATTTTTTAAACAACCTATTGGCAAACAAAAAAAATGAAGGATTTAGTTTGTTCATCTGCCCTTAAGGGAACTACAAATTAAACAAATTAAAGCGACTTTAATCAGTTCACCTTTTAAACTTAAAAGTGAAAAAGATGTAAATAGAAATCTTTAAAATATTATCTAACAAAACAAATGGATAAATCCTCATCTTCAATCCATTGGAAGTAACCTTAATAATATACAAAAGTACATCAACCTTCCTACTTAAGTCACCTCTTTATAATCTATAATAAAAGCTTCAATCTTGAAACCTTTTTAGATTTCAAAGCCTTCTATCTCATTTACAATAATGTAATAAAAATGAATTTCTAAAAGCCATCTAAGACCACATAGTTCAACTTACCCCTCAAACTTCTACAAAGTCCACTATTATGATTCTTAATACCTTTGAATCCTCTATCAATGTGATAGAGCAATCCTCTAAAGATGAAAATGCTTTTTAAGGTGAATCTTTTTTTGAGCTTAAAAAAGTTAGCTAGAAACAACCTCAACAACTTTATATCCAAAAGCCATAACCCTAGATATCAACATTGAACCCAAACCAAATGTCATATCTCAAAGCCATTACATGCTTCCCTAGTTCATGAATGGAATAATAATTGGACATTAGAGTATAACTCCCTCAACGTTTTTCAACATATGACTATGGTAGCCAATGCTTATAGATCTCAATCCAATGTTACTAATCAGACTGTTGTAGAACTCCTAATTGTAAGGTTTTTAGAATAGTTTAAAGGTTGGTGGGATCATTATCTTACTCTTCACTAGAAGTTAGAAATTTTAAAATTAGCTAAATTTGATGAAGATTGGGAGAAAATTCTTGACCAAGATGGATGGCCAATCCAAAATTTAGTTGTTGCTTTTAATCAAGCTCGTACTCATTATTTTATTTGAGATCCATCACATCCTAATGGCAAGAATGATGAACTCCTCTCTAACCTTTACTGTAAAAGACTCGATTATTTTAAATGTTACAAAAACACCTTTTTAATAAGAGTTATGCTGAGAGAGCTTTATACCTTCCTTTTTGAAAAGAAAGGATTTGAGTTGGTTTCCTTCCCTTTCTTAGAGAAAAGGTCTATAACAAAATCAAAGAGCATTACAACGAATAAATCCCTTATGATCAACTAACTTATAGCGAGTTGATAATTTATACTCAAAAGGAAGGTCTCAAAATATGCTAAGATCTTAAACTTCTAAAGCAATTGAAGAGGAAAATGAGATATAAAAAGAAATAATCGGCATCGTTCAATCAAAATTTTGACATTTTACTTTAAAAGCCTTATTCATTTGAACATTATAAGATTACCAAACAAAAAGAATCAGGAAACACAAAAAGTCTTGCATTAAAGAAAAATATTATCAAACTCAAAATCCCTATAGAAAACACTTCAGAAGACATTGAAATCTAATCAAAGCCATTATCAAGTCACTCCTAACAAAGATACCACTTGCTATAAGTGTTGCAAGAAAGGTCATATTTCAAAGTATTGCAAGCTTAATAGAAAACTTCATAAGCTATAACTATAAGATGGTTAACCAAAGCCTTTTTAATTAAATCCTTTAAATTTGAATAGATTTCATCCTTAAAGGATAATAAAGCCCTTCAATTAGATAAAGTCCTCCCTGAAACTTTATTTGATGAAAAAAAGCTTAATATTGTCGTTACCAAAGACCAAAAATTTTCCATTAAAGTTATTAGCTAGATCTAAATACCCCAAATTCAAAAGGAATATGTTATCAAGCTTTAAGAATTCATTAAAGCATTGCTATCTACCTTTTTTAAATGTTTAAACTCCTTAAATAATGCTTTTAAAAGCACATATAACCTTACTAACATACTTTAGAAAGCCAAAAATACCAAAGAGAAACAACCAAACTATATAATCCCTGATTTACAAACTAAAATCAAAGTTATCAAAATTAAGCTTAAAGATCTCTAAGCTAAGCAATGAGAAGATTCTTGCTTTATCCAGCTTATCTTGAAAAGTAAAGAAAAAGAACATAACAAAGCTAAAGCACCTCAAATAGTTAATATCAATTATGACCTAAAAATTCTAAAAAAAAATATTTTAGAAAAGTTTATCACAACTTTAAAGCAAGTTACCTCACAAAATTATTTGATAAAGTTCCCATAAATAATTTTAAACTATATATTATTGCTCCTTTAAATATAAGTGTTCATTTAAATTATATCAAAAAATGAGTTATTCTAAAGAAATTTCAAGAAAAAACTTCAAAAAGGCTCAAAGTTACTAACCGATATTATTTAAAAATAAACACAAGGACTAGTTCATCTATCTTAAGCAATGGTTTAAACATCAAAACTTCATTTCTTATTGTTTATGATATTTATAATACTATTTGTGATGCATATCGAACCCTATAGGCATCCAGTTTACTTTTGGAAGCTCGCTTTTAGGACTCAAGATTAGATCAAGATTTATTTAATTTATGAAAATTGATCGCTTCACAATGAATAAGGATTTAACCTAATCAATGAAGCCTCAAGCCTCCAAAAGGCATAAGACAGCAGCCTAGGGTATCCTCACCCAATGGCTAACAATTTACCTATGAAACATTTACTGAGCACCACAAGGCATGCATTAAGAAGTTATCACCTAATAAAACATTGGGAAAGTGATTTCTGACCTTGTGACACTGAAACCAGAGATAGTTTGGATTTCACCCCTACTTGCAGACTTGGTTGACAACAATATAATTGATCTCTTATAACTAATTATCTCATTCCCTTTCTCATATGCCGCAAGATAAAGAAATAAATAAACACAATAAGTATGTGAAAATGGTAAAATCATACATAAATTGTGATGATTTAAGGATATTAGTCCTGGCATTTATGGATAAAAAGATTAGCTAGTCTATTTCAATTTATCATTTGCGTAAAACATTTTCAAGGAATAAGAATAATAAATACATAAACATACATAAATCATGGTATTTATTGAATGTTGAGAACATTGATTCCTACATACAATGTTTATAAAAGTCTCTTTATGCGAGTTTTAGGATAAAAATGGGACATCGATCCATTTTATTAATAAAAAAAACCTAATTAAATAGGTAGAAAATATTTAATGTAATTTCTTTGATTTTTATGCCAAAAACTCTTTTTTACTATACTATTACAAATAATTACTAAAACAGGCCATAATACATACAATTAAAATAAAACAAATTGAATGAATTAAAAAAATTAAACCCTCTAGGGCTAGTTAGATCTCTTTATCTTTCCACGGGTCCTCCAAATAAATGACGAATATTTATGCACCTAAAAATTAGCAAAGATAATGGATTAATTAAACAAGATTAAAATTCATAAAATAATAAAATAAGCACATACATTAATACATTTAAATTTAATCATACAACACACAAAAGATGAGAAGGAGAAAATACATGGCAAGTAAAGAAAATAAAGGAAAGAGAGGCCGAGGAAGAGCAAAGGAGTGAGTCACAAACTCGCTTAGAGAGAAAAGATGAGTCACAACCTAAAAGAGATGGTGTCATAACCCAAAGTAGAACGAGTCCCAAAGTAGAACGAGTCACATTCCCACCTAGTGACTAACTAGCCTTCCTAGAGTGAGTCATACCCTTAAGTTATGCAACACTGCTGAAACATCGCTAGTGTTGAAACTCAAACTTCTAAAACCCAATTTAAGGCTCAAAATGTATAAAAAAAACACATCTAAACTTCCTAAAAATAACATATAAACTCAAAATAAGGTATAAGAACATCAAATAACACAATTTACATGGAATTACCAGGAAAGAGAATATGAGCTCTAAAGAGAGAAAATGGTAATTAAAGGTATAAAAATCATCCAAATTCACAAACAAAATATAGATTCATGTATAACTCACCAAAACACACACAAAAATGCCAATGATACAATATTTGCACAAAGAAAAAAAGGAATCAAGATTTAAAAAATATATACAGAAAAGCAAAGCAATAACAAAGCAACTCAAACTTAAAAAAGTGTAAAATGGATTTTTGCAAGAAATAAAGTCCTAGATCTATATAAAAGCTAGAATTTTGCCTCTTACATTACCTTCAATAGAGTTATTTTTCAAAACTAGTGAGTGTGCTCCTTTTTCTCTTTTGCTGCTTCCTTCATTTTTTCTTTAAAAACCAGAGTAAAAACTAGAGCCAAAAAACCAATTTTTTCCTCTCTCTAGTTTGTTAGAAAATGATTCTAATTGTTCATTCCCAAAAAAACATCTCATGCCCTCTTAATTACTTTAGATTAAGATCAAGGGAAAAAGATAGACCTTTTTAAGGCTAATATAAGCCCCTATTTCGTAAGGAGAAAATCTAGAATTGGATTAAGATCAAGGGAAAAAGATAGACTTTTAAGGCTAAAATGATCCCCTATTTTGTAAGGAGAACATATAGAATTTTGGTAGAAAAAAATCTAGTCATAGTCTTGACTAGAGACTCAAAGACTTTAACTCATGGGCTGGACTTAGTGGGGTTTAAAAATCATTTTAAGCCAAAAAAGGGTTAGTTATGGACCAATGTTCATCACTCACTTATGAGTCATGATTTTGAGTCCATGACTCATTTACGAGTTATGGGCTAAAAAGGGCAGTGAGTCACCCATTTAAGGTCGTAACTCAAAATTGAGTCATAGACCTGACTCGTGAGGCGAGTCCATAACTCATTTTTGAGTCAGCTAATGAACCATAAATGTGACCAATTCACCCAATTTGGTGAAAGGAATAATAAAAAAAATATTTTTGAAAAACCTCTTCCCCCTTAAAACTCGATAAAAATATTTTTTTCGAAACCAACACTGGTGTAGGAGAAGAGAGAGCACTAGTATTTCCTTGGAATCTCCAAAATAGCATTATAGAAATTAGGTAACCTTGATAGAGGCTGATTGGGGCCCAGTATCTATAGTTACCCCTAAGTTTGCAAAACTAGTGCACTAGTGTTTGGTTTGGCAAAATTTAGAGTATGGCGATAAAAGATACGTACCTAAGGCAACAAATCTCAACTTGCAGACATATACCATTCGAGGTAGTGAATTTCTTATTGAGTGATTACCGATAGTTTGTCAGTATTTTAACTATAGACCGGGTGATTACCATCAATTTGTCAATGATTTAATCCTCGGTTGAGTAATTACCATTAGTCTATGAATGTTTTAACTCTTGGATTAAATGAGTAATTACCGTCAACTTGTTGATGTTTTAATTCTTGATCGAATTAGGGTGATTACCATCAGCTTATCGATGTGTTAACCTGATATTAGCTGGGTGATTACCATCAGCTTGTTGACATTTTAACCTTATTAAGGCTATCTGACCGATGCCAATTTATAGGAATATGACATTAGGGAGGAAAATTGAATACCTTATGAGAGGACTTTTGCTTCTAAAAGGCACGTCACCTCTTAAGTAAGTACTAGTACCTATAGGAGTACTTGACATCACAATCCTAATATAGTAAAGGAATATGTCTACCTTTTATGGGTTTGTATAATTGTCTCCATATATGTTTAATTTTGAAGCAAGGAGGTCATTCTTTTCTGGAGCATGCCTAGGCATACTTCTGACATTTGTATAATTATATGTGTGAATGAGCTTAATTTTGATTTGATTATATAGCATTTATGATCCTAAAATGCTGATGATGTGAAATTTTGAAATGCCATTATTTCCAAACAGGATATAATAAATTGGATTGTGAAATATGTTGCTTAATCAATTTTCCTAACTTTTAAAACTCAAGTTTTCATTCAATTTATGGTGAATATGTAAGCAATCTTTTCCTTTCATCATTTTTTTTTCATTTATTCCATCATTTGTCCAATGCTGCATCAGTATTTGTAGAGAAATTAAAATATACATGTGCATAAGTAAATAACATGGAGAAAGGAAAATATAATCCATACATCATCCTAATAAAATAGAAGTAAAGAAATTTTAAAGTCAAAAATGCAGATATAGCTGAAAGCAAATATAATAACAAAACAAGAATAATAAATGGCTCTATAAAAGTCATCAGCGATGTCTCAATACAAAGGTATTTGGTGGTCTAACTAAAGGACCAGATGATAGCTGTATAGGCTACGAAGGTCTTACTTGAGATGAAATTGAAGGTGGTGGGGATGGTCGAAGTATAGTGAACTTAACTCTTATAGCATGAGCTATAGGTGCTAGAGCCTATCCAATGAGCTCAGCTAGATGGCTCAGGTTGTCACTCACCTATCTCAAAGCGATCTTCTGTTGATGCACTGCTGCCTCTCCCTGACCTAAGTGGGCAACACTTACAGTCTTTTCTACAACAAATATTAATGCATCCATACATGAACACATCTGTTAGAGGCTCAACTAAACAAAGCCACCATATCACTTATGGTCTATAAATCTTGTCTCATACCTCAACAGTAACCTCCAGATGAGTCAATCTACTTTCCAAGTATGAAGGGGCACTAAAGGAAGTTATGGTTGTGGAACTTAACCACGAGAAGTAAAAGCTCCTAAGTCCCCCTATGCATTGAATCTACAAGTTTTGTGCTACACCGACACTTAACCACGGGAAGTAAAAGCTCCTAGGTCTCCCTATGCATTGAATCTACAAGTCTTGTGCTACACCAATATATGCAAATTGTTGGAACTCTTTAACGATGTCGACTGTGGCCATGTGGAATGACTGGGACTAAATCTCATACTATGGGCCTAGGTACCTAAATGAGCCTGATTAACAGGTGAATGGGCCTAACAAATAGGTGAATAGGCCTCATATGTAAGACCTCCAAAATGCTTATGTATGTGAGGAGGAGAATGGGCACCCTATATAGGTTTCATAGGCTTATCGTCGCCACGCTCATCACATCGAGGTTTGTGAATCCTAAATCTTCAAACTGCCTTCTCTATTGATAGCAACCTCTAATCCCTAGGTTGAATGTGCTCAATCATATGCATGTCTACATCTATCTCGAACTCGTGATCATATCTCCCTCAGCCTGTGGTCCCATATGAGACTCCAGGAATCCAAATAATAATAGCAGCCTACTGACTATACCCTTGGTGAGTGTTGCAGTACCTGGAGCTCGAGCTATCCTATTAATATTTTGCAATATCTTATGGCTGATGTTGAAATGCTAACCCTCAACCATAACCCACTGACACTATAAGTCAACAAAATTCAAGGATCCTGAACTCCTTGATCACCCCATATATGAACATGATAAAATACTCTATATATATCGTAACACCTGTGAAATGCACATGGTCACCTTTGCAATCATGGGATTGTAAGAAATCCTTAACCTAGTAATAACTGCCCATTACTAATTTCCAACTATCCTTTTACAGATTGCCAAATCATCAATGATGGGCAAACCAAGGACCTTAAATACTTGTGCCCATGACATGCTAAAGGGATGTTGAAAACCCAAAATATAACCACTTCAGCCTGAGGATCAGAGCACTGATACCCTAATAATGAAAAAGTGGCAAAAAATTATCAATCTACCTTAATATAGGTGGCAAATGCAAGAGCATAAAAGTTTAGCTAACCAACCCGTGCAAGGTAGTACTGTGCATCCAGCCAGATACCCATGGTCTATAAGAAATGCTAGCTTATAACATCGGCTAGTCTAAAAGTGAACCTTATGTAGGGCTTTGTACCTAGCAGCCTGCTCCTAAGTCATCTACCCAGGTGTCTGAATGTCTAGCTAGGGTTGAGGCTCTCTACATCGAAGCATTTGGATAATTGTAGAATAACTCAGCATATATATAGAAATATTTCTCAGACATTTAATTGTGCTTATGCACTTAAGGTTGACTATAATCAAAACATTGGGAAATAATTATTTACTAAAAATAATAAATTCATCAATGACACGGTTATTAATTCATATAGAGACTATGTTGGAAGCCAGTGAAAATAAACTATAAATTATGATTTTAAATTAATAACATTAAAAGTGGTAATTATGTAATTAGTCGAATTTAAATCATTTAAACTAAATAATATGTTTGTTATACATTGAAAAACAAAAGGCACATGTGCATTTATTGTTAATGCTTAATCTGTACTACAAAAAAATTATATTATATTGAAATTCAATGAAATATACAATTCATGTTGAATACACATGAGAAATCAATATTTGATTAAACATACATGACCAAATATAAATATTGTACATTAATATAAATAATGGCAAAATTGGATAGCATGTCGATTAGAATTATAAGCCTTCCTGGAAAGAAAATGGCACCAAAATGCCTATAATAAATTACAGGTGTATCATGCACTGTCAAACACATTTCAACTACCATATAATTACCGATATGCATCTATTCAAGGCTAATTAATATATAAGGCAATAATGTAATTTACGCATATATATTTGTAAACATGTTATTAACATCATTCATAATTTTCCTACTTAGAAAATAAACAAAATTAAAGTCAAAAATTAAGATCAAATTATTAAGATTACTTAGCATTAAATATTTAAGGGAATTAAACGATTAAAATTGGACTTTTAAAATTATATTGACACACTGAACATCTAGAGAA
Source organism: Excoecaria agallocha (assembly GCA_037975025.1). NCBI lineage: Eukaryota > Viridiplantae > Streptophyta > Magnoliopsida > Malpighiales > Euphorbiaceae > Excoecaria > Excoecaria agallocha. Next base: position 21,841,831 of record CM075817.1, read on the forward strand.
ATTAATTACAATCAAATGTCATAAGCTAAATTATAGATTAAATAGGCATAAGCAATTAACTAAATATAAGCAATATACTAAGTTTAGTTGCTAAATAAAATGAAGGAAATTTTAGATTAATTAAACATTATATAAACCGATTACAAATTTTAACTAATTAAATAAAATTAATTTAATTTAGGAATTTATATTAATATTATGAGTTATAATATTATTACATCATTTAATAACATTTTATTATATTTATTATTATTATTATTATTATTATTATTATTATATATATAATATTTTTGTTATTATTATATTATTTTATCTCTTTTCTCTATTTTTTTTGTTGTCCTTCCTTCTTCCTTCTCTTTCATTTTTTCTGCTTCTATTTGTTCTTTTCTTTTTTTTTTGTTCTCCCTCCACTATTCTTATAGGGTTTTATTCATTCATCCATTTTTGTATATTTTTCTTCTTCTTTTATTTTTTATTTGTTTTTTTCTTCCCTTTTTTCTTCTTTCTTTTTTTTTATTATTTTTATTTCTCTTATTTTCTTTCTCTTCTCACTATTTTTGTAAGGATTCTATTCTTTTTCTTCTTTTTCTTTACACTTTATTCTACTTATCATTACCTAAGGAGATGTATAATCTAAACAAAAACATCAAAGTATGAATTCTTAACAAATAATATGTATAAAATAGATAATAAAATTAACTCTTATAACACTAACAATTAAAGACATAAACTTGTAATGCACATAACATCAAATGATTGAAGAAAATAGAGGAAAGTTAAAAAAATACCAACCTTGGAGCTTTAATGGAGAAATAAAATCAAGGCAAACAAACTCAATAAAATTTATACATTTACATGAATAGCTCAAATGCAATTCTAATGGGACCAACGATGCATCGAATGGAGCTCGAAATGGGAAGATATGAGCAAAAAACTATTTTCTGAGAACATGAATCAAAACGCAAGGAAAGAAGAAAAGAAGGGAAGAGGAAAAAAAAAGAAAAAAATATTTAAAAAATTAACTTTTAGTGAGTCACGAGCCAAAGGCATGAGTTGGCTGGCGAGTCATGAACCAAAGGCTTAACTCAAGGACAAAATGATATAGCATAGTTAAAAGTAAGTGAGTCATGGACCAAAGGTCATGAGTCACTAAATGACTGACAAACTTTATCCGCGAGTCACCCAAAGATGATCAGTTATTCATTGACACCCACGAGAATAGAAAAAAATGAAATTAATATCCATTAACACTAATTAATATTAATTAATTTAATTTAAAATTAATTAATCTTAATCTTAAATTAAGTTTCTCTTTTATTTTCCTTTCAAATCATCTTATTTATCTTAAGATAATTTTTAATTAATAATTAATAATAGTTAATAAATTTTTAATTAATTAATTTAATTTTAAAAAAATTCGTATGTATATTACACTTAACAGTATTATTTACTCCCTGAATAAAGTTCAAGCTCTTATAATGGCCATGAATGTTTCCCTGCAAAGTCAAAGAACCTAACAACATTAACTATTAAAATGCATGCTTCATGCAATGCATCATCCATATGATTTAAGAATGGGTCAAGGTCCAAGGGAGTGAGTCAAACGAGTAAAGGGAGTGACTCATACTTGGCTTATAAATACCTCTAAATTTTTTTATTTGGTCTTCAGTGATCATCATACGGTCTCTTGCTCTAGGTAAGCACTTTATTTTATAGCTTCATTATTTATATTTTATACTTATTATCTAATTAATTAATTTTTAATTTACATTAAAATTGATTTTAACATTTTTAATTCACATTAAAATCAATTTTAATAGTTTTTTTATTATTATCATCATATTTTATTTATTTTATTTTTTAGGCACCGTCTTTACCTATATTTACTATTGTTTACCTGTATCATTTACTTGACAAAAATTTATATATATATATATATATTATTTACAAATCGATAATTATAGATTTCTTTACCAAAGTGCACAAACTGCTTGATACCCCCAGGACTTGCGAAAATCCAACTTTAGCCCTATATTTTGGCCTAAAAGTCCTGCAAAGAATGCGATTTAAAACTAAGCTTTAGTTGGAAACTATTTGGTATTAGGATCCTCTATTTCATGCTTTCAGGTTTACCTATCAAGAATTATGCCTTTTGGCTTAGGAATTTGCCAAAATTATTGACAAACACTTCCATCCTAAAACTCTACCTTGCATATGTACAAGATTACTTGAAACATACAAGCCAAACTCTGGGAATCTTGCCCTCTATTAATGTCAGATTAGTGCCTCGATAAGGATCTATCCCTCTAAAGCCATTGCTTGATGCACTGAATGATTTTGACTTCAAAAAAGACTATATCATCAAGGGATTGGCTCTAATTCAAAGATTTAAAGTAAAATACTAGTCTGAATTTTTAAAAGCCATAAAGCCTAAGTTGCTATAGTTTATAAAATGTTTCAAAGCCATCAAAATTACTTAGCTTTTACAATGCCATTTCTAGCTTAAAAGTCTCATAAAAGTTCTCTTCTAGCTAAAGCAAAGATCGATGATGAATACTTTTAGCTTATAGAGCAACTCTTAGATAAAAGAAAAAAATTTATTCAAAAGCCTTCAGCAAAGTTAGCTCAGTAGAAGATTTAGTCAGCCTAAAAAATAATGGTTTGATAAGTGCAAAGTTTTAAAAATTAGGTGTGTCTCCTTTGAAGTTTCTTTCTACATTGGGTGAGTAAGGAAAACATAATAATGTAAGATTCATCCTATATATAGCACATGCAAATATGGTGAGATATGTGTCACTCGAGCAGATTAATTTTATTTAGGCTGGTCCCACTTTTAATGATTACTAGGTGAAGGTGTCCCACCTATGATGGTCAATTGCTTTGCAATAGTTATGAAATTTGACCTAATTTGCCAAGTTTCAAACCTCTAAAAGGCATGAGATAGCTTTATAAGGAACACTTATCCCATCATTGGTAATAGACCTCGGAATGCTTCTTTAGGCACCACAAGATATGATAAAATTAGCACTTAATAGAACATTAGGAAATGGTTGTCTGGCCTTATGAAGCCAAAACCAAGATAATGCTTTTAAACCTCACTTCTATTCATACCCTTTGGTTAATATGACATAGTGGGGCCTTTTAGATTAATGATTTTATCCTTTTCCTCACATGAGTATCATGGAAACAAAAGGTAAAGTGCACTTTTACATGTTGAAAGGCAGCAAAGCATGGTAAGGAATATAAATTCTAGACTAGCATGGCATGTATATACATCCAATAGGGGCTATTTATTAGATTTATTTGGATGAGGACTTTACTCCTCTCATTCAATTATAAATATATCATTTATTGTGACTTTTATTGGTTAGAAAATGAGACATTAATCCCATTTTTATTTAAAAAGTTCATATTTATTAATTATAAAGAAAATCTTATACATTATCAAAATCTTATTATTTAAATGATATTTTTGGTCATGAAATATGACTTGGTCATATTTTATTAGGAAAAATATAAATTACTTAATACAAATATTCTTATAACCTTTTCTTTAAGTATAAGAGAATATTTTATTACATTATATTAGCTTAAGTAGACAAATAATAATACATAATTACAGTATACCACTATTATGATCACACATCACACAAGGGCATAGGTTATGCATAAAAGAAAATAAAGGATAAAAGAGAATAAAAGAAGCAATGAAAGTAAGAAAATAGATTTAAAAATGGAAGAATAGAAATCTAGGCCATGATTAGAAAGCCACACCTAAAAAAAAAAGGCACACCCATGACATAAAGTTATTGGCGTGAGTGGTAACTCACATTTATGACTAGCAAGTCATGGGTATAAATCAATGGGGCTCATAGTGTTGAGCAAACAAAGATTAAGTTATGGCTGTGAGTCACTTCAAAATAATAAATCTTCGTCTTCCCTCTCCATTTTTCTCACCAACCTTTTTATAGGTTTGAAACCTTAAAAACCTAAGAAGGTAAAAAGAAGGAAAAATACTCAAACCTTTAAAAGCAGCATTTTTGCCAACTTTAAGTTAAAAACAACTCAAAACCAATCAAAAACCAAGCTTTTAAACTCCTAACCTATAGTTCATCTACCACACATCAACTTTCCACAAGTGGGTTTCACAAACTAAATTTATCTAAAATAAGAAAATCTACTAGGAGACCACATAAAAGGGTGAGTTTACAACATTCAAGAATAATGTATGGACTCACCATAAAAGAAACTAAGACCAAAAGGAAAAAGGCTTTATAATATTACCTTCGATATATTTTCAACTTGTAGACAATAAAGCTTCAAAGTTTAAGATTTTTATTTTTCTTCAAAATCCTATAAAATGAGCTTTAAAACTTAATCGTGGAGCTTGAAAGCTACAAAAACCAAAGAAGGGAAGGCTAAAAGTAACTCAAAACATATGAGGCTTGGGCTAGTGGTCCTTACCAACATTTTTTTTTACATTGAGTGAATGTAGGGTCATACTTTGGCATTGCACCGAGGCTAATAGAGAGATGCCTAACTTAATTCTAAAGCCTTAGATGAATGCAATACAATTTATTTTAAAAAGAGATAAAAACATATTAATCACTAAACTCATTTATATTAAATTAACTAAATATACTTTTATAGTAAAATCTCATAATCCCCAATGGAGTTACCATTATGATGCATGTCAAACCCCATAGGCATCCGACTTGACCTTGAAAACCCGCTTTTAAGGTATAAGATCGGATCAAAGTTCATTTAAGTCATTAAGGATGATCGCTTCGCAATGGATAGGGATTCAACCTAATCTGCAATGCCTCAGACCTTAAAAAGGTATGAGACAGTGTTTCAAGGTATCCCCTGTTAAGCACCATAAGGTGGGTATCATGGAGTCACCACCTAATAAAATATTAGGAAATGAGTTTCTAATTAACATTATGAGGTCGAAACCAGAGATGGCCCAAAACCTCACTCTTACTTACACCTTTGGTTAATGTTATTTAAATGAGTTTTAATGATTAATTTATTTTATCTCTTCTTTCACATGAATTATTATGCTAGAAAATAGAAGCATACTCAGGAATATAAGAAAGTTGTAAAGTATTTAAGGATAAACATAAATGGAAAAAATAAAATCATAAATAAATCAAAAATTTAATTTAGTTTATTTTAAATGAGGATGTTGGTCCTCGCATGTATATTTACAAAAAGGTAGAGTTTTTTTTGTTTTATTCTGGAAAAAATAGAGCATTGAGTGATAATTATGAATAATGTGATGTTTTTAATGCATTTTTATATGTTTAAATTTGCTTGATTTTATGAGTAAATTATTAATTTATGTGTTGTAGGTTTAATTGCAAGTTTTGGTATTTTTGAGGGCTAAATGGAAGAAGATGAGAAGTTAATTGAAGAAAGGAAGAGATTTGAGGTAATTGAGTAATTTCGTAATTTTGGGCATGAAGGTCTCATGGAGTACAGAGGTGTAGTGCTCGAGAGACTGAAAAAAACTACTCACCGAAGCTACATCCCACTCTCTTGAGTTTCTTTCCACTCATCCAAGCTAAAATGCACTCTCATGAGTAGTTAAACCCACTCTTCTGAGCTCTAAACTCATTCACCCATAGAAGAAAAGCACTCATCTGAGTTCCTTAAGCACTCTATCAATTAAAGACTTCCCATTTCACTAAAACTCAATTCCACTCTAGTTTAGGAAGTATCAATGCATCAAAACTTCTTATTTAGAGGCTATAAAAACAAATCTAAAAACCAAAATTGTGAAGGCTAGTTACAATTACGAAATTTACTTAGTTTTTAACCTAGTTTTCTTAGTTAATTTTAAACAATAGTTTTAACTTAGTTTTTCTAATTTTCTTAGTTTGCAATCCTTACAAAGACTTAAGCCTTCTATTGTTGTTTTGATAAGTAATCTAGAGTAAGTTTGAAGCTTTATAAGTATTGTATCTCTTTATTTTAGTTTTTTTTTTCATTTTAATCATGTTTGATAAGTAGTTTATTTACTTCTACTAAGGGAAACTTAAACCCTTATACTTTTATTGTGACTTAGTTTGAGCTTTAATTCAATGTAAGTTTGATTATTTCTTAGTTCTTGAACAAATTCGTATCTTTGGTTGTTATTGAGTTAATGATTGACTTATTTGATAAATTGTTGATAATTGATTTCAAGTATGATCTATGATATGCATGTCCTTGGATTAATTCAATGGTATTGATGCATGATTATAGTATGTAATTAGAGATAATTATATGTTGGTAAGAATGGATTAGGACTAAGAAAAGTTGAACTAAGAATATATTGAAGTTAAGTTTGCTTAAAAAGGAGTTTAATGGATATTTAGGCATTTAAAATATGATCTTTATGCTAGGTGTTAGATTACTCCAAATAAGAAGATTTAATGCTTAAAATGACAGTCTGAATAAGAAATATGAGTTAATTCTATTAGTTTTTCCATAATTGCTTGTGTTACTTTTGATTTGAGTCATTACAATAAAAGTTAAGGTAGATTGTTCCTTTAGTAGAAATATTTTAGTTATTTTTCTGTGTGTAATTTATTTTAGTCTAATTTTAGGTTTTTTTGCTTTAATGTTAATTTAGTTTAGTTCTTGCCTTTAATTCAAAAACTTGAAAAATAATTTCATATTAATTTAACTCAATTATAGATATTATTCTCAGCGATCCATGTTTCCTTGGGTATGATATTCAGGGTCTTAATATTATTTTCCTATATTATTAGCCGATCTAGTACACTTGCAAGATACCGATCATTGAGCTTGCATGGCTTTTGAAGAAAAGAATTATGTTATTTAATTTTAAGTTAAAAAATTATTTTGTATTAAAGAAATAAATCCTTAATTTACATGTTATTTTGTGGATGAAAATTAGGACCTTGATCCCTTTTATCATTTTGGAACAATCATTTATCATGATATGTACAATAAAAGAATAAGAGAACAATAATGCTAAAAAATAGCATACATACATCGGGCTATTGATTGATTTGGAAACTTTGGTTCCCTCATGCATATTTGTAAAAATCTTTTTGTGTGATTTTTAAAATAAAAGGTGGACATCAGTCCATTTTATGTGGAAAAAACTTAATTTAATTAAGTTGAAACAATTTTGGTGTTATTTTTAATTAACGGTGAAAAATCCTTTATTACTAAACTATTACATATTTGCATGAAATAAAAGGAGAATTAAATACATGCCTAAATCAAATAAATAAAATCCTAGACTATTCCCACTTTGTTCTCCAATCCAACTGGTAATGTGCGGTGTGTATATGTGCATCATAAAGTACAGAAAATAATAATGTGAGTTAATAATGAATTGAATCAAATAATAATGAAAATTAGTTAATAATGAATTAAATAAAATAGTGGATAATAATAATAATGAAATACAATAATGAAATAAATAAATCAAATGAATATGATAACAGCAACAACAACAATAACCACAATAATAATAATAATAATAATAATAATAATAATAATAATAATAATAATAATAATAATAATTAGCATTAAAAATAAGAATAATATTAACAATAAAAGTATGATTGATTCAAATGAATTAAATATTGCACAAATATGTAAATAGCCTATTTGGCAATTAAATTACAAATATTAATTCGGCTAATAAAATAGACACAAGTAAAATAGTATCAATAAAATAGGTAATATTAAAAACATATTAAATATCAATTAGGTTAATAAAATAATATTAATAACAAATATACTAAGAAAAATTAATAATATAATATTGACCAATTAAACAATAAAAAACTATTAGTAACAACATTAAGTTATAAATTAAATATAAAACAACAAATTAACAATTAATGATAATAAACCAAAATAATTAATTAATATAATAAAATGAAAATTAAAAGATGGATAAAACAGAAAAAAGTGCAAACCAAGGAAATTGAAATGCAAATGAAACAATTGTATTAAATTTGAAAAAGGATGCAAAATGGCAAGGAACAATGCCACAGTCACTTTAAAAGACAAAGCAAAGCATGAGCGGTAGAGAGCGGCAATGTAAGTCGTGCCTCACTGGAACCATTAACGACGAGAAAGAAGACTTTTAATGATGGCAAATTCTGAGCATCGCTAAAAGCCAGGAATTCAACTAGTGAGTGTAAGAAATCCATGATTCGCCTTACGGCCCAAAAATGTGTTCTAGCCACTAGAATGCACCGAAAAGCCATGGAAATTCTCAAAAACTCAATTTAAAGTCATTTTAATGCATAAAAAGGAAAAAAAACTCAATTTTATCCAGGAAAATCATGATTTGAACAAGAAAAACACAAATTAAAGCAATAAATATGGAAATAAAAGTTTTGTCAAAATGAGAAAATGATGAATAGTAAATTCCAATTAATTTATTTACTCAATTTTAACAAGATTTTAATTAATTAACATGATTTAATGAGTGAAATAACATAAAAATCAATTAATTACAAATTAAAAAGCTCAAATCTAATAAATCACTTAAATTGGAAAAATCAAAGAAAAAAATAAATACATATTTACTGTAAATCAAGATTTGACATTGAATTTAATAGATTTTTGGGCTCAAGAATATTACCTTCAGTGTTGGTTTCATCAAAGAATAAGGAATCAAGTACTTTTGGCTTCACTTTCCCATTTTTTAGATCTCTGAAACTTGGTTTTATTTTTTTGCGAAAAAAAATATGTGTGTGAATGTGAGAGAAATTGCAGAGGGAAGAGAGGATTGAAAAATCAACCCCTCTTGAAATCTGATCTTCTTTTCGTTAAATATCCCTTCCAAACAATTAATTTTGGATGAGGATTCAATCAGACTTTTTTTTTCAATCTTTTTCCTATATTCCCCTATCCAGGATGCATTATAGGAGCTATTCATGACCTTGACTCATGATTCAAGGGTGTGACTCATAAGTGAGTCTTAGCCTTGACCCATGAGTCAAGGGTGTGACTCATGCCCTTAAGTGATAGCCTTTTATCAACCAACTAACTCCTAATCTAAAATATTTTCAAAATTTTAGGCTAAAAATGCTATTTTTTTATAAGGTTTTAATTGAAATTTGTTTCCTTAGATCTTATGTTTCTAATGAACCAATAATCACTCAATTTGGGTTTGTAGATTGGAATTTATAGCCAAAATACTGACAACTACTCCTATGATGTTTTCAAGGACAGAATTGGTGTTCTAACTTTAAAAAATTACAGGGAGAAAGGAGTTTAGATTTAATTCATACTCTCTTCATGAAAGTTATTCCAAATAAGCATCATTTCTATCAGAATCAGAGTCACTTCAAAATGAGCTCTATAGAGGGAGTTATGTCTAAATTGCTATAGACTGGTCCAGGTGCAGAGGCATATTCATGTTGTTTGTGTTCAAATATAATTTTGAGGATTTTAAGGACTAAACTAGGTTTAGGCTTCTTTATCAAAGTTGTAGGTATATTTCTTAGGATTCCAATGGCTTTGGAATAATCAAATTAAAAGGTCTGTGGATTGATATAATGTTGTAATACTCAAGACTGCTTAAAGTTTTCAAAATTGATTTCCTCATTTTGCCTTTTTTGAAAGAGATAAATGGGTGGAGCCCCAATAAAGTTATTTTGAAATTATTAAAATGCCCGAGGAAAGCTTAGCACTTTCTTTCCTTGTCTTTTTATGAGAAACTGCTTTCTCATTAGGTAACACTAATCAAGTGCCACCTCAAGATCCAGTGTCTACAATACCCTAGTGGTATTATAGCATGTTTGAGGTGCACTAGAAAGTAAGCATAAAGAGTTTAGTGCCTTCAAGTATGGTTAGGGCATAATGGTAAATTATTTAAAAAAAGGGTAAATTGGTAATTTATGTATTTTTGGTAATTACACATTAAATATGGATTATCATGTAACCAATTGATGTTATTATATGCCAATGTAAGAAATAAAAGAAAAAAGGGATTAACTAAGGATTTGCGTAACTCTAACATATGGACCAATAGGATTAATGTAAGTTCTCATTCTAGAATTTTTATGGATTGAGTATAAGAAGATGAAGTTGTTGCTGGCCAAGGGAAGCTTCAAAATTCATATTTTTCACTCTAATTCCTCTTTATTTCCTCTTCTCTAACTCATAAAAGTCTACATGAAATAATAGATATAATTAAATCAATTTCTAGTGTCTATGTGTTTTATCTTTATCTCTTTCTTCATGATTTTCTTTGTGAGGGTCCAAAAATGACCCTAGTCGAAATTGCATGATTTAATGAATCGTTATTTGATTAAGACTAATTTAAATGCATGAATTTTGGAATAGAGTAATAAGGGAAAGTGTTAATTTCACTTTATTTATGAATTGTTTTGTATGAAAATCTTTAAGGGTTTAATTGAAGTAATGAATATATGTTAGGGGTGAATTATAAATGAATAAATATGCAGATAAAGATGTGGGGCTGATTTCTTTAATGATTAAAATTGGGTGGGAACTTTTTATGACATGCAATTAATTGGAGGTTTAAAAAGGGAATTCTTCATTTTTTTATAATTATGATAAATGTTAGTATAAAAGGAAGGAAAAAGAGGGAATTAAAAAAAAGAAATAAAGGAAAGAAAAGAGGGGAAATCGAGAAAGGGAGATCGGGAGAGGAAAGAACAAAAGGGCATGTCGGGAAGCTAGAGAGCGTAATACCGATATCGGTGATTATCCGGCATTGCCTCCATCGCTGATGATTCCCCTTGTAGCTATGCATCTCCATTGTAACCTCTAGTAGCCTCTATTTGGTCATAGTTTAAGGTAAATCATTAGTTTCTTCTCTCTTCTCAATCCAATTTTTCTCTTTGGTTTTGAATTGGGAAAAAGGTGTTAGGGATCTAATTTGTAGAAGATTTACAGGTAACAGAGGAAGAAATCAACAAGCGTTATGAGAAGATTTGAGATATCAAATTTAGAGTATAGGAATTAAGCTTAAATTTGGATTTGCATGTTACAAGTTTGGTATAACGGTGATTGAAGGTTTTAAAGAAGCAGTGGAGGAATCATATGAAGTACGGGAACTCCTACTAAATCTGGGTTTGCATGTATGTGTTTCTTCTATATTAAGAGGAGATTATAGTTAGGATAAAAGATTGATTTACAAAATTTTTCATGTGTAATTTCTAGATTTAATGGAGTAGTAATACGTATTGCTCATTGCAAAGCTGTTGAAATATGTTGTGTGTGTTTCTAACAAAAGGAGAAACTAAATTCAATAGTTTGCTTAATCTTATTTCTAACGAAATAAAGAGATTTGTACCGATTTTATTAATTGAATTATCGTGTTAGAATAGCAGCCATTTTTACGGCAATTTTAGTTAAATTATTTGGAATATTAAAACTCTTTGTTGGATATAATTATTTATATTTAAGGAGGTAAGTTTTGGTTAATCAACGAATTAAATGTTTTGGGTTTTCTTTTGGCCGAAGAACACCATTTTCCCAAGTGACTTCAGTCACTTTCCCCAATCTATTTCATGCTCAAATCGAGGTCCCTCTAGTCACTCTACCGAGCTTTCTCTCCTTGTTGCAATTCTATTCCATCTTCACACCGAAAGTTTCTTCTTACAGAGGTAAAATATGCTATCAATGTTTATATGAATTTATGATGTGTATGAATGTGTGTTTGGTGGATGACTACTATGAGTAGTCATTCAAACTAAATGTTTCCCTATTAAGCTTTAAGGATTAGTACAACTATTAATCTATACAAGTCCTTATAGTCGAAGTTTGGCATAGGGATCATCTATAGGAGATAAAGCCAACTGTTAGAAGTCAATGTCTTTTTGAAATTTAGCTTATGGATGAAAATGATTGTATATATAATCTCTCTTTTATATTATTATGTGAATGTAAAAAGTGTAATATTACCCTTGTATAATGATATAAAGAGATATTTGATAATATGTATTCATATGGTATTAAATAGAAAAATGTATAATGACATCATTTATAAACAAGCATATATATATATATATATATATATATATATATATATATATATATATGGATAAAATGTATGCCATGAATGTATATATAAGAATCACCTACCATATATATGGATGGTTATAGATATTGTAGCAGGGGTTGTTACACTTCACATGCTAAAGAAATAAATATCGAGTTTAGAAAATATGAAAGCATGAAGTTTAATTATAATAAGTGATATGTATATATCTCCCTGAATGTCCCCTTATAGTGGTCTATAGCCAAAAGAATGTAGGATGTAATTAGGACAAGAAGGAGGTAGGCCTTGAGCCTCTAAGTAATCTATACCAACTACAATCATTAGCTGCTTGAGCCTCTAAGTAATCCATATCGACTACAATCATTAGCTACTTGATTATACTAGATATATATATCTAATGTTAGTATGCTCCGACAACCTCTATGCCTAGTGCTGCTACTTGATCTATCACAGGTCCCTATTGACTGTAGAGCTCATCATATGGAATGTTCGCAACACATGCATTATTAACCACCCTATTTTCGATGACATCAACACATTCCTTGGTGCACTAGAGGATCTTATTAAGTACCTAGATCCCCCTAGTTCAACATGACACTGGCTGCTATAATGGATCACTTGATGTCTAACAACTGTGCTTAAGTCTTTGTCTGAAATGCCTAAAACCTTAAACTGCTGACCATGTAACATCCATATATTTTGAATAAGCTATAGTTAGTCTAGAATGGGACTGAAGGTGCCTCTGAGGGCATCAAGCTGAGGTGTAGATAAAGATGGTGTGATGGATGTGGAAGCCTTAGGATTGTAGTAGTTGTGGAAACCTTATTTGAAGAGCATGTGATTCGTTATTCGGTCTCATAGGTAGCCCATCTTTGAAGGATCAGCATTGGCCCTTATGTCGTAAAATCCAACTTCATATGCCTTATACCCCATGTCTATCCCCAAGACATTCTCCATGCATGAACCCTTATTCTTAATGGTAAGAAGTGGATGCTCAACAGGTTCCAGTGGAATGATACCGGATGCATCTCGGTTAAGACCTAAAGCCATATCCATCCTTTAAAAGTTATGAGCCAGTACCCCGATTAAAGAAATGTCATCTAACTGGGCCATTTGCATATCCAATATAACCTTTGAATCCATCATACACTCCCTAGGGTTATATCCCCTATCTCTTACACCAAAACACCTTCTGCTATTATGATTTGGGTCATCAACCCACTTATGACTATCTTCTAGCCAGACATACAAGCCACCCTCTATAACATCATCAATATTTGATGGCTGATGTTAACTAATTGCTCAATCACCATCCCTGCTAATAGGTATAGTTCATCACGAGTATAACAATTGATGGGTCATCATTTTATATACCAATTGGTACTAGACTTAGGCTGATGGTTCTCTTTGACACCTCCCTACATTGAATAAATTTAGGGCATGCTTCAGGATAGCAATGAAGCTAAAAAGGGATACCTAACTTAATTTTAAGGCTTTAAAATTATGCAAAAAAATGCCACTTAAAAAGAGATGGGATTTATCAGAAAAACCCAATTATGAAAAACTTAACCAAGAAGCTTTTAGGAGAGAGGTCTCTTTAGTATCCAGTAGAGTTAACATTATAATGTGTGTCAGATCCCAAGCTCATTTCCAATTGGGTTTTTAGAGGCCTACTTTTAGGGTTCGAGACTTGAA